>CM046348.1:22482992-23082992 GCA_025403435.1 Artocarpus heterophyllus | reverse complement strand
CTTTGTTTTGCTGTAGGATGAGCAAATATTAATTTTGGGGGTATTAAAACAAAAACTTGATACAAATTTTCACAAATACAAGTGCATGTTATCGTTATCAAGTAATAGAATTTGTAAGAACGAGGATGGTCCCACGAGGATTGTGGGTCTGTAAGTATCGAAATTGTATTAACTCTAATTTTATATAAATAATTGAAAGGAAAGTAATGATATTGAGAAAATAAGAATAAAACTAAAAATAAACAAGAAGTGAAATAAAATAAAGAAAAATTCAATAACCTAAAGACCTTGGGTTTCCGATTTCCCCATAACTAATCCGTCTTGAGTTATCTAACAATACAATCTCAAATTATTCTCATAGTTGACAGTCAAAAATCCCTAAATTTTTCGATGTTCCCTTTTGAATTATACCAAAAATCCTTTTAATTGCTAACTCACTATATTCCTATATGAATTACAACAATTAAAAAATCTCTAAGTTTCATGGATTTTCATATAACGATCACATAAACCATATAAGTATATTTCTATCTTACATGCAATCTATGGCATTTAATACAATGATCGAAAAACATAAATTTCCTTCTGGTTTCATTATGAATTAACAAATCATCTAATAAATGGCCAATTAATCAGAAGCATTAAGAACAGTAATGAACACTCAACTAGAGAAAATAATTCTTTGATTTCATAAATAAATAAATTCAAGACATTATAATCAAGCTACATCGTAGCCCTAAAAAAAAAATTAAAACATAATTACAATTAAATATATGCAAAATATTGGTTTTCGTATAATTAAAGAACAACAATAAAAAACTAGAAAACTAGAAAATAAAACCGCATTGGAGGTGTCATAGGTATCTAAACATCTTCTAAATCTTCTCCATCCTCTAATTGTAGCCTCCAAAAACTCCTTCTCCAATAATGTAAACCTAAAATTACAACCTAAACCTAAAAATATTTTTTTTTCTTTTTTTCTTTTCCCCCTCTCAGCTGCAAAAGCAGCCATTGTGCTCTTTGGGCACTGTCCTCCCAAAAGGGTGGTCTTCCGCTACCTCTCAAAGTGAGTTACCTTGGCTATATATATATATATAACCCTAATTTGACGCCAACAAGAAAAAGGATCAGCTCGCGTAAAGCAGCATAAGCATTCATGACATGTGTAGCACGACAATTGGTGGAGAGCTGAAGCTATCTGGGCCGCATTAAATTGCCTTTCGCTCTAGCTGTTAACACTTTTGCCAATCAAATTAATTCCAATTGCCATTTGCCCATGTTATCAACTTTACCTGCATAAATAAGAGAAAATAATAATTAAAAAGGTCAACTAAGATAAAAATAAAATCTAATTAACTAAAATAAAATCAATTAAAGACCTAAAAACTCACAAAATATTAAGTTAAAAATATCCAATTTACTAGTATAAAACTAATTTATCAGTGTTAAATTATAGTTTATCTTTATTTTTAGTAAAGGTAGTATAGTTTAGAGTAAAAACTAAAAAGACTATAATACTCTTACTATTTTTAGCAAAGGTAGTATAGTTTTTACTCCAAGCTATTAGTATACCCTATGAGAAACATGCAATTTATGCTTATTTTTCCTACCTATTTATTTATGCAAAAAAAAAAAAAAAACAAAAAACAAAAAACAAAGCCTTCAAAAAAAAGCTTATATAACTTTTTTTATTTATTTTTTTCTTTTGTTTTCCCCCTCTCCCGATTCCTCTCTTTCTTCTCTCTTCCTCTCCAACGAAATTGTTTCATGGTTGTTGATCAATGCACCTTAAGATCTGTGGAGGACTGTGCAATGGGGAGTAATGGCGAGGACATCACAACCACAACCACTTTAAGCTAGAAATGAAACGCCAGAATCCATAAGAGAGAACATGTAACGCCCCCTTATAGACGTCACATGAATCGTTAACTTTTATCGTTATCTTTTAATTATCTATAAGAAAAACCTAAACTTGTTAAGTATTATCTAATTATTAACCGCGGATTTTTGGTGTAATTTTTTTAATTTAATTTTACCATGTAAACATGTGAATTAAAATTTTAATTCACTTTTGAACAATTGGATTATTTTGAAGTAAATCTTATTAGCATTTAAGAGGATCTCACTTTTAAGTAAAAATCAATAATAACTTATCTTAACTGATTTTTCTCCTCAGTTAACCCGACAGAATACCCAAGGTATTGAGCTAACTGACTATCTGTAGAAATAATTAGTTTAACATAATAAATATGAAATATGAAAGTAAATTACAACCCGTAAATTATTACAAATCAAAGTCTATAAAAATATTTCATAATGTGCAAATTTAAATTTAAAAATAACATGATTAATGTTTTATTTGATTTCGTAACTTTGTGGTGGTACCCTTATCTGTAACATAATTAATTTATATAAGTATTAAGCTTAGTAAGTACATTATGTAATCTCACAAAATATTAAAAAACTTTAATCATAGCATGAACCATTTCCTCTTTAACATAGTCATCATAATGCATAAAGTACACTTTGTAAAAACATATCTTTTCTTTATTCCTCTTTCCATATTAAAAACATTCATTTTATCCTTTAGCGCCGTGGCATTGCACCATTAATATCATTGTAACACCTACCTATTTTTATGTAATGGATCATGATAAAGTTAGTGACGACGTTACGGAAACTTTATTAATAATTTATATGATATGTTATGATTTATGATTATAATGTTACTAACTTTTATTTCAAGTTCTATGACAGGTGACGACCGCATGGAATCGATGTGTTTAAGTGTTCATGTTCATTTTAATGTATGTTTAATTATGATGTAATGATGATTTGAATGTTTTAATGTATGGCATTTAAAGACAGTTCGGCAGGCTGGGCATTTAAGTTCGGTAGGTCGAAAAAGCTGCCAAAGATCGGCAGGCCAATGAGAACCATCAGCAGGTTGAACTTGGTGGAACCGGCAGGCCGAAGACAACTGACTAGCAGTCAGCAGAAATCTCTCCAAATTTATGGCTGAGATAATTACGTTAATTGGGTGATTAATTGGCATAATAATGGAATAATTTTGTCAGTTAAGAAAATAAAAGGTTTGACTTCGCATTGATTTGTATTATTTTGAATGGTTTCCTATTTTTAGAGGGCAAAAATATGGCAAGTGAGACTAATAGTTTTGACTTTTCCTCCTTGCTCTTCACGCCAATTAGTCAGAAAATTCTGACTTAATAGAGGGTATTGAATTTTCATCGGTTATGCTCATTACGTTAAAAATTTTTAACGTTCTTTTTTCATTTTTCTCTCATCCTCTCACGCCTTCTCTCTCTCAATTTCTGAGATGCTTCTTTTGTCTTTCATCTCTTTTCCTTCTCTTCTCCACGAATTTCATCCTTCTTTCTCTCAAAATTTTTCTGCAAATATTGAAAGAAAGAGTTATATTTCGTTGGTTGAATTCAAGAATTTTGAGAAGAAAATTGTTAAGGTAAGAATTCATTTCTTTTGGCGTTCCTGAAAAGCATTCTCCTCCTCAATTCGTCTGAAATATCTTTGTCTAGGTATTGCATTTTGTTATGAATTTTTAATATGTTATGCATGTATGTGTTATGTGATGTTTCTTCAAGTTTCATGTCATTTTGATGTTTCTATGATGAAATATGAAATTTTCTATCCTCTATCCTTCACAGTAAAATATTACTGTTTGACTATGATAAATGAAAAAGTAATTTTTTTTTATTTTTAAGGGGTAAATGTGTTTTGTTTTTTTTTTTTTTTATGAAAGTTGACAAGAATGTTCATGTATATGTTATGATATTGACTGCAAAGTTTGGTAATATTTTGATGAATGTATTCTATGTTATGAAATTTTTATGAGAATAGGTCAAGAAAACTGTTTTAACAATATTATTTTGGATTTTCATTTTATGAAATGTTTTATATGTTTAAGTGATTTTATTGATTATGAAATAATTTTATGATATTGAAATGTATGATAACAAAATGTTTGTATGAATTTAAAATTAAAATTATATGTATTTTAATTGTTAGAAAATGTTTTCAAAAGATTTGCATGTTGTTATGTATGAGATGTTTTGATGATAATACCTAGGGAAGCATGTTATGAATAATGTTTATGTGAGATGAATGTATATGTGATGATAATTTTATGTTTTGACAATTATGGTTATGAATTATGTTTGTATTAAGATGAATTTATATGTGATGGTATATGAATGGAGGTTTTATGATAAGTGTTAATTTTATTATATTTTTAATGGATAAATGGCATGAACACACGAATGAACAAGCACTTTGAGACCGCAGCGTCATCACCAAATCGTATTAAGGTTAAGTAAGCTAACTGTTAAACTAAGTACATTCTCATATAAATATATATGCATGAATGGATCCTGGTTATGTATCTTTTAATTATGTTTACAATTAAAAGTATCGTATTAGTTTTGTAATTATGTTTATATTTAAAGTTCAAATAAGTATGAATGTATGAATGTAACGACATCTGTGACGTCCGTAAGGGGGGCGTTACAATCATTACGGCGCGCCGTCACGAGAGGTGAGAGTAGCTAATCCCAAACCAAATGTGACAAGTCCACCTTACAGGACAGTCCAGGACAATCCACCTTACGGAACAGTCCTCATCATTAGGTGTGCAATGCCTTAAATTATGTGATACATATATATACATATATTTTTGTAAAAACGTCATGTGTATCATAAAATAACATTGAAAACATCCGTAAAATGACGTTCTTCAAGACCATGGTAAAAGAAATCTTTTCAAATGAGAAATGCATAAACATTAATAACATAATAACACATAACATTTGTCAAAACTTTAATAAGTTTTAATTATGTTGCAAGTGAGAATGTACTTGACTTGTAGAAATTTTACTTAACCACTTGCAAGTGGATGATTTCCTTTCTACTTCCAACGACTTAAGTGCCTCACATGTCTTTAATATTATAACATGGTGATAAAAGAAACATTCTTTGTATAAGAACATACTCAAAACATCACATTCAACATCATTACAACAACCAATTTCATATTTGACCAAAACTAACTTACACTGTTATCACATTTTAGACAGGTTTAATATCTCAATCCGGCAGCCAACACTCTATGATTTTTATAAATTCATACAAAATTCCAATAGCTTTCAATTTTAGCACACGTTTTTAACACACACACACACACACACACACACACACACACACACACACACATATATATATATATATATATATCACCAGAATAAATTTCATGACATGTGGATTAATCTAAGTACCATTTTCATATTTTTCAACACACAACTCAGTTTTTGGACTAACAACCTAGACAGCCAGCATTCCATGAATTTTTAAAAATCACATAAAGTTTAAAATGACTTGAAATTTTTACCATACATTATAAACATCTATAAGAATCACCAAATTTAATTTCATTACAATTGGATTACTATAAGCTATTATTTCATGGACTACAATTCATGCCTCTATTGCTACAATTTTAGTTCAAACAGTGACAATAAACGAATTTTAGAAAAATTACCAAAATTCTAATGGCTTTGAATTTTTATAGGAGATAATAGAAATCTAAATCTACTATGAAAATTAATTTTATTAAGTTTGAGTTAGTATAACCATCTTTCTTACATTTTAGAAATCATTAAAGCAATCTACCACAGCAAACTATAAATGGGCAGTCAATGATCAACAATTTTTATAAAATCACTCAAAATTCCAATTCGTCTAAAATTTTAGTATAACATTTGTAATATCTATATCTAGTATCATATTTATTTTCATGATGTTTGGATTACTCTAAGTATTTTTTAACAATACTAACGTTTACAAAAATGTTGCAGTAAAATTACTTAAATAGTGAGTAGTATTTATTCTACGATTTATTTCTTTGTTTCTAACATATGCATGAAGCTAAAAATTTGTAGGCATAAACTAGACATATAGATGAACATTCACAAATTTTTCTAGTATTAAACACATCCCGTAACATCTTCAAGTAAGTCATCACATTTAAAGGTAGTTTAAGGACCGTAAGAACAACATTTAGTATAAATTCTCAAATAAATCAAAAATAGCTTATATGAATCCAAAATTTTTGTGGGAGATGCCTAACATATATATAAACAATGGCCATAAGAAAATTTCTCAAAATCTCATGTCTATTCTTCTCGAAAAAAATCCCGAAATATAGGTTTTCACCTAAAAATAGGATTAAAAATTATATTCATAAAAATCATTTCTTAAACAAAATCAAATATTAAATCACATTAAATTACTCCCAAAAACACTTTAATATCATAGTAAAAATTTAGGATAAACATAGATAAAAAACTGACCTCAAAACATGGTCAAAAACTCCATTCCGACACGACAATGATTTTAGCAAAACACACTGTGACTTGTCCGTTTAGCTTCTGGTTTTGAAGGAATGCTTTGTTCTCGATTTGGAAAGTATTTGAGAGTGTTGAGGGTAGAGTTTAGAGACATACATTAGTGTAAGGTGGCTGAAGGACTGCTCGTGCGCTCTTGAGTTGTCTCGGCCGTGAGTGTTTGAGGGGGAGAACGTGAGAAAGAAAGAAAATGAGAGTAAATGAATGGATCTTCTGAATCCTAAAGTGAGGTGCAAAGAATGTGTTGAAGTTGCCAACTCATGGGCACGTGGGAGGCATGGTGTTTGAAGATGGGTGAATGTCATTCCAACGAATCTTGTCAAATAAGAATGTGAGAGTGAAAGTGGAAGTGATCATGTGCTCCAGACATTTGATTAGGGGCTGGCATATGGTGAGGTTAGCAAAGTAGAAGTAGCCAAAAGAAAGGAGAGCAAGTGAGGTGGTGGCCATGTGAAAATGAAGTATGTTGTTGGGAGAAGCATGTAGGAGAGGAGAAAAAAAAATGTTCACATGCATTTGTGGACCATAGGCTGTGATCTTGCATCACTATTAGCTGGAAAAGGAAGTGAAGACAAAATGGATATGATGGAGGGGAACATGTGCATGTGTGGCGTTGTCGGGGAAAAGAGTATGCTTATGGTGTGTTTAAAAAAAATATTCTTCATTGTTATAAACAATGCTCTTGATGGTTTAAAAGTGATTAAGAGAAGTTTAGGTAAGTTTTGGTGTGATTTGAAGCATGAAAAAGTGAGAGAAATGATGAATTTTTTTTTCAAAACTCAGGTGCTATAGTAACATGCACAAAGGAGAGGATGCTACAATGGCGTCGTTTTTAGCATCTTATGTAGTTTTACTATTCAACTACAATGATGTCATTTTTACACTATTCATAGCTATAGTAAAATCATTTTTTTTTCCAAACCAGAAATTCCTAAATCAAATTCAAAAATTTTTAAGAATCAAAATATCATATCCAAATAATAAAAATCTACATAGATCACCAAAACAAACAATTTACAAACAGAACATAATAATCATATATTAGGCACTTTATGTCGTTGGAATTTTCTTAGTCCATCCACTATAAAATAAATCATTAGTTCATAATAAATTTCATAATCATAAAAATCATACTAGAATTATCACAAAAAAATGTGCTTCTAAATCATAATTGCATTCATATTGTAGCATGAATCATTAAATGTTACATATCGGCAATTAAAGAAAACAGTCGGTGTTACAAAACATCACAACATCGAGGAGGAAATCCCTCACACCACCTCCTCCCACGCTTCACTCCATCAATCTTCACCAAACCTCCCTCTTCGATACTAGCAACAGCCCAATCCAACCCTTAACACCCAGATTTGAACTATGAGAGGGCCAAAATACTTGGTGTCATGTCCCATGATGAACGTTATAAGCAAAGTGGTTCTCCAGCCTCCTGGGACTGCCAATCCACCAACTCTCTCCAATACCCCATCACAAGACTCCCTATCTTGCTAAGCAATCCCAAAACCACCATCAGACCCCTTTTTGACCAAAGTACCTCTATAGTCAAACACCGCTAGGCACCGCCTCCTCCCCAAGAGTAGAGTATCGGTAGCCAGCCGAAGGCTGTCATTAGGCTTTAACTCGAGGGATAACAAGGAGGTGATGCTAACGAATCCGCAAAAAACCTTAGTAGAGAAAGGAGCTAAAGAGAAAGAAAAGAGAGCAAATAGAAATCTTAGATCCTATCAAATATCAAGAATTTATTTCTACTCTATATTTTTGAGTTTATATAAATAATATACCCTATATTTCTAATCACATTAAATTAATCTTTTCCCTAAGGGATTTATTATTATAATTTTGAATTTTAATTTATTTTTAATTTATGCTTGGATGCCTAACTTGACAAACTTACACTTTATAATGAAACTAAAATTAAATAATGAAATAAAAGAAACAAGAGAATAAAGAAATTCAATGTGGTTTAACAAGGCGTCTAAATCTATGGACTAGAAAATGGAGAAGATTCACTAATAAAAGTATTATGAATTGAGCTCTATATAAATATATATTACAAGTACAAAATCTGGTTAGTCATCACAAACAACAAATGTTCTAAAACCATATTATTTTTGAATTGAAAATTGATAAAAATAAATAAATAAAATATATACAAATTTCCTAAATTGTCTTCGCAAGATGGAGCTTTGACATGAGATTCCAATCTTGTAAGGATTTTTTTTTCTTTTCTCAAAAAGTAAAGACATAATAGGATAGTTGCATAAGAACAACAATCATCGACGGTACATGGGCATGAAAAAAGGCACACAAGAACAATTAAAGATAAATGTCTTAGGGATTGGAGGTGTACGATGTAGAGGTTCAGAGATACGTAGCATGAGGATTGAGAGGCACATGACCTATGATATAGAAAAGGGGAGAAACAGAGACATCATCCATAACAAAAATAAAATAAAAGAGAATAGGTATATGACCTAAGAATGCATAGAGAAGGAAGAGTGGCTTTAGCCATAAAGGATCAAGGTCTCATTTGAATATGAAGTTTTGATACTATAATAAATAAAAGAAAGGAAAAAACAAGGAGCTTTAACTTGGTTCGATAAGGAGCCTACATCTACAAAATATAATAAGGGATAAGAATAACTAAAAACGAGAACTACGAATTGCACTCCCTATAGATTTATATTAAAAGCACATAATCAAATAAATTACAAAGTCCTAAAAATAAATTAATGAAAATGAAATTATATAATACTTTCCCTAATACTTTATTATTTATGGATAAACCTTTATGCACCCAAAGATATTGCGTTTTTTAAAAAGTCCTAAAAAAGTGTATTTTTCTATTTTCAAGTTGTTTCATTTTTAAATTTCTTATTAGTGAAAGTTTACAAATTTTATGATTTTTTTTCTTATTGCTTTTATGGTAATTCCATATTTAGTCTGGGAAATATAGAACAAATATCATTTAAGTCTTTATTTCTAAAATGTCATACTATGAGTCCTCAATCTTTGAGACCGTTTCAAATTAATCTTTTTGCCCACCTATCTAAATCTCAAACAAAAAAATACATGCAAACATATTTTAGACGATAAAGGGGCAAGAAATAAGGTAATGTCTTAGCTCAGTGTGAGTAGAGCAAGAACTTTTCATTTTATGCAGCTAGGGTTTTTACATCAGACCAAATGGAAGCTCACAGAAGTTACACGTGTCTGGTTGGCACAAACAAAAGAATAGCGTAGTCTGTCCCTGTTAGACCTTTCGAATTTACAAAAATAACCTTGAGCATACTAATGTGCTAATGTGCGAGGACCATGTGTAATTTCGTAAAGATTGATAAGTTAGTTTTAGGCTAATTAATTAGATGATTCTTACTTAATATTTTTTGTTAGTTTTGAGCGATTTATAAGAATTTAATAGTGTTTTATGTTCTTTTATAGGTTTTGAAGGAAAACGATGCATAATGGCAAAGCGCAGGGCAAAGCAGACCAAAAATTGAGTAAAAGTGGACTCGGGATGAAATGGAGCCTAGACGCCAACTATTGGGTGCTTAGGCGCTGCTACAGATGAAGTTTCACACAAAAAACCCGAGAGCATAGCGCCTAGGCGCTACTTCGAAGCCTAGGCGCCGTATTCATGGCGCCTAGGCGCTAGTTTAGAAAAGCATCCATGGGCAAGTATAGCACCTAGGTGCCGTAAT
Source organism: Artocarpus heterophyllus (assembly GCA_025403435.1). NCBI lineage: Eukaryota > Viridiplantae > Streptophyta > Magnoliopsida > Rosales > Moraceae > Artocarpus > Artocarpus heterophyllus. Next base: position 23,072,842 of record CM046348.1, on the reverse strand, counting down.
GAAGCCTAGACGCCAGAAAATCGAGCCTAGGCGCCATTGCGATCCCAGTTCAAATTTCTTTGTAATTTCGTTCCAAAATTACCCTTTCAAACCCTAGCCTATAAATAGAACATTATAGAGGGTTGGAACACATATTCTAACAAAAGGAAAACTACAAACAAGAGGGGAGAAGTCACTGCTTTGGAGAAGAAGAACAGTGCAACCCGGAGACGGAAACCATCTTCGCATCCAAATAAAGTTCTTTTCTTTCACTCATCATGTTTAAAATATTATTTAGGATTGTTTTTAGTTTCATTAGGAACTAATTTTCTCTATTCTAGGGCTACGATGTAGCCAGATTATGAATGTTCACTTTGTTTAATTTAATTCAATTTCATGTTTATTCATTATCTATGCTGAGTATTTAATCTAATCTTAATGCTTGTAAAAGTTTGTGCACCTTTTGCATGATTTGTGATTTAATTTGAGGCTGAGAAGCGATAATTAAATTAGACCATGATTGAATGCCATGAGATCATCATAGGATAGAGATATCTATGAGACTTGTGTAACACTATGAATTTCTTGTTCTTAATGAATCTTGGTAAGTTTAGAGTTTCCACAGAGATGTAGGAAATTTGCTAACGAGGATAAATTATTAATGCTTGAGAAAGATTAATGACTACCTAAGAGAAATTCGTTATCGGCATAGGAGTAAACATCAATTGATTAAATTAGATAATTTGAATATGATTAATTTAGGTGAAATCGGATGCCCTAGTCTTTTATTATTTAGATTTTCATTTATATTTTTTTGTTTTGTTATTTTTCTATTTTATATTTGATTGTTCAAATAATTGTAGGGTTAGCCAATTTCGATACTTAGCTAAATTAACGCAATCCTCGTGGGAACGATACTTTACTTACTTTTTATTACTTGTTAACGATACGTGCACTTGCGTTAGAAAATCCACAACAAGTTTTTGGCGCCGTTGCCGGGGATTGTTGTTTAATTTAGTTAATATCGATACCAATTAGCTCTAGAATTACTTTGAATTTTTTTTATTTGTTTTAATTTTTTTTGTTTTAAGTCATTTGTTTCCCAAGAAACTTCATGATGTTGCATCGGAATATCCTTGCAAGTTTTGTCCAACAACATATGGAACCATTTTATGCGGCTTGGGAGCGATTTAAAGATATGCTTGAGCGGTATCCACATCACAACTTGCCAAAGTGGGCACTTCTCCAAATTTTTATTGAAGGATTGCATTTTGAAGCTAGAGATTGGGTGGAAAAAGGCATAGTTTCTGACGGTCATTCTTTCTTTTCAAGAACTGTTGATGAAGCTTACTACGTATTGGAGGATATGGTAGCCTTTAATCATCATTGGCATTTGAATTCTTCAATGCATAATTCTTGCTAGGAGAGGCACCAAAATCTTTCATGGAATATCCACCCCAACATGATGGAACAATCCTGTAGCCAATATCAAGAAGAGAAGACAGCTTTGGAAGTTGCTTTAGACCGTCTAAAGGCCACTCTTGAAGGAAGTCATGAAATTTCCAACTTTAGGCGATATCTTGATGAACAAATCCATTTAAAGAGTACAATTTTAGAGAGTCATCTAGAGGAGGAAATTATAACATCAAATCCTTGTGATAACCATAAAACGATAAAGGATGTGGTTTTGTTTGATGACGATTGTGTGAAACCTCAGAAATTTGAGCCTCTAGAGGAAATAGAACCTCAAGATGAAGAACAAGAACCCTTTGAAGTTGTGTTAGCTCAACCATTTGCTGAGTTGGGATCTTGTTCGATCAAAAATGATTTACACTTGCTAAATCAAGAGGAGACTATCCAAAACTATGACTTTTATGAAGACCAAATCACAAGCATGCTAATGGATAGCCAAAAGGAAAGGGAAGAGCAAATAGAAGGGTCATTAGAGGAATTTCTATATGAGGAGAAGCCACGAGGGTCATTGGAGGATATAGAAGCACATAAGACTGTTGATTTGAGCTCATCAATGGTTCCAACATATAGATCGCCAACTAATTCGTGTTGGCCATGGACATCACAACCATCACATCTCACCATGTTCAAGCTCGAGCCAATAATGAAGTTCCCATCAAAAGCACATCATTTGAAGACATCTGTTGTTGGTGCAACGTGCGAATCACTTCTAAATCTTGCCAAGCTTGAGGGCATCTATAACCAAGACCCATATGTGGTGCCGTTTGACACTAACTATGGGCGAAAGCCGCTCTTTGACAAGCGCTTCTTTGAGAGTCAGGCTGATGACTATAAAACAAGCACTTCTTGGGAGGCAACCTAAGCTCTCTATCCTTTTTAATTTTAGTTTTCATAATATTATTTAGTTTATTAGTTGTTTCTTTTAGTTTTAGTCTTTTTTGCTACTTAATCATGATGTAATTCTTGTTTGTGGTGATTCTAGGTTTTCAGGGGACATCAAGGTGCTCAGCTTGCTAAAAAAAAAAATTAAAAAACTGAAACCATATCGGCAACCTGGCACAGATGATGAACCACATGGCCATGCATCTGAACATGAACTTGGATAATTTTTCCACAGTCTCTGCTTTTAATCAAGATAATGAAGAGAATAAGAATGAGAAGGAATAGGCTGCCGCAACCTTCAGTTGAGGGAGTGTTTTCCCCTTTCTTATTTTTGTTTTCTTTTTACATTGAGGACAATATATTGTTCAAGTTTGGGGGTGGTGTGTTGCTTTATTTTATTTTTTTTGTGTCAATTAGTCATTATGGTTTAATTAGGTTTTAGTTTAGTTTTTTTTTTCTTTGCATTTGATAGTAATTAGGATAGTAAAGTTGTGTCGTTTGAGCACTGTTTAACTTGAATCATAGGAGGCCAATGATAAGACGATGGTTGAAATTGAATACGGCTTTTAGGGGATAATAATTATTGTTGGTCTATCCTTGTTTTTCTTGTGATTTTTTTTGCCATGCTGTGATTCTTTGAGTACTTTAAGCACTTACGCCTTGATCACCTAAATATTCTACACTTAGAGGACTTTTTTGTTGGTTAAGTGATATTTTTGATCTCAAATGAACGCTAGAACGTATTTGATAACCACTCGAGGCGAAATCCTAGGCTACACATCATTAAGGACATGATTTAGGCTATTTTTGGACCGTTTGAGCCTTTTAAGCCTACCATTGACATCATTTAATCACTAGTTACCTCGTTGAGCCTTATTAACCATTTTCTTTGTTACCCACAGAATCAACCTAGCATTTGAATAATTTTATGCTACTTAGTCCCTCACTCATAAGCATGATTAGTTTGTCCAGGAAATTATTTGAAGGTAGTAGGCATTATGGGAGGATGGGTGGAGTTTTGAAGAACTTATCGAGGAAATAACTCCTATCATTCAATCATGGGTGGAGTTTTGAGTATTGTTATCAAGGGATTATGTATTCATGTTTATTCATTGTCCAAAAAAAAAAACACAAAAAAAAAAAGAAAAAAAAAAAAAAAAGAAAAAAAAAAAAAAAAAAAAGAAAAAGAAAAAAATAATACACACATCAAATAAATGTGAATAACAAAGGGAGTGCAACATAAGTTTGGGGGTGTACTTAGAAAGAAAGAAAAAATGATGTTCTCATAAGGTCCTGAGACAAATTGTGTGTTTATGGGTGAATTTTGAGCTACATTATATCCTTTATCTCACCTTTTTATCTTAGCCACACATTACAAGCCGAATAAAGTCCTAATGATCTTTAATAATGCGATAGTCTACATTAGTGGAGAGTGGGTTTGAAAAAGAGGCCTATGGAGTTCATACATTTTACTAATCTAGAGATCTTTCAAAATAAGCTTGTTGACATAAACTAATCCGAGTGTAGGTATATAAGTGCTACAGGCATCACACACACACTCTCAAGGAATTATGAGTATGGTAAACCTAAGATTTAAATTGATTTTTTTTTACATGATCACAATGGTTAGAGTTTCCTTTGAGTCATAAACTTTATGCAATCTTTGAGGCCAAGTATGATGAAAAATTAAATTGATGCTCGAACTATGTCGTGTGTTAGTGTCAGTCCCGTCCTTTTGTCTTGTTCTTTGTTCTTTTTTTTTTGTGTCTTTTGCTCGAGGACTAGCAAAATCTTAAGTTTGGGGGTATTTGATAAGTTAGTTTTAGTCTAATTAATTAGATGATTCTCACTTAATATTTTTGTTAGTTTTGAGCGATTTATAAGAATTTAATAGTGTTTTATGTTCTTTTATAGGTTTGGAAGGACAATGATGCATAATGACAAAGCGCAGGGCAAAGCAGACCAAAAATTGAACAAAAGTGGACTCGGAATGAAATGGAGCCTAGACGCCAACTATTGGGCGCCTAGGCGCTGCTACAGATGAAGTTTCACACAAAAAACCCAAGAGCATAGCTCCTAGGCGCTACTTCGAAGCGTAGGTGCCGTATTCATGGCGCCTAGGCGCCAGTTTAGAAAAGCATCAACAGGCAAGTATAGCGCCTAGGCGCTACAATCATGGCGCCTAGGCGCCGTAATGAAGCCTAGGCGCCAGAAAATCGAGCCTAGGCGCCATTACGATCCCAGTTCAAATTTCTTTGTTATTTCGTTCTAAAATTACCTTTTCAAACCCTAGCCTATAAATAAAACATTATAGAGGGTTGGAACACGAATTCTAACAAAAGAAAAACTACAAACAAGAGGGGAGAACTCACTGCTTTGGAGAAGAAGAACGGTGCAACCCGGAGACGGAAACCATCTTTGCATCCAAATAGAGTTCTTTTCTTTCACTCATCATGTTTAAGATATTAATTAGGATTGTTTTTAGTTTCATTAGGAACTAATTTTCTCTATTCTAGGGCTACGATGTAGCCGGATTATGAATGTTCACTTTGTTTAATTTAATTCAATTCCATGTTTATTCATTATCTATGCCGAGTATTTAATCTAATCTTAATGCTTGTAAAAGTTTGTGCACCTTTTGCATGATTTGTGATTTAATTTGAGGCTGAGAAGCGATAATTAAATTAGACCATGATTGAATGCCATGAGATCATCATAGGATAGAGATATCTATGAGACTTGTGTAACACTATAAATTTCTTGTTCTTAATGAATCTTGGTAAGTTTAGAGTTTCCACAGAGATGTAGGAAATTTGCTAACGAGGATAAATTATTAATGCTTGAGAAAGATTAATGACTACCTAAGAGAAATTCGTTATTAGCATAGGAGTAAACATCAATTGATTAAATTAGATAATTTGAATATGATTAATTTAGGTGAAAGTGGATGCCCAAGTCTTTTATTATTTAGATTTTCATTTATATTTTTTTGTTTTGTTATTTTTCTATTTGATATTTGATTGTTCAAATAATTATAGGGTTAACCAATTTCGATACTTAGCTAGATTAACGCAATCCTCGTAGGAACGATACTTTACTTACTCTTTATTACTTGTTAACGATACATGCACTTGCGTTAGAAAATCCACAACAAAGATCAATTTTGTATTTTTATATGTTTCTGCACAACCCTTGTGAAGGAATTCGTGCCTTTTTTTAGTCGAGATCTTAACCAAAGGACGAATAGGAAGATGAATTAAGCACAATTTAGTAGTTCATGGACTCTTTTCTAGACATTTTAAAAGTTAAAGGACTACAATAAATCTTGAACGTATCAGATTAAGGATAAACCACAATAAAAATTTACATATATGAACATAACTCTATTTTAGTTAGCCGAAAGGTCTCTTGACAGGACAATTTTGACCATTACCTTTAAACGACTTATCGTTGGTCAATATCAAGAACGACATGTCGGTACACCTCATTTACACATGGCATGTTTAATTCAAATTTTTCTTAACACGAGTTCTCACAAACAAAGGAGACTTCTGAGCTTAAAAAATTTCGATTGGTCTTTTCCTCTCTGGTTCTGTTGAGTCAATTGGCAATTAGTTTTTGAATCATATATGATAGGCGAATTGCTGGCCATGCAATGAACAAGAAACAAAGGCAACATAGGTACCTTTTAGCTTCATATGAAAAGAAATGTCAAAATTGCGGTGCAAAATTGGTCCCCAATTTCCAACTAATGTCTTTTTCCAAAGTAATGTTGTGGAATTTCAATGGGAAGAAGACAGGGAGAAGAAAGAAAGCTATTACGAGCTTAAGACAAATCCATTGCGAGTTGGAAAGAGATTGAGGCATTTTCTTTCCTCGATGTTAGACTATTCATTCATTCACAAAAGGGGGGAAAAGGACAAGAGATTTCTCAGGTTTGACTTTTGAGTCCATTGGGCCTATACTGGTTATTCCTAAAAACAGCCTTAAAACTTGTGATAATTGCATTTTTGATATACATGGTAAATAACATTAAATAGAAAATTTACTCTGCAACTTTTTCACCTATTACCACAAATAAAAAAAAATTTTATTTATTGTTATTTACTGTAAATATTTTCAAACCTACTAGCACTTGGGATATGCTTCCATTCGAGCATTTCTCTCTTCTTTTTCTTTTATTGTTTATGTCTCGGGTAAAACGTGCAATTTTTATCTCATGTATTTCCTTGTGAATTTATTTTAACATGAACATCAAAGAAGAAAAACAGAGAGAGAATTAAGGGAAGGGCTGCGTCTATAATTAAGAGGGTATATATAAATACACACACACATCTTAGCCACCGTAGCTAGCAGCCTCACTCTTGTCTCCATGTGTTAGGTTTGTCTGCCTGGAATAAATTTAAGCGCATGACGTGTAGTTCATTGAAACTCATGTGTTTCATATTCAACTATATTGGATAGGACTCTTCGTTGAAATAACTTACATAGTTACATCAAACCAATTAGCTACCATCTTCATGAAGTATATGTAAAGGTATACTACCTAACATCATATAATATATAAATATATATATATATATATATGTATGTATGTATGTATATTTATAATCTGCAGTCATGTTCTACCTTAATTGCTGACAATCTACGCGCATTGTTGAGGTGCTGAGATCCCCGACTGAAGCCTGACGGGCACCTCAAACGTATTGCCGGGAAGATTACTCGGGGAGCCTCTACGCCAATTTGCCTCCCGCGAGGTGCCCGCCAGACTTTGGCCGGGGATCTCAACATCTCAACACACATGATTTTTATTAGGCTCATTTTGTGCATGTATGATCTCACTGCAGTTGCTACAAATTTGTGCCTAAGAAAAAAGCCCGGAGAAGAATCTATCTAATATGTATACATTTGGTTTGCTAGTATGGAATAGAATACTCTTAATGAAATTCCTATTAAAGTAGAAATAGACTAAAACTTTGGGCGCGTCACCTTTTTACCAGTAAATGATGACAAAGTCGATCATTGAGTGAGTTATACCGATTAGAATTTCGCCATTATTGTTATTTAAAGTCAAGAAAAAAGGAAACCAAAAAAATTCGGCGGCAGGCAATAGCAAAACGTCTTACAACACGCGCCTTGTAAGTTGTAATCTGTTGATCAAGTGCATTTTTTCTGCTCCAAAAAAAAAATAAAATTGCGTGATACTAGATAGCTTCAATGATATGCATGAGCACGCTTCCGGCGTGAACAGACTTGCTCTTCAGTGAGGGAAACATATAAATATATATAATAGAAAGTGAAACTTATAATTTATAGCACAATCGGCAATTCGAGTTTCAATAAAAAATTTTAATTACTAAAGTGTCAAAAAATATATATATAATATAACACTATCACATACTATAATATTTTTAACCAAAATTAATTTAAACTATTGTTAAAACTATATTTATCTGACACCTTATTGACGTTAAGTAAATATATATATACACAGACGTAATAGTCTAGTAGACAAAAGCACCCATCTTTTTTTCTCATAAGAAAAAGCACCCAAAGTTTCTTTTCTTTTCTTTTTTTTTTTGTAGAAAAAAAAAAGCACCCATGTTATGTTACAAGAAATTTCACACGGCATAATTCCTAGTCCATTTCTTAGTAAATGAACAACGACTTTACCCAAAGAAGACAACAAAGGGAAAGACATAAAAAATTTTGTCATGCGGCGTGTGTGGACGTGCCTTGGACGGTGGAGAGGTCCAAAATATTAGCATGAGAACAATCAAATGTGACAAGCTAAAAGTCTCTGTCTCATGATATTACCCTCTTTCTTTACGTGTCAAACAAATCCTAACCCTTTTAACCACTCTCTCAGACGGTTTTGTTGACTCCTTTACTTGACTGCCGCTCACTGCACGTAACTACAATCAAGAGAAGGAATAAAATCCCCGTCCCTTTCTCCTCCCTTTGTTCTTTGCCTGGATTTATCTCATTCTTTGTCTCTGGTACTTACCGGCTTTTTGTCTCCGTCTGTGTATAGTACAGCATGCACATAAAATAAAAACCATATTTACAATGATATGAACAATGGTACATACAGACAAAAGATCTTTCTTTTGATTTCTGTATACATTTACAAAAGCTCAAAACTTAATTATCCTATTTAGCACTAACAATCCTTTCTCTTTCTTCTTCTTTTTCCATTGTTTTTCCCCAACTTTGCTACTTTGAGGACATTACTGATGAAGCAAGGAGGAATATTCATACACGACATACACACAATAAAAAAAAGAGGAATAATAATAAGTAGAGTTTAAAAAAGCGCTATATATTTTCACTGTTTTCTTTTATATCAAAAAAGAAAAAAATCTATTTGTGCAAAAAAAAAAAATCCAAAAATTACTAATAGCCTGGTGAATGAAAAACTTGGAACTATAATGTGTCGCCCGTTGGTCTCCTTTGTGCCATGACCTAGTTGCTGTTGCTAGTGGTAGCATTTCCAATGGATCCATAGTTGCTATTATTATTATTATTACTTGTGGTGAGATTGGCTACATTGTTGCTCACATTACCCTGATGAGCCCCACTTATGATGGAGGAGATGGCAGCGGCTAGGGCCGCCGTAAAGTTTGGATCGGCAGCGATGGCGGCGGTGACGCTGTCTGTCAAGGAACCCTGCTGAACAGATTGGTTAGCGTTAGGCCCCGCCGGGATGGTGACGGCCATGTTCTCTTGGGACACTTGAAGGCCGGAGAATTTTGACTGGTTGTTATAAAGCGCCTGGGCCTGACCGAAAATTTGAGGCAATAATCCTAGAGATGGCAGGTTCGAGGGCAAGGAGACGTGGAACGGGGACATTGCCGGCGGCTTTTGGAGGTGGTGAAGAGGGTCCGGGGATTGAGTCAGGTCCAATGTAACAGTGGGGAAAGGGGCTGAGGCTGAGATTGTGGCCATGCTTGAGGAGCAAGGAAGCATGGTTCTGGCCAGGAAGTTGGGGTTCATTATGCCTTCTGCGGAGGACATCGAGCCCGACAGCAGCATTCGGGCTGCGGAGGAGGTTGTCGACGCCATCGCCATCGCCGGCGGCGGCAACGGGTGGTTGTGGTTGCCTTCGTATGTCGTGACTAGGATTGTTTGATCTTCTGCACATCTTTGTACCTGTTTCATCAATTTATTTGGTCCATAACGGAAATTAAATTAAGATTAGAAAAACGCGTCATATGATTCGTGTGAGTTAAATAATTGGCATGGTGAAAATTATTATGAATATTTTATTGCAGAATAGCTCAAAGTTCTTTTTTTTTTTTTTTGAAGGAAAAAAATTCTAAAGCATTGATCAAAGAATTAATGATTTGGGGTGGAGATTTTGATGTATGACCAAATCTTTTGCTATAGAATATTAAAGAATGGTAGAAAGGGGCTTTGAAACTACTTTTTTCTTTCCGCCGAATTAAACAACTATGTCCAGCTTCGGATTCCCATGTTCTAAATTTATATATAAAGCTTGAACATATATTAATGAGATATAATTATTAGTAACAAAATCTTTTCAGAAAAGTAAAAAATATATATATATTTTTCCTTTTTCTTCAGCCAAACTTCATATGATCGTATTTTATTTCTAAATTTAGTAACAAGCAAGGACGAATTAACAGTCCCAAGTAAATCATTGTCAAATTTACCTAAAGTAATTAATATATTGAGAAATTAATAAAGTTATACTCACTTGTTTTCGAACTGGGCAACCAGCGGCCATGGTGCAGCGATAATAAGCTCGAGGACATGGATTTCCCTTCGCCATTTTTTGTCCATATTTCCTCCATTGACATCCATCAGCGATCTAAATTATAAATCCCCAACAAAATTTTCCAATAATCAATTCATGTGAAACTAATTCAGATCATAAAATAAACAACTAACATTAAATTATAAACTCAAGTTATACCATAGGTGCCTGCGATCGAGCTCTAACCGAAACCCGGGCCTTCCTCATGGTGGCCTCAGTTTGATCACTGTCTTTGGCAGATTGATGATCGGACGACGTCGTTCTCGGGACCTTTTTCTGAACCCAACCTTGTGACGATTGATGATCAGGACCAGCCGGGCTATCTTCTCGCACAGAATGGCCATTAGTCTTTCCGGCCGATCCCGATCGTCTTTCTTCTGAAGAAGATGAAGGATCGTCGGCGTCTCTACCACCAGAGGCGAGACGAAGATCCATAAACTGCCTAGGAACAAGTCTTCTTTCACTATTATTACAAACAACCATATTGTTGATATTGTTCTTGTTTTGATCATCAATATTTTCCACTTCTGATGAGGATTTGATATTCTCAGCCTTTTGAGCTTGCATCAAACTGAAAATTTGCATCTGCAGAGCGTTGTAGTTGCTTGTGACCTGGCTAAGCTCCTGTTTCAACCGCTGGTTCTCCGCTTTCATTCGTTTGAACTCGTCCTGAAGAACCGCAAGCTGATCAAACAAAGTGATGATGAAACGTCAATTTTTATAAATTATAACATGGAAATGAATTTGAATTTTTCCTTTTTTTTTACCTGGCTTTTGGGTTTTTTATCTTCTTTGTCGGTCGATACGCCGTCGTCAACTACCATAGATTGATCACTACTGGTGTTTGTAGTGAGAAGATTTAAGCCCGTCTGTATGCACAACAAACACAAGAAGAAATATTCAGAAAATAGAAAACTTGTTCACATATATATATATACGCACACACACACACACACACACATATATATATATATAAAGATTGAATGGAAGATTACTTACGTTTACTTTCAGCTCAATGTCCATTGGGCCATTCAAGTCCCTCTGATCATCCCGAAACGTCGATCTCTTATCGCGGAAGAAGTCCATCTCATCAAGGACCTTTTGTTTGGCATGATCATGATCATGATCGGACGGTGCCGGAGAATTGGTGCTGCAATTGAGGTTGACAGGGAACTGGATGGTTGGAGGAGGAGATCTCTGAATTGTAGTGGCGTCCATGGAATAAACGTGTTGGTTCTTGATCTTGTGATGGTTGTGGCTGTGGTAGTCGTGATCCTGCTGAAAGGAGTTGAGTACTGTAGGCTTGTGGATAAACAACCCAATTGGATCCGGATCAATGGAGAGTCCGCTTCCTTTGGCCATAAATCTAATAGGGAATTATAGAGAGAGAGATGTGTTGAGGTCTTTGAACGGTGCAATGGACTCGCAATAAAAAGGGGGGTAAGAGACTTTAGAAGAAGACCAAATAGTAGTAGTGGTGGTGGTGGCGGTGTTGTATTCGTGCTAAATGTATTTATTGTTATACTTTTTCTTAGGGTTATATTTGGTTGGAGAGAAAATTAAAAAAAAAATAGTAGGGTATGAAAATACTTTATTGATATTATCACCTTTTGTTAATTTTTACCTTACGGCTCCAACTTTACTTCTTGAATATTGAATTAGTCTCACTTAATAAGTTTTGTTGAAATTTTTGTTTAAAATAAACGAAAAAAGATCATTGAATTCACTTAATCCTCTCCATTTCTGTTTGTTTTTAAGGAAGATTTTAACAAAAAGTAAACTGAGATTTTTTGAAAATTCAAGGAGTCAAAATGAGAGTATTTTAAAAATATGAATTAATACTTTTGACTAATCTTTATATTTTTCAGTGTAAAAAAATATAAAACTTAGTTAAAAAATTATTAATTCATATTTTTAAAGTACTCTCATTTTGACTCTCATTTTAAAGTACTCTAATTTTTACATGTTTTAATATCAAATGTTTTTGGGACATCAAAAGTGAACAGAAAAACAGAAAATCTATGTGCTTGAAAAAAAAACTACATCATAATTTTTTTCTTTTTAGGGGAAAAAATGGATCTATTGTCATGTGAACTTGTAGATTTCACCCCATTGCAAAAAGTTGGAAATTAATGCTCTTTGATTTAGCTTTCAATGCCATATGAATGTATTCCGATTTTTCTTTAGATTTGCTTGGCTTAAACTTAAAAGAAGTCATTGAGAATTTTCAAAGAAAAAGAATGCATTGTGATCATAATAAACCATAAATATTTATTCATATGTAGTCTTTTTTTTATAGGTTATTTATAGTCTTTTACCAAGCAAATCTTGAATTAATGCATTCATACTAGTTCAAATAGTCTTTTCTTCTTGGTCGAATAATGTCTTTTGAAAACCACGTATAGCTTCATTTTTGTTTTATATATTAAACTCATTCCAACATGCATCTTGAAGATTAAATTTCTTTGTCGACATCCCATTTCTTTTTTTAAAAAAAAAAAAATTCTTCTGCATATAATTATCTTGAAAGAAAAAGATAAAAGGGAATATCAAATCAAGCCGGTTTCGGTCCACTTATTTTACATTGAAAATCAATTTTCATACCACAGCTTCATCACAAAAATTTTGCCATTGGATATTACCACCAAAAAAAAAAAAAAAATCCCATGGATCATTCCACAATTTGTATGGCATATTCAATGGGGCTCGCTCGAAGAAAGACAAGTGAAAATAGGCCCCACCAAGGGCACGAAAGTAGGACCCACGTGAGGACAGCGGTTTGATTTTAAGTTTTAATTATTAAATTTCTTTTCTTTTTTTTTTTTTTCCTTGTCAGAGTGATCAAGATGGAAGGGCGTTGAGCTTGACGCGTTCTAAGAATTCACCGCCCCGATTGGTCCGGCGCTTCTCGCTCCTGGAAAAGAGTAGTCCGAGTCAACGGCTCTGATCGGGACATTGCAACGGGCCCACACTGCTGACGACTCAGGCTTGTGGGCCCCATTCCCCTTTGACTCTCGTCACCACGCGTTGGCGCGTTGCTTTGTTTTTGGGCCTTCGCTTAGATTTGGACAAAAGTTAACCGTTGACTCCGTCCCGGCGCCTCTCTGCATCGCAAAAGAAATGCCCCCTTTTTTTTTTTTTCCTCTTTTAATTTTTTAATTTTTATTTCATATTAAAATAATTACAAAAATTCAATATAAAAAATAATTATAAAAATTTTCCATCAACTATAATATATTATCATTCTTCAAAACATAACATAAGTTCTTTGATCTTCACAATTTTTTTCTTTAATAGTTTTTAACAAACACGTCTCTTGCAAAAAACAAGGATGGTTTTTGGTGTCCAATTACACTGCTAACTCCTACCTATGCAGTCACAATAGGGACGAAGGCATCTTAGGCTCGGGCAAGCTGGTCCACTATGTGTCCTTTTCAATTTTGTAGAATTTGAACTATTTTTCTTTTTTATCTCATTTAACCCTCTAAATTGTTATAATTGCAGACAATAATCTAATTATTAACTTTTAATATTTGTAATTTTCTCCCCTATTTTATGTAATTTTACGAACCTAATTCTTTATAATTTTAAATAAAATATAAATAGTTCCAAAATCTCATTTACACTTCTAGTTTTTAGGTTTTATTATACCTTATTATTTCATTTTTTTCCTTATACCCATAATTTCAAATATAAAAATCTAATTGAAAAAAATGATTATAGAATACCACTTTTTTTTTTCTTTTGAGGGGATTATAGAATATTACTTAAGTTTATATAGTTAAAGAAAGAAACAAAAAAATATATATCTATAAATTATTTAAAAAACTAATACTAAGAAAAAAGGGTATAGGATCTTAAGTATTTATTATACTATTAATTCTATTTAAAATTTTTATTTAACTTAAGCCCCTCTGAACAAATTTTGTGGTGTCATCATTGAGTCACAAATGAGTGAGAAGATATATTATTAATGTTATTATTATTATTTATTTTTTCAAGGTTTTAACTTATTTCAAATTAAATATACACATAATAGTTATCAAAATACTATGTACTACATGTAGGAGTTCTTTGTTAATATTATTATATCGGGTAAAGAAATGTTACATTTTGAAAACTACGAATAAATTGTTAATGGACCCTAGGGTTATAGTAGAGGGAGATAGAGAGATACTGCCTTACCAAATGGCAAACACGGCTGACAACACCCAAAAAGAAAGGAAAAAGAAAACATAAGACTTGGTTATTTATTTGTTTTGCTTTTTTTTTTTTTTTTTCATCTTTGCATCTGGCCTTTGACAGCAAGAAAAAGTCAGAAACTTTGGACCTTTTTTTTTCGTTCTTGAACAAGAAGTTTTACATCTAGTTAAATTTTTTTAAGTTCTAAGCCGCATTTACCAAATGGTAAAGAAATGTAATGGAAAAAGTAATAAGATTAGATAGTAAAGTAAAGTAATAGGAATAAGATCATCATTCATTCTTTTGATTGTGTTTATTTGTCTATTTGATAACGCAATGAGAAACAATCTCATTCCTTTTCTTATGTATACTTATATAGGAATGTAGATCTCACTTAATTTAAATACTAAAATATCCTTTTTTACATAATTAAATAACAGTTAATTTATAATAGCAAATTTAATTTATACATCTATATAAATTTGGCATTTATTTTCTTTGATAAGGAATCAATACTAAAGTGGATATGAGAATTGACATTTTATTTCTTCATTTCTTATATTTACGGGCTTACAAAACTCTTATTATTATTGATTTATAAATGAACACATTATTAAAAACGAAAAAAAATAACTCCTTATTTCTCTTTCCTTTTATGGAAAGTAAACATGCCCACCATTTAAACAGACAGAAACGTTGTTCATGAACTGATCAGTTATCTGCTAGATGCGTGATTCAAATGTTACACTTTCTAATTTCTATTAGTAGGTTTTAGAATGATTGCGTGCAGTGGACTTAAAAATCCATTAATTAGTAAGTGGTAAAAGCTGATTTGTCAATACATGCAATCTTTTATTTTTATTTTTATATTTATTTCCGAATATGATATAAACCACATATATGGTGCTAATCCAATTGATTGTTAAAGCAGTGAGTGTGTCGAAACTTTTATGCAGTTAGGTAGCGCATATGCAAATAATTCAATATTAAAACATCAGTATCCTCATGTGTGCTCAAAAAAAAAAAAATCTAACGGTGCAAAAGAATGATAGGTTTTTGCTTAAATCCGATAGTATTTGTAACTTTCTTTATGTGCGAATGTAACTCTTGTAATATTCAATTTATTAAAATCTAACTTATAATACAACATGTGTATGGACTATATTTATTAAGTATTACATACAAACAACTTAGTGTTATATAAAAGCACGAATATGGTTATATTCGCTAATAAAAAAGTTAGTCCTATTGTAGCCATGTTGAAATAACCATAATTTAATATTGTTAGAGTAAATTTTTAATATCAATGCTCCTTTGTTTGCTCCTTTATTTTTGTCACTTTCAGTTGGTTTTTTTTTTTTTTTTTTTTAAGGAGGAACATCGAGGCTTTACCTACAAAAGGCACTTCTACGCTCAAGTCAAACAAATATTAATACCAATAAAGAATGGTAAAGTATTATCAAGAATGTAAAAGATGTAAAAGACATATAAACCAATATTCTATTTATAGACGAGGTGATCAATCAAAAGAATCTCTTTGAAATATCAAGACATTTCCTTGTTCAAAAAGACCAAGAAATTTCTCTAGTATTCCTTGATATTTCCTGTCATATTCTGAATTGATAATCTTGACCTCATTACATGCTCAATATTGATCCGGATCTTTGCTATCGAGTCCGAGGTCAACCATCAAGATACACTTCTGCCCACGTCGTGTTGGTATGGTAATCTTACTCTATATTTAATCTTGATACGTTGGTGTCGGAGTCTTCTAGCGGCATTGTCCAAGTCATTCAGGAATATGCATTAGATCTCTATAAATTATGTACACTGATCTTGATCATTTGATCTATAAATCTTGTTATTTAGGAACATGTCATGTTATTTGATTCGGGTGGGGAAAAAAACCCCAACAGAAACCCTCAACCCTTTCTATAAAAGAGTAAGAGTAACAATGTCCAACTATGCCATGCTAAATCGGCTAGTGTGATCCACCCCCATATTTTTTATGGAGCGGATTCTACGCTGATAGTAGCATAAGAAGGTTCATCTTAGGCCTCAACGAGGGTACATGCCCCACAAAAATGTTGAATTTTTGTAATAATATGTAATTCTTTATTATACCATACTTAATTATGAATATTATGATCTATTTCCAAGTACGGAAAAAATATGGTTGTATCCCACTTATTAAGAGAAAACTATGCGTTTGTCTTTATTCTTTTGTAATTATATATAATATATAATATTTTCTCACTCTCCCATCAAGGACGGAGCCTTAAAACAATTTTCTTCATAAAAATAAACGAACAACTTATCATAATTGCAAAGGAAACTCAAATATTTCCCATTTTGAATTTTTTGGGGCGCATAACTTATTAATGCCGTCTGAATTGCCAATATTTTTCAAGTAGTCAGCTATAAGGTGGCCAGAGTGGGCCGCATTATTTGAAAGTGCAAGTCAAAAAAGAAGAAATTAGGGCGTCACTCCTCTCCTCTACCTTCCCCACACGTTTACAAAATTTTCTTCTATCTATTCATTCAACTCAGTTTTTTTCTTCTTTTTTTTTTTTATAATTAATTCAATTCAAAGTTGCCCTTGATCATATCCTTCACTCTGTGGGCATGAGTCTCGTGACCTGCAATAAATCTTAAAGTAAAAGGATATAAATTTTAGCTTATATTTCCTTCAATATAGGGTCCAAGACTTTCAAACCAAACTCTCCTTTTTTCCTATCAAAAAGTTCCATGTCATTAAAAGAAAACCCAACTTTATGGTTGGTATATATTCAAATGGTTCAAATATGGGCTTTCTCAAACTTCTTTTTGACTCCTTTTTAAGTATCGGATTAGTATCAATATTTTCTCTTTTTGGTTTCTTAATCCTTATAAAAACTTTTCATAATATAAAGGGCAATCTTTTTTGCATTGTTATTGTATTCTTTTTTTCCTGCAAGGCAAAAGAAGTGGAAAAAGCAGGAGGAGAGAGATATATGGAGTAGTTTTTAGTTTCAAAACAAACAGCTAGCAAAGGGCCAACAAGAAAGGGTATTTGGGCAGCTGTCTAAAGTGTGGAAAATTGGAAATTAATTAATTAATAAAGATTTATTTGAAAAGATATATTTATATATATATATATATATATGGGGTATAAAAAGTGTTCATTGGATAGAAAGTTCTATCACTTTTTTCCATGAAAGGAAACGATTTAAAAGGCCTAAAACGTGATTCAATTAATTCAGTTCTTTCATGTCACTACAAAGCGGCAATCTAGTATCTCTCTTTGGAGTACTTGCTTTGAAGGAAAGTAAGCGCAACCAAGGAGCTCACACAAGTCACTAGTGAATGTTTCTGCTAGCCACAATGATTAATTGTTTGATCTCTCTCTCTCTCTCTAGGATTACAGATATTATTTAGATGTTTGACAAGGTTATTAGAACCATTGATTAAAATTATTTTTATTATAATATGTAAAAGTTTTACACTATAATAATTTTTTTATTATTATTATAACATATAAGAGTTTTATATTATCATGATTAAAAAAATCAATCCAGACCATCAAACACCCTGTATATGTGCTGAAAGACTGGGAATGAATGCTTATGTATAAAATGCATATTTTCTTCGCTACATCGTAATTGACCAGTGTGGAAATATAAAGAGCGTGCAGGGTGCATATGAGCCACACCTGGTTTTATTTGACGTGAGAAAAGACACAAGATCCAAGTATAATACTTGGTTCACTTCCGACAAAAATAAAACAAATTGGTTGTCATATTTGACGTCTTACAGGATCACTAAGGGCTTGCTAACACATTAATTCTTTATATATGCACAGAGGGAAAAGCATTAAACGTAAAAGTTTGGCCACCTCTATATATATATATATATACTGGTTAATTTCAATTTTGATCCTTAAAAAATAACAATTATTTTACTTTGATCTAAAACATTAACGGTCCTTCAGCTTTTCAACTGCTATATCTCTATAATAAAGAGTTAAAAGTCTAACAGATTTATCACACAAGGCACACATGATTCATTGATGAAGATATAGTAAAATTATTTTTGAATAGTTTAGTTTAGGAGGGTGTTTAAACTAAATCAAGGATACTTCACATAATGAAATTTGTCAGTTCTTAACATTTTTGTTGCAAGGTGTCACTAGTCTTATATTTGAAAAGCTTAATGACTATTAATGTCTCAGTTAAATCTTTAGAGATAAAAATAAAACAACTGGTATATCTCTTTATGCATGTTACGTACATAAAATTAACGTCTAGAAGTTGGTAACAATTAGGGCCCTTACCTGTCGTGTGAGAACTAGGAGTACAATAATAATTCTCTCGCGCCTGTTGATCAAAGTTGATTTTTTCATTTCACACTCTATTTTATTAATTGTAAAAATATATGAAAATATATATAGCCCAAAACTGTTGGATGCTTTTGAAATACTATAATTCGAATCTAACATGCCAAAACTATATGCATATCAAATCGAAAAACGGAAATGTGTGAATTTCCTTACCTTCAGCCATTGCCTTCTCACTGTGTAATTCAACGGTGTCCTTCGGCTGTAAGTGTGGCTGCCTCACTTGGGAGTTCCAAGTCCTCTTAAAAACTCAATTGATGGTATTTGTTTTTAAAAAGAATTTTTGAACTTTGAGACCCAAGATATTCGTTTAATACACATGAACGTAAAAAAATAAAAAATAAATAAAAAAAACTTTTCGATCTCTGCAATGCTCTTCTCCTCCCATCAAGGAAATAAAAACAACAAGAAGATTCAGTTACCAAATTGGTTTAATTAAAATAAATATGAGGCCAATTATTGCAATAAATTTAATTGTTTTCAATTTTGAAACCGTTGAAATGAAATGGTTACATTCTCCCACTTGATCTTCATATTTATCCTTATATTCATTAAACCCAAACTTTCAGGAAACAAATACATGAATTATGGCGATAATTTCCCTAAATTGTGAGTATTATCTTCCATGTATTACTATGTATTGTTTCTCAAACTTTATTCCCTATATGGTAACTTAACTTTATGAATAAACCCAATGTTTATTATTGATCCTACTAAATGTGAATTTTCCTCTAATAACTTTATGCGCAAATCAAAATGAGAAAACATCACAACTGAATAAGAGTTTCATTAAGATTGTAAATTGTATGTATAAACAAATTTACATTATGGAACCAAGTCCCATATTAACTACATGATCCTTAAATGACTTTGGTGGCATTCCTTTTGTCAAAGGATCTGCGATCATCAATTCAGTGCTTATATGCTCAATGACCACTTTATTTTCCTTAATCCGTTCCCTTATGGCTAAGTACTTAATGTCGATATGTTTACTTCGACTGTCACTCTTATTATTCTTAGCCATAAAGACAGCAGCTGAATTGTCACAATATATTCTTAATGGCCTAGATACAGAATCTACAATTCTAAGGCCTGACATGAAACTCTTCAACTATACACCATGCGAAGTAGCCTCAAAACAAGAAATGAACTCTGCCTCCATTGTGGAAGTAGCAACCAACGTTTGCTTTCCACTTCTCCAAGATACAACTCCTCTGGCTAGCATGAAAATATAACCAGAAGTTGATTTTCTCGAATCAACACAGCCAGCAAAGTCTGAATCGGAGTAGTCGATCACCTCTAAATTGTCAGTTCGCCTATACATAAGCATGTAGTCCTTTGTGCCTTGAAAGTACCTCATCACCTTCTTTGCAGCCCTCTAGTGGTCAATGCTTAGGTTACTCTGATATCTGCCCAACATTCCTACAACAAATGTAATGTCAGGTCTTATACAGACCTGAGCATACATAAGGCTTCCAACAGCTGAAGCATAAGGAATATTGTTCATTTGATTTTTCTCGAAATCATTCCTTGGGCATTGGTTCAGATTTAACTTATCACCCTGCACAATGGGTGTTACACTTGGTGAGCAATCTTTCATCCGAAATCTGTCTAAGACTTTATTGATATAAGTTTCCTGCGATAGTCTCAAAATGCATCGAGATCTATCCCTATGGATCTTAATGCCAATGACATAAGATGCCTCACCAATATCCTTTATATCGAAGTTCCTAGAAAGGAATTGTTTCACCTCATATAGAAACCCCTTATCATTGGTTACAAGAAGGATATCATCTACATACAAAACAAGGAAACAAATCTTGCTCCCACTGACTTTTTGGTATATACATTGATCCATGATGTTTTTTGCAAAACCAAATGAAGTGATGATATCGTGGAATTTCAAATATCATTGACAGGAAGTCTGTTTCAAACCATATATGGATTTCTTGAGTTTGCACACCAATTGCTTACAATCACTAGAGGGGAATTCTTCAGGTTGTTTCATGTAAAGCTCTTCCTCTAGGTCACCATTGAGGAATGTCGTTTTCAAATCCATCTGATGTAACTCAAAATCAAAATGAGCACTAATGCCATAATCACACAAAGGGAGTCCTTTTTGGATACAAGAGAAAAAGTCTTAGTGTAATCTTGTTGGGTTTGGTGCCCTAAAAGCTGTGACATTGTACATATTGTTAATAAATAAATAAAATGACATTTATTATTATTTTGGTTGATTATATGTATTATGAATACATTTATAAACATCAAGAAAATTCCATGATTATTTATGTGACTATAAATTTAGCATATAAGTGTTATTTGCTTGGGGATAAAATTTATAGATAATAATCTAAATAGTCCGTAATAATTAATTAAAGTTTGGGATCTTTAATTAAAAATTACAAGTACGGTCTAATCTCATCTAAAATGAAATAGTCATTATCCGGACTATTAATGTAGAGACATTGGGTTGAAGGTACTTTATATAATGAGATTATATATGACTGGACCAAATAAATTATGAATCTCTAATAATCATCCGTTACAAATAGAGTATTTAAATTTATCACTATGATGATCATATATTTGACAGTCTTAATCCTGAGTATTTATTAGACTCATATTTATTACATTATGTTTTTTGACTTGCATGGTAAGATTTGTCTAAGCACAGATTATAACTTAGCATCTTGAAAACATAAGGTAATAAATGGCTGGAAATAATATTATACAGATATGGAATCCATTCCTTCCCTATGGAAGTTAGAAAAATAGTTCTCTTGAGTGATAATTCAAGATTTGAACAGTAGAGCGCTCGTTCATAATAAGATTATGAATTAATTGTTCATTAGAGAATTATTGAAACTCAAGGATAAAGATGTAATAAGAGAGGTGAACGGAAATTGAACCTAGCTCTTATTATGAACTATTTATGGAGGACTGCCTTATATGTAATGATTATATCAATGGACTACTCGTTAATTTTCTTTGAGTAATTTTACTATAATCTCAAGAGTTCAGTTTCAGGTTTTTAGTGGAGTAACACTGAAACTAATAAATTTGGCATATTAATTAAAGAGTTTGATTAAATGTCAAATTTATTGGAGCTTGAGTTATAGGTCCATAGGTCCCTAATACCACCTCTGTAACACTATATTGGATTTTGCATAGAATGAATCATACATGTTTAATTTAGAATTTTTGAATTCTAAATTAATTTTTCACACTTGAATTATTAACGTGACACGGAAAAATGTTCTCTGTGACACATAATGTAATGTGATAAATGTTATCACATTTAACTGAGCATTAGTTAATTAATTAATTGTTGTTAAAATCTATTCTTAAATAAATATGATTTATTTTTGAATTGAGTTATATATATATATATATATGGTTTTGAACCAAATCTTTTTATATATATAAAAGATTTTATAATATATTAATATAATATTATAAATATAAAAAAAGGGAAAGCCGTGAATCAGATTCACGCTTTCCCCCCCCCCCCCACACACACACACATATATTCAGTCAAAGTCAAAGTCAAAAAAAAAAAGGGGCAAGTTTCTTTCTTATTACGGTGACTTAGACTTATATATACATATGTATGTGTGTGTGACCGAAACACACATAGTGATTCGGGAAAGAAAAAAAAAAGAAAAGAAGAAAAAGGAAAGGAAAAGAAAAGGGAAAGAAAAATTACTAATGGCTCAGTTATAAAAAGAGAGAGATAACAGTTATCTCAGTAATTTTTATTCACATAATTTTTAGAGAGAAAAACTGAGAGTTCTTCTCTAAAGAAAAAGGTCTGCTATCTCATGTGTTGAGTACATAGCAAATTCAAAAAAGTGTGAGGAAAATTCATTCTTGCAGTTTGACGCCCACTCGTCTTTCCATTGGTGTGGAGGCCTGGTTTGGAAGATTGTGGTGTCAAAGAGGAAAGCTAGGATACCCTGATAGTCTTCAAAAGGTTAGTAAAAATTCCTAAAGCTTTCTGTAATTAAAATTATATATCTATTCCCGATGAACAAAGTTTTCAGAAAATTTTTGTTTGTCAACGATCCGCTCCTTCCGCTGCGTTTCATGTTTTAATTCCTACAAATCTATACCCTCCCTTTGAGTGAATCTTTTAGCGACGAGTCTTGCCTTATATCTCTCAATGTTGCCTAATGATTCTGTCTTCATCTTGAAGACCCATTTACATCCAATAGCTTTACACCACCAAGCAACTTGACAAGATCTCAAACTCCATTAGATGACATAGAGTTCATCTCATCTTTCATGGCATCATACCACAAGTTAGATTCCTTACAACTCATGACTTGTGAAAATGTTTCTGGATCATTTTTGGCTCCTATGTTGTAGTCAGACTTCTATAAATACACAATATAGTCACCAGGAATGGTTGATCGCCTTACTCTAGTAGATCTCCTTAATACTGGTTCAACATTCGCTTGAAGAGCATGTTGATCAACTGACTGTTCAACAAGTTCTTGTATCTGTTGTTCAACTGGATCTACTAATTCTTGATCAGCAGTCTATGGAACTTGAATGACTAACTGTTGTTCAACACGTGTTTGAACTGTTGACGTGTTGCGTATAACAATCACTCTATCATATGAAGTGGAAGCCTAAGCATCTATATGATCTTTCTCTAGAACAATGTTCCAGGTTCGATCACTCCCACTGATCAAGTCATTCTCAAGAAATTTTGCATTCCTTGATTCCACAAACCTAGTAGTATGTGATGGACAATAAAATTTGTATCCCTTAGATCGTTCAGCATAACCAACGAAATACCCACTTATGGTCCTTGGGTCTAACTTCTTCTCTTGTGGATTATAGACTCTCACTTCAGACGGGCATCCTCAAATGCGTATATGTCTCAAACTCGGTTTCCTATCTTTTCATAACTCGAACAGTGTCCTTGAGACAGCCTTGGTTGGAACTCAGTTTAATATATACACAGCCGTCTTGAGAGCTTCAGTCCATAAAGACTTAGGAAGCTTGGAGCTGCTAAGCATACTCTGCAACATATCCAACAATGTTCGGTTTCTTCTTTCTGCCACACCATTCTGATCTGGAGAATCAGGCATAGTGTACTGGGCAACTATCTCATGTTCTTAAAGAAACTTCACAAATGGACCAGGTGCTTATCCATCCTCGGTGTATCTACCATAGTATTCACCACCTCTATCAGATCTCACTATCTTTATTTGCTTACCACATTGTTTCTCTACTTCTGCCTTAAACACCTTAAAGACATCTATAACTTCATTTTTGTTATGAAGCAAGTAGAAATACATATATCGTGAGTAATCATCAATAAAAATAATGAAATACTTTTGACCATATGCATATATGTTTGGACTATAAATATCTGTATGTATGATCTCTAATATGTCTTAATTCCTCTTAGCACCTTTCTTTGACATATTGGTCTACTTTCCCTTTACGCAGTCCACACAAGTGTGAAATTCAGTAAAATCTAGAGTACTAAGTACCACATCATTCACTAATCTCTTTATTCTCTCAATAGAGATATGACCCAACCTGCAGGCCACAACATAGAGGATTCTTCATTCATAACACATTTCTTAATGCCTGCACTATCATGAACATGCATAGAAGTATAAGAAGCTTTATCTTGTAAAAAATTTTGAAAAGACCATTCAACAACGTATCATTTCCAATAAGTTCAGATCTATAAAACAAACTAAATATAGTGTTTGAAAAATTAAAGGAAAAACCCAACGGTACAAGCCTTAAAACAGAAATTAAATTCCTAGAAAAACTAGGAATATAAAATATCTTTTCCAACTTTAAAATAAAACCACTACTTAAAATTAATCTGCAAGTTCCGACAGCTTCAGCATGTGAGCGCATCTTATTGCCTGAAAAGATACACTGCTCACTTCCCACTAGCTTTCTTAGGTCCTGCAATTCCTGCAAGGAATTAGTGACATGGATTGTAGAACCAGAATCAATCTACCATGTATTATGATCAACATTAACTATATTAGATTCATAATAAATAAGTGAGAATTGAGTGCCTTTTTTATCAAGCCATTTCTGATATTTAGGACAAGCCTTCTCTATGTGCCCCTTCTTTTTGCAAAAGAAGCACCTAGATTCCTTCTTGATATTAGCTTGTGCAGGCAGTTTGCCTTTTCCCTTATTTTTGGCTTGCCCCTTATTCTTCCTTTGAGTTGCCAAATGCATACTCTCTCCCGCTTCCATAACAAGCCTTCCTTCTTCCTGAACACACATGGTCATCAATTCATTGATGGACCACTTATCCTTATGTGTGTTGTAGGATAGTTTGAAGGTCCATATTGTTATGGGAGATTGTTGAGGATGTAGTGCACAAGGAAGGTTTCAGACATCTTAACCTCAAGAGTCTTCAGCTGAGCCGTTATATCCCTCATTTGCATGATGTGCTCACGCACACCATGAATTTCGGTAAGATTCATGGATGAAAAAATCATTATTAAGGTGCTTGTCAAAGCTTTGTCTGATGTAGCAAACTTCTCATCAATTGCCTTCATCAAAGGTCGCACATTGTCATATTGCTCCAATGAACCATGTATGCCAGCCGAGATCTTGGTCTTTATGAACATTACGCAGAGCCGATTAGATCGCTCCCATTTTTCATAACAATCAACATCATCTGGTTAGCTGGTCTTCATAATGACAGGTGGTTCATCCTTACAGATAGCAAAGTCAATGTCCATTACGCCTAAATGAAGGAAAATTCTCTCTTTCCACATCTTATAATTATCACCCTTAAGTTCAGGAATGTCACATTGAAAATCAGAGTAGTTCACAGTTTGCAAAGCTGCATAATAAAACATACATGCTTATGTTACTAAATTGAGGCTACAATACCTTATGACATGTTTACCAATGTAAATCATGCATTAAAATATGAATCAAATGACATAAAAATTGCCTGTGAGTTAGATTTTTAATTCAAACAGACTCATATATCCTTATGATGACACTGTCAAATTATTTTTCCTTTTCTTAATTCCTGTGGGTAAATTAAGAAAGATAATTTGATACATCATCCTAACTAATCATATTAAATATAATAAAAATTCTTGTGGGATAAAATTTATCATATTACATATGATTAATCACAATTTAATGTCCTTTTATCATATATGATTCAAACATTTAATATAATTTTTGTATAATCATAGATGCTGTGGCTACTCTTTAATTATTCAAAAATTATATACATCACTAGACATTTATTTTAAAATTTTTGCTCATAAATAAATTGCATTTACTTAAAGCAATAAATAAATATGAACAAACAACTCATAATTTATGTACCAATTTTCATTATGTATAGATTAAAATTATACATTCAAAAACATAATTTAGCACATTAATGCACAAAATTTAAATGTACAAAATTATTTAACTTAATATTGCATGCATAATTTTAAATCACAAATTAAACATAATGAACACTATATGGACATAAATTTACAAAATTATATCCATACAAATACTGCATAATATTCATAACAAATACCAAAAATTATGAATATTCAAAGTTATGAATTTTTCATAATTTATTCCATAATATGAAAATTTTCATAAAAATATCAAAATTGTGGATATTATGAAAATCTAAAAAATTATAAAATTTGAAAAATTTTATGAAAATTTCCTCAAAATATCACTTTGTGAAATTTGGAAAAAATCAATTTTTTTTTAATTTTTGGGTTTTTTTTTATTTTTTGCATATCAAGAAACGACGTGTCGTTTCACTGATGAAACAAAAACTTTCAACAGTCCAAAGGACATGTCGTTTTGGTTGTCCCAAGGTAAAATGACACGTCGTTTCTTCTGGGAAAAAACGCCCTTCTTTGCCTGAAATGACATGTCATTTTAGCTGACCCATTGCCAAACGACATGTCATTTTTACATCGTCTTCAACCTCTGAATGGGTCAAAACGACCCGGTTTGCAACCCGGCTAAAATTCAACCATTAGGACACCGTTTTTGATGTTTCAAATTGCAAAAATCTTAGAAATCGAGTGTCTAAATGATTTCTAATCTCAGTTTCAATTAAAAAAATACTAAATTCAAAAACCCAAAAATCAAAATTTTTCAAACAGGTATGTGTTCCATAACTGTATTCTCCAGAATTCACAAAATGCAAGACAGAGGTATAAACCTGCTCAGATACCAAATGAAATACTATAATTTGAATCTAATATGCCAAAACTATATGCATATTAAATCAAAAAACCGAAGCATGTGAATTTCCTTACCTCCAGCCATTGCCTTCTCACTGTGTAATTCAACGGTGTCCTTCGGCTGTAAGTGTGGCTGCCTCACTTGGGAGCTTCCAAGTCCTCTCAAAAACTCAATTCATGGTGTTTGCTTCTAAAAAGAATTTTTGGACTTGGGGACCCAAGATATTCGTTCAATACACATGAACGTTAAAAAAAAAAAAAAAAAAAAAAACTTTTCTCTGCAATGCCCTTCTTCTCCCATCAAGGATATAAAAACAGCAAGAAGATTCAGTTACTAAATTGGTTTAATGGAAATAAATATGAGGCCAATTATTGCAAAAAATTTAATTGGTTTCAATTTTGAAACCGTTGGAATGAAACGGTTACAGCTTTTGGACTGGTAGATTGATGAAGAGCACATTCAGGCATGCATATTATTGGAATAAACTAGCACGTAGCACATTTTCTTTATAGCAAAGCTGCTACTTTATTTGTATCCTGTTTGCTTTTAGTCGGGAAAATTAGAAGAGAGAAAATTTGCGACTTTAAAAATGTTTGGAGTTATGTTTTTTAAAAAACTTAATATGTTAAATTTTTTTAAAAAAATAAACACAATATTATAGAAATTTATAGTTTACTCCTAGCTCCTGACTTTTTAGTAGGATATAATGTACTCGTTTTCACTGTTAAGCTGGTTCTATTTGTGCTTATATGTTGTTGTTGATATTGTATTGTAATTGTATGTTATATAACCTTAGTATTTGGATGGTTTTCAATATGGAATAAAACTTGAAAAACAAAATGAACAAGGATGATTTAGATCTATGAAATCAGAACAGTTGTTGTACAAAAGAATATGTAGATGGAGTTTTGTCCCATTTTCCTCTGCGTAACTAATTGTTGTAGATAGTACTCGTTGTCAGAGTTAATGTGATGCGGCAAATGAACAAAATGAACAAGCTGGTAATGCTTTTTTAGGTGGAAAATTCTGTTTTCTGTGAATGATATTAGTGATACGGCAAATGTGCTCAAATTCTATATAACAGAATCTCGCAAACCCAAATCATTTTCCTGATTTCTATAAGCCATTCAATGTAATAATGCTCCCTAAACTTCTTCTGCAATCCCACTTTAGTTCTTTAACTTTTAAAACATCCAAACTTAATCCCTCATCTATCAACTTAATTTGGTTTTAGTGATTCTGATGTAAAAATATAAAACAACACTATGTTAACTGAAAATTATTTATATTTTGTGTTGTTTTTAACACTTTTCTAATGAAAAGGAACTAAAACCGAAACAAACTAAACGATCAAGGGGTTAAGTTTGGATGTTTTAAAAGTTAGAGACTAAGGTGAAATTGATAGTAAAAGTCATGGACTATTTCTAGAATAAATTCTTTTTCTTATAATTAGAACGAGAATGGTACTAATGGGCCTACACAAATTTGAGATTAAGAAATGAGACTTGCACTTATATTGAATTACTATTTTACCCCTAATTTACTTATAAATATTAAATTAATTTTTATTTAAAATACAAAATACATAGTTGTATGTGTTTATTATTCTAATTACCTAACATTAAAATATTTGTCAAATTATTACAACTTTATTACAAAAATATGTCACTTATTTTATTATTAAAACAATTAATTTTTTGACACTTTTTCAATTATTTATTTATTTTATATAAATTTTGACTATAATTACTATTAAGTAATCACACAACTTATATTTATTTTATCATTCAAATATTGTATAACTATGCTGATTTTGGTTAACATCAATATAATAAGTGTACAATCATATATTTTCTAAGTTGAAATATATATAATTTATTTAAAGGATATATAAGTAAATTTATAACTGCTCAGCCGGTTCTAAGTACTAGTAAATGCATGAATAGGAATTAGAATTTCGAATCCTCTAAGTACTATGTAAATAACTTATTATGACTCTGATTTCTCACTTCAAATCGTAGTCATTCAGATTCATGCCTATTTCAATTACGCATAAATAAACACAATAATAATATACGTGTACGTGTCTGGTTGACTCCACCGTCTCTTATCAAAACTATTGTTCAAAAAACGATTTTCATAATTGGAAGGTGTATGGTGAGAATACTTTGTACTTGATCTAACGGGTGGTACTAATGAGAAGTGACGTTGATATATATATATATATATATGTACATATATCTAATGAATTATAGAGACGAAAATTGTTTTGAGGAGACAGCAGATCGGGTCCTTTGTTGGGCAACTGAAATGACGCGCACATATTGAAAATTAAATCTAATAATTAATTATGGGTTGGCTAAAGAATAGTGAAATATTGAGACTTCGATGATATCATGCATTACCAAATTTATATAGTTAGCTAGATTAGACTAATATGAATAAAGTAGAATTTATGTGTATGTGTATAGATCATTATATATATGTGTGTATATATATATGTATGTAAATAATACTCAGCAATATTATCCTTTTCAGAGAGAGAGAACAACAAACAAAGAGACTTATTGGGGTTCACCCTATGGGAACTATATTATCTTACTGCTGA
Source organism: Artocarpus heterophyllus (assembly GCA_025403435.1). Lineage (NCBI taxonomy): Eukaryota > Viridiplantae > Streptophyta > Magnoliopsida > Rosales > Moraceae > Artocarpus > Artocarpus heterophyllus. The sequence goes on along the minus strand of CM046348.1, from coordinate 23,043,340 downwards.
CAAGCTCATTGAACCTAGACTCAAATTAATTTTAATAACGAGTTTAGGAATAAAACAAATTTCTTGCAGATTTTATTTGATTTTCATGTTGTAAACGAGGGAGCAACGTGTTAGGGATTACCCCCAACCTAAGGCCATGTGTATGCTTAAATTAATTTTCAAAGTTAGGCCATCGTTTTCAATATTTTAATTTTTTAAAAAATTATCACAGGGATCCCAATTAATCAATCACTTATGCTATAGAGTCAACAAAGATAATAAAATCGATTTTGTCAAAGTCCAAATACAATATTTCTATACAGATTCAAACCTAACTATGTATAATCAATCAGTCTTAGATAACGAATAAAATAAGGGAACCCTAGCTATCATTTAATAGTGGACCTAAACCATACAGACTTGTCCCCTCATTTTGCTTTCTTCTCCTTCCAAGTATTGTCCTTAAATTAGTTGTTAGTCATCCCAAGCATTTGGTAAGAATTTTAAGACTGTAAACTATAGTAATTAGGTCCTTATAAATTTGGTCGACTGTCAAGTGAGGATTATTTGCAGCTAAAAGGAGTATATCATGTACTTAACTTAATTGAGATGTTTAGATTTATTTTACCACGCATAATTTTATTAAAAGGATATACAGAAAGAATTTTACATGATATCCAAGTGATCAACATGAGTTCGGCTAGGCTTATGTGAGTTACTTAATTAGTAGGTGCTAACATAATTGGTATATGTTAAGTCTCTCTGCTCGGTTCCAATCACTTCATTAATTTACCTAGAAAAAAAAAGGTTGAGTTTAGCTCTCATCATAAATGTACAAAAAAAAAGTACTCCATAAAATCTAAACACTGAAATATTACGTTATATCGTTTTCACGACATTTCGCTATTAGCATATATTAAAATTGCTTATTGTATAAAAAGGGTACAATACATATAGTCCTATTATACAATCAATTTTCCTTATTACTTCAAGCAAGTTCAACACACGAAAGAGTACTGAACCGAAATTAAAAGTAGCTATTGGGCCTTAATGGTCAATAATTTTAAAGTTCAAGGTGTATTTTGTTAAAATTAAAAGTTTAAAGTATATTATGTAAAAAAGGAATACTTCAAAATAAAACAGTGTAATTTACTCATTAGTAATTATGTATGTGTAAAGCATAGGTTGCAACTTTAGTTCATTGTTGTAAAAAAAAAGGGAGTTAATCCTTTTGCCACAATTAGTTAGACAAAAAAAAATTAAGGTAACCAAAAAAGTAAAATTATTGAGAGTCCGTTAAAGCTGTACTGTGTGTAATAGTGGTCCTGCATGCAACTTTCAAAAAAGTGCTTGGGTAGCTTTAATATTTAATTCACTTGATGTAATTGCTACTATAGCGCTTGTGTTAATAAACAATAAAAATGATCGTTAAAAGATAACGTCATAGCTATTATAGTAACCAGATAGAGAGCCTCAAGGATAGTTTGTTAGAAAATTAGTTGTCTTATACACCCAATCCTGATTTCACACCTATATAGTGAATAATATAGGAAAAAAAAAACATAAACATCAGCAAAAGGGTAGAAAAAGCTTAAAATTAAAAATGATAACCCTAGCTACCCTTTTTCATCACCACATGTAGCATGAGTTTATATACCAGCCATCACTGAAAATTAATATTGCAAAAGAAAAAAAAAAGTTAAAGCATTAAAGCCCGCATGTAAGTGCAATTAGTGTTAAAGACCTGCAGTATCACTAATTTCCAAGAAAATTTGGATCAGATTGGCTCCCACATTTTAATCAACGAAAGCAAATCAATTATATGAGCTTCTTATTTATTTATTTAATTTTGAAAAGGATTATTATACGTTTTATTGGCCAAAAAATTCATGAAACTTTTTGCAAGCATTTCCATTAAATTTAAATTTTCACGAGTAGTGCAGGATCGAAGCGTCCAATTATTATGATATATATGGATAATTGAACATTATTTGATCATACGCTCACCAAAAAAGTCTATATGTGGTTTTCGTATATCACAAATGTTTAGTCCACGCGAAACACACACATGGAAGGTGGGACACTCCATGTTTTGTACTGATCATTTTACTATGTAAATCTTTCGCTTTGCTAATAATTGTTTCCTTTTTTATTTAGAAATTAAGTTTGACTATATATCATTTGTATACTATCCCGAAATTTCTAAAGTATGAAATGTACGTATTGTGGCTTCTCATCTACAAAGTTAATGATGATCATTTGGATTTAAAGATGCATATCCATACAAATACGTTAGTATATAAATCCTAATCAAAGTAGTTGAAAGAATATTTTACATTTTCAAAATAACAATAATAATTATGTTTTACTTTTTTGTGTCGTAGCTTTTTTTAGGTTCGAAAATGGTAAAAAAAACAAAAGATTTGATATCATATATTTAATAATATGTATATGTTTGATTCATTAGTTAAATTTTATATTAATGGTTAGTAAGGACATGCATGCGTTTATAAGTTTTCCTTTTCCCTATTCTGATGGCAAATGTGAGAGGGGCATATCCGTCCATATATATATGGGTATATATAAACTCGTTTTTAAGAGTTATATTTTTTTATAATTGTACATATTTTTAACAACAATTAATGATATGCACCTTTTCATCCATAAAGTTAATAATGATCATTTAGATTAAGAGATATCCGTGCAAATAAGTTAGTATATAAACGCTGATCATAGTAGTTGAAATAATATTTCATATTTTCAAAAAAAGAATAATAATAATAATAATAATAATGTTTTACTCTTTTGGGTCGTGCGTTTTTTAGATTTGAAAATGGGAAAAGGAACAAAAGATCTGATATCAGATAAAGTACTAATTATGTATATGTTCAATTCATTAATTGAAGTTTATATTAATGGTTAATAACAACAATATGCATGCGTTTATTTTGTATTCCTTTTCCCTATTCTGATTGGAAACGTGGGAGGGTACATAATTCTCAATTAGTATTTACGTTAGGTTTGAACCTATAATGATTAGAATAAAAAAAAACCTTGTACAAACTTATATGTGTGTGTATATATATATATACATATATATACTCGTTTTTAATGATTACAAATAAGGATATATTTTAACAACAATTGATGATATATGCCTTCTCGTCTACAAAGTTACTAATGATCATTTGGATTAAGAGATGCATATCTGTACAATTATGTTAATATATAAATCCTGATCAACGTAATTGAAATTGTATTTTACATTTAAAAAAAAACAATAATATTTTTCAAATATTATATATACTCGTTTTTAATGAGTATATATATTTTAACAATTGATGATATATGTCTTCTCGTCCACAAAGTTAATAATGATCATTTAGATTAAGAAATACATATCCGTACAAATAGGTTAGTAAGTGGTTGAAATTTTATTTTGCATTTTCAAAATAACAATGATAATAATGTTTCATTCTTATGCGTGCTTTTTAGGTTTGAAAATGGGAAAAGAAACAAAAGATCTGATAACAGATAAATTACTAATTATGTATATGTTCAATTCATTAATTAAATTTATATTAATGGTTAATAACGACATGCATGCATTTATTTTCTTTTCCTTTTCCCTGTTTTGATCACAAAATGTGGGAGGTTACATAACTCTCGATTAGTATTTATGTTAGGTTTGATCCTATAATTATTAGAATCAAGAAATCTAGTGCAGATTTAAAGAGTTATGAATGGTTATTTTATTTTATTTTTTTGTAATAATTGATGGTTACAAACAAAATTATAAAAATATATGTATGCTTTAATTGTATTTGATGATGTTGTAATTCGCATTACTTACTATAGCAGGTTACTTAGCAACATAAAAATCTTAAACATTAATTAAAGAGATTTTTTATTAGTTTGAAAATTGGAAAAAATACATGGAAACAAAGTAATTGATAGAAAACCCACCTCGTGTACGTGAATATGGGTTATATAAATGAATAAAAACATTGTTATTTGTCAGTTTAACACTCCTGGCCCACTAACTAGCAAACAACATCTTTGCCCTTCCCTTATGCAAAACCCACCTTCACGCGTAGCCAAGCCTATATTTATAACTTGTTTGACAAAGGTGATGTAACCACTATTTTAGTTATAAATTATATAAATTTTTCATATACTATAGTAAAAAAAATTATTATAGTATAAAGCTTTTATATGCTATAATAAAAATAGTTCTAATCAATAGTTTTAACCATTATACTAAACACTCTAGAATTCGCAAAACTCCTATGCTGGCAAGCCTCCGACAAACAACACACGACCATCTCTACCATTTTCATTAGAAAGTACCAAATCTGGATGGTTCTTCACTTGTTTTTTTTTTTTTTTTATTTCAGAAAATTCTATTTGGATTTGGTTATGCCTTCGTTTCCTTGAGATATGAAAAAATACTGTTATTCTTTGGTCTATCCAGTCGAGATTTTCGATTTGAAATGTTGCCCGTATCTTCCCTTTTTTGAATTTTCATTTCTTTTTTGATTTTAAATTTTGCTCACTGCTTTGATTTATTTAGTTTTGAATATGGATCGCATCTCTATTTTTGAATGTAACGATTGTCAAAATACTGATATTAAAAGAATCATGTTTTCCCCAATATTTTCCTAAATCGCCAGACAACCAAAATATTTTATTTGTTTTATCATAAACTATTTATTATTTAGAAAAATCATGAAATGAAAATTAGGAAACAAAAAATCAGGAATAAACGTAATACAGAATGGGAATGGAATTAAGGATGAGAATTGAGAAATAAGAGAATGAATCTTTAATTAGGTCCTATTTCTTAATTATAAAATGCTTAAAAAAGTAATATCAACAGGTAAACAACAAGTTGCCCATCTAAAATTATATTTAATGAGTTTTCTAAGTTCAATGCTCATTAATTATCATTATTTTTTAATTAAATATCAAATTCTTTTCAACCTTCCGATCTATATTACACAGGTAAAATAACAGTAACCATCCACGGATAAAGAGTAATTATTAAAACCACATCCATAAATATATATATATAAACTTGTTTTCAATGATTATATTTTTAACAATGATATATTTTAATAACAATAGATAAATTATCAAAATAATTTTTGGTCAACTATCTACGTTATTAACACTATCAATTTGATATCAAATGACTGATAATTACACTACTCACTGAAAATGTATTATTAACATTACATCCATATACATATATATATATACCGACATACAAACTACAAATTAGCCTTTAACAACCAAACTTGACCTTTTTTTAAAAGGAGATTAGATGAAACTTTTCTTACTTCATTAATATTTGTGATCTTTCAGGATTTCACTTTGCCTTATACATAATACTAATATAGCATGAAACATGTGAAAGTTTATATGCACATACATACATACATACATATGTATGTATAAATCCTCTCTTTCTGACTTGTCATGGCAAATTATATTAATAATCAACTCCCTAGCTATGGCTATATATATATATATATATATATTATCACTCCCTTTTTAAGGTTATTTTTTAAAAGGGTCCAGCTATGCATACCTAAATTTAATTTGGTCAAAAAAAATTAATTTTCCTTAAAAAAGAGAATAAAGCAAAAATAAAAAATAAAGTTACAATGAGTAAAGGAAGAAACAAAAGTGAAGTGGTCCATTTGATTTAAGTTTGAAACTATTGAGATGGGGATGGACCAAGCTGATCCAAAAGGAGTGTTTGGTATGCAGTCTAAAAGAGTGCAACGTTAGTTAGTTAGAGTGTAATATTTCTTCCAAACTTACAACGTTTCCACACTTCACCGATATATCAATCATTCAATCAATTAGTTTTGCTCACATAATTAATATTAATAATATTACATCTTTTTTTCTTCTTTTTTTTTCACTTTGCATGTCTTTGCCATAATATATGACTTGGTCCTAACTAGTACTCCAACTTGCACATGATGAACAATTTTTTTTTTTATTCATATGCAGCCAATTTTGATCGGACCCAATTTGCCAACATATCTCCTTTTATTTTGGGCATTTTTGGTTTGAAAGTTGCCACTTACGAGGTTGAGCTTTGAAATTTCTCTCCATGCTAAGCTTTTCTTTTTCTTCTTATCAATGTGAAACAAGAGAGATTCTCAAAAAAGCTTGTTAAAAAGCTTTTTTTCTGTTGATCAATCATACGGCTTGTACATTTTTCCACTCTGTGGACTAAACAATGCGGGTCACTGACGCGGTGAATTGGATTGGAAGTGTCCTTTAAGTGGGTAATTTCCTAATGGAAAACTTCGTAAGTAGACTTTTGAATTGCATACGACAAGAGGAAATTCAAAAAAAAGGTCCAAAAATTAAGGATAAGGTCCCATGATGATGGAGACAAGAATGAAAGTCGTTGTTTTCCCAATATTTTGGTGACTTTGTGATGAGGAAAAATAAAGATGGTTGACGACTTTGCAGTCCTAAAGATAACCACGATGGAAAGAGGCAAGGCAGGTTTTTAGTCTTTTGCGGTACAAAAGTACTACTAATCAATACATTTAGGGCATGTTCCACACGGCTTCTCTAATTCAAAAGTTATTTATTAAATTGTTTAATAACTTTTTAGAAAGGTGACAAGTTTTATTTGGGACCATTTTTATTTCACCTTTTACTTATTTGAAAAGGTAAGTTATTATTTGGTTTATATATTATGGAAGCTTTTGAAACATATACAAGATTTGTTTATTATAGTTTATTATAAAAAGGTAATATATAACTAAAGAAATTTATTCAACTTTCTATTTGTACATAGAAGCTCTTCCCAGTTTGAGTGTTTGGCTACTGAGAAAGGGCGAGAAAATGCAAGAAAAGGAAGATAGATCTACGAAAATTCTAAAGAGCTCTTAGAGTGCCTTTTTTTTTTTTTTTGGAGTAATGCTCGAATGAATGAATCTTATCACTGAGCATAGTATTTATATCAAGTTGTTAATTAAAGCAGATTATAACACTTTGTAACATAACATAACCACCGTATAGCTGAATAACTAACTGCTGACGTCACTCTAACTTCCAAACTCAACTTCTTTAACAGCCTCCCTCAGTAATGAGGGTAGAATCATTTTCAGTGGTAAGAATGTCCTCCTCATAGAGAAGCAAGAAAAGAAGCTTGTTACCAACTTTGTAGATGAACAAAGAACTATCAAAGCTGAATTATGAAAACCTCACTGCAAGAGAGCACGTTTAAGCTTGTATTATGAGAACGTAACTGCAAGAGAGCATGTTTAAGCTTGTCAAACTAAGCACGAGGAGCCTGTTTAAGGCCATAAAGAGCTTTATTAAGCTTGCAAACGTGATTAGGAAAAGTTGTGTGTTCAAAACCTTCAAGTTGGTGCATAAACACTACACTACAATAAAGTATAGTTTTCTCGAATCTCATTTGATGACGGTTTACGAAGAAACCATCATCTAAAGTCACGTGGTATTTATTGGCAACAAATTTCGCGTGCTTTAGACTATAGTTTTTAGGAAATAATTGTCTAATATGCTAGATTAGACGGTGGTTTTCACAAAACCGTCATCCAATGTCTTAACAATTTTTTTTTTTAAAAAAAAAGGTGGACATTTTACCGCTCATACTTTTACCAAAAAATTTTAAAGTTTTTCATCCCCTTCTTAAATTTCAAATATTTTCTTTCATTCCACTCTATCAAATTTACAAACTTTAAAGTTTTTCTCTTAAATCCCCCATTTTCCCTCTAAGTTCTCTCTTTCTCTCCCTTATCCTATTATTTCTCCCTCACCTTCTAACTCTTTCTCTTAATTTCTTCTATCCTCCCATTCTCTCTTTCATCTCTTCTACTTTGCATTCTCTCAACCCTCATCTCCGACATCATGACTAAACACCAAACCATAATTGTTGCCATCACTGCCGCCTCTACCTCCATCTCCATTTTAAGCACTAAAATTTGGGTGCATTTGGAATCTTTTGAAATTTTCTTCATTTGAATTTATATTTTTTAAAAAAACTTAAGTTTTCTTTTGTGTTTGCTTAAATATTTTGTTGTTGTTGTTGTTAAACTTTGACTATGGTTCTTGAAATATTTTAGTTATATGAATATTTATTATGTACATTTTGGAAATCGTTATGTATTTTTTTTACATTAGATACAAATCAAGTGTATCAAAGAAGAGGACATAAATTTGTAAATAATAGTTGAAATTATTCTTTGAAAAGAAATTGTTTCTTTGAAAATATTTTTTTAATTTTTTCAATCCTTTTAACAACTGTTTTTACTAAAACTGTCGTCTAAAGTGGCACAATAAGGGACGGTTTTTACAAGCCTTTTAGGTTATGAGTTGTTGTCCTCTGTAATGTTGTGATATGCCTTGGTGCTAAGAATCTCTCTGTAATGCCCTAGGGTGGGGGTCAGTAAGTTTTAGATAAAGAAGTTAAAATTAAGGTAAATAAGATGAATTAAACGAGGTAAATCAAAAAAAAGTAAATAAATAAAATAGATTTCACAGCCAAAATAAATATCATCAACGATTACTATTACGTAAATGCCATGAAGGTGGATAGCCGAGACGTTATTATAATTCACTATCATGTGGTTGTTTACCACGAAAATGAGTAGGTAAATAAAATACCAATAACAAGAATAATGATACAAAAATTCTAAAAATCATCGTCTCTAAAATAAATTAAAAACATACAACTAATAGAGACAAGAACGACATCAACATCGACATCGGGACAAATCGTACAGTACACATATTATACAACAGTCTTAGAGAAAATACCATTTCTACACATAGAGCCAGGTTTTGATCTTGGGACCTTCCTTCCTCTTCAAACTTGAAAGAGGGATTTTTAAAAATAGAAAAATGTAAGCGAAAAGCTCAGTAGGATAATTAGTTAAAAACAAGTTATTTAAAAATAACATTTACATATAAAATATTGTTCGCAATTCAAGCTTTCTAAAACGAATCTCAAAATCATTGACAAAAGCAATAAACACTTACTTGTAAGGAAACTTGATAAAATATCATCGTACGAGTTTTGAAAATCTGAAAGGCTATCAAAATATAATTCTTTAAGATCAAAGACAGATATCATTTTTAACAATCATTTAAAAATCAAGCATTTGACCAAAACAATTTAAAAGGGCTACCAAAGAAAGGGACAAAAGTATCCTAGCTCAATTTAAAATTTCAATAACGTAAGTTCCAAATAAAATTCAAGGTATGCTCCATATACATTCAAAACCTTTAAAAACTGCATTTAAAATCAAAAATCACATTTAACAAATATCATTATGTCATTTAATTATCAGTGTGCCTTTTAACTCAACATAATCAGATCACAAAATCATAGTCCTTTTTAAATCATTTCTAAATCATTAAACATTAAAAACAAGGAATAAAAATACCATTTTCATGTTGCCCAGTTGGCTTGCTGAACATTCAGCTTGAACTACCAAACCTGTACAGTTTGGCCTATCTGTTATGTAAGTTTGGCCTGTCAAACTTGTGCAATCCGGTCCCCAATACACTACACGTCGTCGACTGTGCTGGCATGGGCAGCATGCCCTGTTTCAAAAACCCGAGTTTCAATCGACTTTAAATCAATCTTTTTGATTCAAAATAATTTTTAATGCATAAAATCATACAATAAACACGGAAATATAGTTTAAAACAAATAGAAACCATTTGCCCCAAAATTTAAACATAATTTCACAATTGATTCGAAAATCTAAGAAAAATGTTAAAAAGTTTTAAATAAAGGGTTAACCTCAAATCAATGTTTTTGAAGAGGATTTTTGTGGATAGAACTTGCTTCTTGGCTTCAAATCAGCGAGAATAAAGCTCAGAATTGAAAATTTTTAAAAAGAAGAGGGAGAAAGAGTGACAGGAGAGAGAGCTGAGAGAGTCTGAGAAAGAGAGAGAAAATGGGAAAGAGAGGAAAAATGAGAGAAATAAAAGGCTCAAGGGCATTTTTGTAAATATGGGAAAATGTGGTGTAAAAATATCATTTGGTATTTTAAAAACTAAAAATCAAATTTTTAAATGTAACAAATGAAATAAAATCTTAAATGACCAAAATTAACATTAAATTCACACTTGACACACTTAACAATTAAACTTAACAAAATAAATCATACTTTAAAATTTAGGGGTGTTACACTCTCTATCTTGTTTGATCGAGATTAGCCATTGTCTAAAGTGGTGTGGTTGAACGAGCCAATCTAGTGCTTGATTAGTTGTGTACCTCTTTGGTTCCTCATGTTAGACAATACATTTATTACTCCATAAGTGTTTCAATCAAGTTACTAGTGGTTCCAATCTGTTGTCAAAGTTAAGTTGCTATATATGATGGCCTTTTGTGTCTAAATTAGTTTCTCTATTATGCAATTATACCGTTTTCAAAAGGGAAAAAGAATAAATGAATGAATGATTATCTCACGAAAAGACTTGCGAGTTTAGATGAGGGCTTTAATAGGAAGAATTTGACAAAAGGGTAAAAAAAAATCCTTAATTAAGGAAATGACCTATTTTTTTTTGCACAAAAAAACACGCTTTTGTAGGTAGGTAATCTGTTCCAGTTTTTTTTAGAAAAAAGACGAAAATAACTGTAACGAGGAGATGAACCTCAATAGAGTGAAAAGAAGAAAAAAACTGGAGCCTTTTTCATGCCCAAAAAGCAAGTTTTTTTGTGTCAAAAAACTGCCCAAAAAAAGTTAATTTGCCTAAAATTATTTTTTCTTAAAGTTACTTTTCAAAATGTCCTGCTTTAATAAAGTTTATAAACTTTAATATAATATCTATATATATTTCTATTATTTAAGTCAAGATCATTATTATTTTTATTCATTCTACCCATCAAATATATAGTTCCAAGGGCTTTAAACTTTATTCTGATATCCTTCTTTTTTTTAGTTATTTTTACATTTTAAATATATAGTTCCAAATATTGTCTGAAAATCATAGGTTCATTTTTTCTTGTCTAAAAGTACAAGTTTACCCGAAACGACACATTATTATTTTTCCATTAAAACTAGTAATAAGCTGCAATTCCCTTTTTTCTTCTAAATTCACGGTGTCTTTCTTCGTCATCCCCTCACTTCTTTTCCTTTTATATGTTGACACCCAACAAAATGGCATGTATTTCAAAGAAAAAGTAATGAGTTAGAGCGAATCTGCCTCTTTTTTCTTGTTTAGAATCAAGAATTTTTTTAAGCATTAATGTTCCAGAAATTGTTGTAGAATTGAATTTTATGAAGTGCTACCATTAGTAGTTAGCACCATTCTTAATCTTACTTATTCCTTTTCACCATTTACTAATTAATTTGTTTATTATTCCAATTCCAAATTCTTAACTTGTAAAAAGTTGACAACTAAAGGGGAATTAGAAAACAAAAAATCCATTAAAAACAAAAAACAAAAAAAAAAGAAGCTGTAGAAGAGTAATATTGTAACGTTCGTTTCGTGATTTCTACGTTTGACCGGAGAGATTATTATTATCCAATATGGTTAGATTTTTGAAAGTGCTAGTAGAAAGGTAAACGTGTAGAAACTCTGCAGATTGATACTTTTTCAATGTAAACCGTAAGCTAAGAAGATAAAAATAATAGGATGTTTTGCAGTTTGGTTTAAATTTATATTATTAAAGCCAAAACTTTTCACGTATTATAATATATAACTCAAAAAATATAAAATTTTTATATATTGTAGTTGAAAATAAAACTAAACATGCTATAATTTTTTAGTTCGTGCCAACAACGCTTAAGTGTCAGTTTACAGCCGCACAAAAGTGTAGAATTCTTACACGTGAAGATAGATCATACGTTGAATTAAAAATACATCAATAAAATAAGACGGTATTTCTCAAAGTCATGATCCATCACTCTCTAGTCACGCGACAGGTCATTTCTAAATTATCCATTTTGTCCCGGCTTACAATCAACCACCAAGAACTGACCTTTCACGCGGAAATTCTTGCCAATAAAAAATAGGAAAAGGCCCAAATTTTTCCTCTTGCGGTCAATGGTTTGCCGTATAAAAACAGCTTTGATAATATGCCAAACCAAAGCCAAAAATCAATCACCTTCTTAAGAATGCAGGCTTTCAGCTTAATGATGGGTTCCAGGAAAATAAGATCCACTGTTTCACCACCAAACACGTCAATTTGGTACATTTAGATTCCATTCACATTGAAATATTATCCATATTGCATATTTTTTAAAATCATTAACATTGAGATTTTATTAGATTTATCAATAAATCAAAAATTATTTTCATTATCTTTTCAAACATTAATTTTAATTTCATTTCATACTCAAATTAAAACTTAAATACACATCCACACGTCAATTCGAATAATAATTCAAGTTACAAACTCAAATTTTAATTTAACTCACATAACTCAAATCAAGTAATTAATTTAGATCCATTTACCAAACGGACCCTTAAACATTGTAACACGTAAAGAGCTTTACACTATAGCAAATTTTTGCCTCTCACTGTAGCATGTGAGAACTTTACACCATAACAATTAAAATTTATTTTTTCTAACATGTTTCCCAAACAAACTTAATGTTGGTTTAAAACGGACCAAATCCTTAGTTTTGAAAATTTGACCTTTCATGTTTTTCTTTTTTAAACTATAGTTTAAATTGATATTTTCAAACACTAGTTCTCTAATGTGATGTTTTATTTCCTGTTCAAATCTTTACATTTCCAATAATAATTTAAGACCACGTTAAAAACCACAAAAGCTCATAAATACTACTTAAAATACAAAGTTTAAAACCATATCAATTTGAAGCTATATACCAGACAAACCCTTAATACATAGTTTATTTTCATAAAAATCATCAGAAAAATGCTAAGGGCGTTGGTGGTTTTTAGCACCATACTCTAATAAAAAAGATAAGTTCCCCAACATATGGAATGCTTTGAAGCGACCGTATCATAATTAATATTTATCTTCTATTAATTATGATGCTTAACACCGATGACGCCCGCAGCACTTTTGAATTCACCGGACTTTTATGGAATCCACGTATCACCATATAAGAACACACCAGAAAAACAATATCCAATTACCCATAGAAAGAGGAAAATGGATATTGAAGATCCAATTATCCATAGACTCAAACTTTAGGCAAAGAAATGAGATAAAACCAGATCACACTTGCACTGCTAGTTAAACAACAGATTAAAAGTGTCGTTGTCTTAGCGGTTTTACCCTCAGAGCAGAACTCTCAAAGTTCCAAGCAGAAACATCAGAGTCCCGAGTATTTATTGGCCTTTCGATATGCCAGCTTTCTACACTGAGACAATATTCTAGATAGCAAGTATAGCACACGAAGGGTCTACAAAACTAGCAAACTACTTAAGCAGATAAGTAGCGAGTCATCCATGACTCAAAACGAGACCAGGCGAGCTGTGCCGCAATTTCATTGTCGTCTGCCATTCCCATGCTCTTCCTTCTCTTCACGCCTTCTGGAGACCTGTTCATGAAAGCATGGGCATTGCCTGGATAAATGTGTACCTCATATGGAATACCTGCTGCTTTCAGCTTCTCCTCCAAAGACTTGGCAGCCTGAAATTCATCCAAAATGAAAGCATTAGCAAATTTCTTTGCATTAAAAATAAAGCGAGAAATTTAGTTATTATACAAAGGGCATTGGTCGGATAACGTATTGCCAGCATCTAACTTGTATCAAAACTTACTTAAGCCTTCTTGGTTCACTATGTTTTCACGCATTCATTGCACACATTTCTCTTATGAACTCTGCTACTTCAGCTTGGCTGCCCTTCTTGTGGAAGGCTCAGATTGTTCCACAAGGAGGATATGTGAAAATAAAAATTAATTATAATTAATTAATTAATTAAAAAAGGATCATCTCAATGTTTCTTTTTATTAGGATTTGTTGTATGGCAAAGAGTATGATACTCAAATCACAACATCACAATCATAAGCAACTCAGAATGACATATACTACTGAACAGGAATCAGTTGACTCTCGGCTCAGTTGTCAATCCTCTTTTTCTCTACTCTTCTTAAAATGTATCATGTAAAGCACGGACATGGGCTCCAAGGATCATATAATAGCAGAAGACCAAACATAAAAGGTCTTGTTTTGTGCAATGCTAGCATAGGTTATGTTGCAACAGATATAATCCTCAACATCACAACACGAGCAAATATAAACAACTCGGCTAAGCAACGGGACTAAAAAAATAAAATTTTATATATTTATTTACCTATAATCTTCTTTATTTTAAGGTTCCAATTTATTCCGTTGGTGTTCTTCATAAAAGAAGCTCACAAGTGCCAACAGAGATAGAAAGAAGACAAAAACAAGAGGAGGGAGGGAGGGCGTGAAATGTATTACCGTCACATCTGAAAAGCCAACAAAACTATCAACCTCCCCAAAATGAGCCTGAACAGGAGCCTTAGCTTGGGCAGGGTCCGCAAGCTCCGACGAAGGAACTCCATAGAATGCAACAACAGCATCAACCTTAGGAATCAAAACAGAACTTGCAATAGAGAGGGCACCTCCCATGCAAAATCCCGTAACACCAACCTAGTCCAGCCGCACCAGGATCTGGGTTAGACTACTCTTCAATGCAATAAACATGATAACACAGTCTCGTCGGATGGTTTATGACTGTGGGTCTGTATTATTCATTCAGTTGTCATTGATAGCATATGGTTCAATCATTAAGAATAAACAACGGCATACCTTCTTCGAACCATTCGCTTTTAGCCAGTCAACTGCAGCGTGAATGTCCTTTACAGCACCTTGCCAATCAAGACCATCCATTGCATGTTGAGCTTCAGCAACATCTAAACAAACCTTTCCTCGATACAAACTACAGCAGAAAACCCCCCACGTACAATTTTTCGGTTAAAAAGAAAAAACTAAAACTAAAACACTTGCCAATCAAATTCAGTAGAAGACAATCAAAAAACAGTAGAATGCAAAAAATATGTGACAACAGAGTAAGCGATTTCTACTCTGGAATAAGCGCTTTAAATCCACCACCGAGTTGAGAAATCTTCACGGCATGGTTCTTGACTTCAAAATCCACACCCCACCACTCTTGAAGCACAACTATCCCAGGAGCGTCTTCTTTGCCAACCACATATGCATCAAAGGTCTGATCAATAATAGAAAAGAAATAGTAAGACTCAAGGTTCAAAAGGAGCTAATATTAAAAAAAAAAGAAAAGGTAACACTGCATCTAAGAAATCCATAAATATGAACCAACTATCAACAAAGGTGCATACTATATAAATACACGCCATAAAGACAAGCAACTTCACAAACATAGTCCTCGTTCCTCAACATAGCTTTATGGTTCATTGAGTGCATACAGTGGACATCACACAAAGTTTCTCACCAAGAGAATTACAAAGCAAGATCAGATGGCAACGAATGAAAGCTTTCCAAAGTTGACAACCCATTTCTAAGAAAACCACATGAGATCATAATTGAACTTTTTTTTTTTTTATCTACACCAAAACATCATTTCTTAGTTGTTAAAGATGTCTGCCTTTCCTATCTATATACATCATTATAGCCATCCATTAAAATCACAATTGCATTGTAAACCTATAAGCAAATGTACTTCAAAATGAGCTCTTCCGCCTAAAACAAAAACAAAAACAAAAACAAAAAACAAAAAACAAAAAACAAAAGGTAAAAATATTTTACAATTATAACACAATATTCAAAATATCTTAAAAATATCCTTAATGATATAATAATTATCTTAATGATATTACATATTGTACTAAATAATTACATATAAATAATTTTAATAATATCATTATGAGACATTCGTAGAATTTTTATAAATTGAAGTCATATTTCAATTCAATAAACATAATTGGACAATTATCTCATTAACTCAAACTAAAACTTTCTTCAAGGCCCAGTAACTTGAATAACTCTATTTTTATTTTTGTTTTTATCACTCATTTTAATTCCACTCTGACAAATAAAATTTCTTAGTACTTGTACCATAAATAGAAAAAAAAAAAGGAAAAAAAAAAACAATTGCATGTCTACGACGTACACCTATTAAGCCATTGAAGGATAAAAGACCAAAATTTGAATCCAAAACTGCCACAAAATACAACGAATCCATAAATCCTCTAAGTCCACAAAGAATTAAAAAAAAGCATGATCAAAGAGAATTAAATAAAGCAGCGATAATCAATAAAGAACACACAAAGTTTACAAAAGGAAAAGAATAACTCACAGAGTCATCCCTCTGAATTTGGATCTTCTTGAACGGCGATGAAGATGCTGCAGAGTCGGCCATGGCGCGGATCGAGAGGCGAGAGATGAACGGAGAGAAAGTGCGTCCGACGGCGGAGAAAGCGGAGGTGGAATTAGGGGCAGCTCTCGCGAAGATTCTAGAACAACCGGAAGAAGAAGCGGTGGATCTTAGCACAATGCTAGCAGCTGCTGACATAAACGACATCATAATCTCTTTACCTAAGAATATCACCAATGCTGGTTAATTACAAAACGAAGCATTAATTACAAAAAAAAAATCCCTTGAATTACGGTGTCTGCGGCACTTTACGCTTTAAACTTTAAAAATGTAACAGTTCGTTTCTTTAAGGTATAAACGGCTAACAAAATGAATCTTTTGTTAAAATTTTAATAAAAAATTGATAAATAATTATAAAACTAAAGATATTTTGATAATTCTAGTTATTAAAAAATCATAAAAATTAAACTATGATTAAAAAAAATCTTCATTGATGATTAAAAATAAAAAAATAATTAAAACTATTATACTATTAGAATTCTTCTCTTTTGTTATACTAAAATTTTCTTTAAAATTTTATTTTTTTCACACCTAAAAAATATTTTGAAATTTTATAAGTTAAATATATTAGTGAGATGAAAAAGAATATAACATAAACATATTCTACATAACAAAAAAATATAACACAAAAGTTTCAATGAGAAAAAACTATGACAGTATTAATAAAAAAAATTTCATATTTTTGAAGTTTTTATTGGCATTTATACCTTTCAAAATTTTAAAATACTTTTTGAGTGTAAAAAAGTTAATAAAATTATAAAAAAATTGGTAAATTGAAAAATAGAGGGATACGGATGGTAGTATGTTCTTAATTGATTTTATTTTTGTTTTTAATCATCAATAAAAATTATTTTTTATTGTTTTAATTTTTTGTTGTTTTTATAATAGGATTACTAAAATACCACTAATTTTAAGATTATTTATCAATTTGCCATTAAAATTCTAAAAAATGAACTATTTTTGTTAAGAGTTTGTACTTCAAGGGGGTCAGATGTTACATTTTAAAGTTCGGGGCAAAATATTACAAAGGTTATAGTTTATGGGATTTTTTGTAGTTAATCCTAAAATAAAAGATTAAATTATGGTGATTCTAACTTTTGATTTAAGATTATCTTTTTAAGACTAAAATTAATTAAGAAATTTGAAATTTATTAATTTAAACATGTGGTTATCCTTGAAAATCTTAAAATTGTATATAAATATTACATTATATACAAAATGTATTGGTTTTATTAAAGTTCATTAAAGTTAAAACATATTACATTTAATTAACTATTGATTTATAATTTGTTATTATGCAATTATCTAAGTTAAATTTGTGAAATCCTTCCTTTATTTTTTTTTAACTATGAATGGTTAAAAAATGTCAAAAATAAAAGAAAATAAAAGTTCAAGGAGTCTTACTTTAAAAGTTATCGTAAAAAATATATCAAAACTAAACATTTAGGTTTTTTTAAAAAAAAAAAAAACTCTAAGCCCTTATTTGTTACAGAGGATTAGGATATTATATATCCTAGTCTCATGTTTGGTGTCAAACTCAAAATAGACAATTTATCTAATCGACCAAAAATAATCCTACATATGTTGGATTAATAATCCTCCCAAAATTTACCAAAAATAACAAAACAATAACCCTCCCAAAAAGAATAGGATTATTAGGCAAGGCGCTTGGGATGCTCCTCACAGCTCACTTGCCCGAACATAGCAGTCCCTAACCTCCACCTCTAGCAAGCTTCATTGTTGCTCTCACCTTCACCCCCAGCTCCAGTGTGCGAGGTTGCTATCGCAGGCATCCTTCGTCCCCTCCTTTGGTGCGTGTGGTCGCTGTCGCGGGCTCTCTTTACGGCCCAACTTTGGCATACGAGGTCGCTACCCTCCAAGGAATTTCCTAAATTTTCTACAGTTCCCACCCTGCAAAGTGATGTCACCATCATCGTTGAGCGACCCCCACCTCACCCCGCCCCCCCCCCCCCCCCCCCCCCCCCAACTGTTTGCCCACCGAGATCTACCGCGCCTACCCGCTATTCGCCTGGAGATTTGCTATCTAATTAGATAGATTTTTTAATAAGAAGAAGAAGCAGCGGCGGATTTGTAAAAATGACTTTAAGAAAAAGTTTTTTTAGACAAATGACCTTTTTTTTTTTGCAGTTTTTTGGCACCAAAAAACAAGCTTTTTGGGCGTGAAAACTGCTCTAGTTTTTTTTTACTCTGTTGAGGTTTTTTTCCTTGCTACAATTCTTTTTCTTATCTTTCTGAAAAAAAAATAGAGCAGTTTTCTTACGCAAAAAAGCGTATTTTTTAGTGAACAAAAAGAGGTCATTTCTCCAATTCAAAATTTTTTTTGGATCTTTTTTCAAAATACCCGAGAAGGTAGAAGAATAGGGGACATGAGCATAATGGTTTTTTTTTTATTTATCTATTTCTATTTTTAGAGTTTTTTTATTTGTTTGTTTTATAAATGTTATTTTCATAAAATTTATTGAAATTATTAGTTTTGTTATTTTTTTGAGATAAATTTTGCTATAACAATCTAACAAAGTTTATTTAGATAAATTTTTGTAATTTACAATTTATTATTGTTTTAATTAAATTAATTTAAACTTCTAAAAAAGAAATTAATTTAACTTTTAAGAAATTAATTTTTAATTTAATCTACTTCAATTATATACCAAGGGCTAATTGTATTCCAGATGTCTAATCTAACACACCGCCAAACACAATACAAGATATAACATAATTCGATCCAGACTTTATAATCCTATCTAGTCCAACGTGCCAAACAGGCCCTAAAAGTTTAAAAATTAAAAATGTGAAAATACTCATACTACAGAGATTAGTAGTAATAACCATAAAATAAAAGGATTTGGGAGTAAATCGCACTTTTTAAGCTTTTTTTTTTTCATTTATGTCAAAGTTTTTAAAAATTAAGAAAATGACTTTTTTTGTATGTTAATGATATACTTAAATACATCAACGATATATAGACGCTAATCAGCATATCATTGATATATTGTAGTACATTAATGATGTATTGATTTGTAGTTTATCATTGATTAATTAGTGGTTTATTCACTTAGGTTGTGTTTGGTTGAGGGGGGAACTGAATAGAAAAGAAAGAAATGAAGCTTTCATACTGATGTTTGGTTGGTTTTTAAAAAAGGAATAGTCATTCAAAATTCCTAAAATGGAATGACTTTTCCACCAAATGAGCAAATTATTATTCATTTCACATATGAAAGGAATAGCCATTCCAAATTATTTTCTTTTTTTTCATAATTACCCTTGAATATTATAATAATTATTATTAATAATTACAATATAATACAATATGATATGATATGATATAGTTGTAATATTATAATTAATAATATCATAAATATTTTATTATATAATATTATATATTATGATGATAATATATTATATTATTAATATAATTATGATATATTATGTTAATAATATAATTATTAATATGATATTATAATTTCAATATTATTATCTATTATATTGTATTATATGCTACAATTACATAATTTATTACATAATTATAATTATAGTTATACTTTATTTATAATTATTATAATATAATATATCATTATATTAGTATAATATAATTTTTTGTAATAGTGTGATATTATATTTTATATTTTATAACAATAAAAATATAATTATTAATATTATAATTACATTTTGATATTTTTTATATTAACCTTTATCATAATATTATTATACTCTATATCATTATTATATTTTATATTTTGTATATTATATCAATAAAAATATAATTATTAGTATAATTATAACATTATAATTAAATTTTATAATATTCTATATATTAACCATTATCATAATATTATTATATTCTATATCGCAATTATAGTATATTATATAAATATAGTTTTATTATATTATATTCATTTTATATTTATTATATTATATTACATAGTTTTATTATATTATATTACATTTTACATACTATATTAATCATATTAATATATAAATAATTACAACATATTCAACACAATGCTAGAATTAATATGCCAATAGAAAATTTAGCATTTGAGTGTCAAAAAAATACTTTTCAATACAATATTATTTTTAATACTAAATTTATTATATGCTAAACATTTAATTCCTATTAGTTGCCTGGTTGGTAGGTTAACTTTTTTGCTTTAATACTTGGTTTGTCAGTCTGTTTCTAACGTCTAATGGGATATTGCTCTATCCATTTGGTTTTCATCTCTTTGTTGTACTTTTTTTGGTGTTGAATGAAGTTTCCTTTTTCCCCTAAAAAAATTATGATAAAAGACAAATATAGTATTTTAAATAGCATTATGCGTCGAAGTATAAATTAAAATAACATATTAAATAAGCTATTTTTACACTTTTAATAACAAATATAATATTAGCATTGATATTTATATTGAAGATGGTCTTAATAGATCTATAACAAACCAATTTATCAGTGATAACTATAGTTACTGAGTAATGTATTAATATTAATCAATGAAGTACATCAATGATATACTATTATTTATCAATAACGTGCTGCTCTAAAAAACGATTTTTTAAAATTTTAAAAAAATTCAGCCATTTTTTAAATTTTTGAAAAGTTCAACGATTTATTTTAAAAGGTTTGCAAAAAAATAGATCATTTCTCTAATTTTCTCAAACATAAATGAACATTCCGACATGTCGTTTTTTTAACTTCCTAGTCGTTTTTCCAAATCCAATGGGTTAATATTCAATTTCAACATTTGCCCCTTTCCAAACGACATGAAACTCAGTCTGCATGAAACATGCCACACTCGTCCGAGCGTTTGCTGCAACTTCTACAACGATTCCCCAACAACCCAAACCACGTCCAACAAATTCACTCCCTGCTAATCACAGAAGGTCATCTTCTCTGCAACAAAAAATGGAAAACCACGCTTCTCTACAACGCCCTCATCAGAACCCACTTGTGTTTCGGCCAAACTCGAGCCTCCTTACTCCTCTTCACCCGCATGCTCCTTCACCAATCCGAACCAAACGCCCACACTTTCACGTCCCTCATCAAAGCCACCTCTTCCTCTTGGCCTTCTCTGGGCCCACCGCTCCATTCCCAGGCCTTCAGGCGCGGCGCTCTGAACGACCCATTTGTGCCGACCTCGCTCGTGAGCTTCTACGCTGAGTGTGGGGAAATCGGCGATGCATGTAAAATGTTTGATGAAATGCCTCAACGGTGTGTTGTTTCGTGCAATGCCATGATTCATGGTTTTTGTAGGAATGGCGATATGGTTTCTGCTCTTTGTCTCTTTGAAGGCATGCCTGAGAGGGACTTGGTGTCTTGGACTAGTGTGGTGAATGGTTTTAGGATGAATCGGAGGTTTTGTGAGGCGGTCCGGGCTTTTGGGAAGATGGTGAGGTGTTCGGTGAAGCCAAGCGAGGCTACGTATGTTAGCGTGCTTTCGTCGTGTGTTGGATTGGATGGTTGGGGAGGTCTTTGTGTGGGGAAGGAAATACATGGGCATATTGTTAGGAATAAGAATCAGTTGACTGCTTTTATGGGAACTGCACTTATCGATCTCTATGGGAAGAGTGGTTTGCTAAACGCTGCGGAGAATGTGTTTGATCAAGTGGTGGGTAAGGAGGTTTGTTGTTGGAATGCTATGATTTCAGCGCTTTCTTCCTATGGTCGGGAGAAGGAAGCTTTAGACTTGTTTGAAAGGATGAAGAGGGAAGGGTTGAAGCCTAATGAAGTTACGTTTGTAGCGGTTCTTACTGCCTGTGCTCGTGGCAAACTTGTTGAGTATGGCTTAGAATTGTTTAGATCAATGTCGATTGATTTTGGGATTGTGCCGGTTATGGAGCATTATGGATGTGTTGCTGATCTGTTGGGAAGAGCTGGGCTTCTGAGGGAGGCAACAAAGTTCGTGAAGAGGATGCCTTTTGAACCCGATGCTTCCGTGCTGGGAGCTCTGCTGGGAGCTAGCAAGATTCATGGAACTAGGGAGCTGGGAAATGAAGTGGGACAGAAATTGATTGATATGCAGCCACAACATTCTGGACGATACGTCGTCTTATCAAATATTAACGCTGCAATGCAAAGATGGGATCGTGCTGCTGATTTGAGAAAAATGATGTTGAATGCTGGAGTTCAGAAAACTCCAGCCTACAGTGTGATTACTTGAAAAAATAGTTAAGATTTTTTTTAAAAAAAAAAATTACCAACATAGGCAATAGAAGAAAATTATTGGAAATAGTAGAAATTATCTTATGACATTTTTTTCCCTACAATTTTGTATAATTCGCCCCCAGCTTACTCTATGTAGTACACAGAGAAAGATATTTGTTCTTTCTTCATATATTGGCTATATACTGAGTCTAAATGTTACACATGCAACATTGTTAACGAGACTTGCTTCTCTTTCATTCATCTTTATCTTGTCCCACGTTAAAAAAGAAAAAAAAAAAAAAAAAAAAAAAGGAAGAAGAAAGAAAAATCCTTCCTCTAGCTCTATCAAAAACTATCTTAAAATCAAAAAGGAGCCTGTGCCACTCATCATGGACTTTTTGATCAATTAGGTGCGGGAAGGTATTTCACCAGGTTGGACTGGCGATCGGGGTACTACCAAGTGCGGACAGCCGAGGGCGGCGCCTTCCCCCATTCCATCATTGTCTAAACGAGACGACGAGTGTTGAACCTACCTCTCTCGTCTGCTGTGACTTTGGTCTTCACCGCAGGATGGCTGGTCTTCTTATCTGGATTATGGAACTCCCCTATTTGAGTGAGCTGAGCTTCTATATGCACTGCAGCTCTGACTACAATGCTTATTCCATCTATATTGTCCAGTGCAAACTAAGAAGTTTTTCTCTACGATTCTAGTCACAGTTTTTCCTATCTACTTCGGCAGCTTGAAGAGGACTCTCGCGAAACTTTATCCGCATTATAATGCTTCTTACCGAGCCGAACCGTGGTTCATAAAGTCCACACCATTTTGCAAATTTATAATCCGAGTTATCCACAGTCTTGCTTAGAAAATATAAAGTCATCCACCTGCTGATTAAATATGGACATAGAAGGACCTCAGTGATATAACCGGCTGCAAAATAGTCATTTAAAAAGGAAACAGTTGGTGCATCAAGTTAAAGTTCTTGAGCAAAACAAAGAAGTCTTCACACCTTCAACCAAACCAAACTACCACAAACAGAAAAATAAAAATAAGAAATAATTTTTTTATTTTTTTTTCACTTAGTTCCGCATTCAGCAACACCTAAAATTCTGAACAAAAACATGTCGCTTTGACGCATAAACACTAAGTAGATTCTCCGGCACTGTAAAGCTGCTGAGAGCTGATCCATACTCCAAATCCTTTTTCTCAGAATTCCTTGTTGATGAGTAAACTGCCAACAAAAATAAACCATTAGCGAAAGAGTATAAGATTTGATCAAACAAAAAATCATATATAGTGAACTTCGCACGAACAACAATGCCACAAACCGAGATCACTTCCTAGTGCAGCGGGAGACAAGGTAGACTGCTTCACTGCTGCTGCTGCTTAGACTGGTGAGGCTGCAGGCATTCACAATAGCTTCAATACTTAAACAATGAAAAATGATATGCCTCCTTAGTAAGAAAAACAAAAGTAATAACAAGATGTAGTTTACCTGGGTGATTAATCATCAATTGCTATCGACATAGCTGCCAACATTGCTGCCACCATCACTGTCACCATAATTTGGCAAGGTTTCACTGTCGTTGCAAGATAGATCGCTACAAGAATAGTAGTAAATAAAGAGGTCGTCGAACTTTTCGTGTTGGTCGTCTGCTTCATCATCATGTAAATCGGGCACTAAGTTGGCATTAATCTACTCTGCTTCACCAGATGCAGAAATAAGACTTTGAGCTTCAATATCATCGACATGGCTAGTCAATGAAAAATTGCAAGACTTTAGTTTCATCCCTCGCAGTGTCTTCCTCATTCACATTCATCTCAAGGGCATCCCAAAACTGCCAGTACTGCACTGTTTGCATATGTTTCCGACAAAATGGCAGGTTGATGTAAAATGCCTGTTGTGCTCCATCCGCAAGAATGTATGGACAATCCTCATACTACGTATTTGTTGAGACGGCAAAAACTAGGAACGAATAAAATGAAAATAAAATAGGCACAAATATTTAAGGTGGTTTATACAAATTTGGCTACATTCACGGGACAAGTATAGAAGGATTTCACTATCAAATTGTAGAAAAATAACCTTCTCTTTAGATCACTAGGAGATAACAATGAAAATCTCTCTTTAAGAAATAGGAGAAAATCATAATTTTTAAAAGTATTATATATAGTTTCTCATACGTTTTTTTTTCTTATTTTCTTTCTAATTAATAATGTTATTATCATGTGTATTTTCAATAGTTAAATTTAACTATTGAAAAGATTTAATCTGTTTGTTCATGCATGAAGGAGTAGGAAACGGAAAATTATGTTTATTTTTCCTTTTGTACATTACCTTTATTTTTGTATTATTTTTGTCCAATTCATTATATTGTAGATAATTATAGTCAATGATTATGAAATTATTCATTACTAAAAATTTATTTGATTAATGTATAAGTTAAAAAGCTTAGCGAACAAATTATTACAAAATAATATGTTGTCATTTGCTATAAAAGAAAAAATGTGTGTTTTTTTTTTAGCAATCTTTAGAAACAAAAAATAATATTTTGGTATTCCAATTTCCAAACATTAGTTAAGATAAAGGTTTTTAAAGCATAATACTTAACAAATTATTTTGACAATTTTTTTTTTTTTGGAAAATGAAATGGAATTTCAATAACTGTAGCTAAGTCACTACAAGTCTCCCTTGAGATCACTAACGTGATCTTAGTAGCCAAACATGAACAAGATCGAAGATAAAAAGCAAACTGTACCAATTTATGGACAATGTTATTATAAGTTCGTGGGCAAAAGCTAACAGAAGTAACACCTAATAAGGAAAGCAAATTAGAGATACAATTGCTCCTTCATCACAATACTCACTTGACTCTTTTAAAAGGTCCACAACCTCCTTAGCATCAGTTTCCACAAAAGTCAGGCAGTAAGCAAGCTGTTGAACAAATCTTAGACATTCCCGTAAAGCATAAGCCTCCACTAATTTTAGAATCACAGAGAAGTATTTGCTGCTTTTCCCCTAAAATTATTTTGACAATTTTATATCTTAAAGTCTTAACTTTCTTCATATAATCATTAATCAATTCTCATTTGTAATCTTTTTAAATTATAATTAACCCAAACTCTCGGTAAATCAAATAGCCTTAAAATATTTGGTTACAATAAATCCATAAATGTTGCACATCATTTACTTATCAAAGTTGTAACTTTGTTTACATTTGTATTTCTACAAATTAGAATGTTTGGCTCTTTGTTTTCTTCTTGATAATCTAATATTTATAATATCAAATTCTAAATTTACTAATTGTTAAACAAAGCTAAAAAAAATTGTACAAATTAAAAATCAAGTTAATTAATAATTCGACATTATATATTTGTTCTTTTAATTAGTTTTCAAAAAAATATCACAACTATTAATATCTTTGACATAAACAAAATACAAACAATTAATTTTTATTATACATTTACTTTTGTTATTATTTATTAATAGTCTTATTATTTTGTACTTCACAATATATAAATTAGCTTGGTAATATCTTTCCCACGATATCAAAATAATTTCATTTTATTCTAAATAAGCAGATGAATAAGAAAAAAATCACAAAAAAAATATCAAAACAAAATCATCGGCCTAAGTGCCATACCATTTCAGACGTAAATGAAGATTTCATTATTAGAAATAATGAAGATCTAAGTGAACAACATAGAGATGTTGAAACTACTACATCAAGTGTTTCTCGATCCATATTTGATGTGATGTTGGACTTTTTTGAGTCTCAAAGGCAAACGTCTAATGTAACACAACCATCAACATCTCGAAATCATAGTAAAAAATGTAATTTTCTTACATGTGATAAGCATTGTATTTAAATAACTAAAAAAAAGCCTTTATATAACAAAAATACTAATTCTTTATGTATTATATCTTTTCAGCTTTGGTGTTTTTCTTTTAGGTGTCACTGATATATCTCAGTCTTGGAAACTATTCTTACACTTGTAAACATTGTGGTGCTCTTTTTTGGTTCAATGAACGAATAAAAAATAACGATCTGCCTAAATTTAATCTTTGTTGTAAAGATGGAAAGATTGTCTTACCTCTAATTAAAAAAACTCCTCATATATTGGATAACTTACTTGATTATTATAGAGGACCAACAAGTATACACTTCTGAAAAATATTTGTACTTATAACTCCATGTTTGCATGTCACGCCCCCAAATCTGGGAGGCGACATGACGGATTATTTAAGTTAATTAAATCAAATTTTAATTAAAATTGCCAATTAAAGAATTAAGTGGATTTTGAAAATGTGATGAATTTAAAACTTTTAAAGCATTTATTGAAATAATAAAACAGATAAGACAAAACAAGATAAAATAATAAAGAAAGGGAATACAAGTTGGGCCCCACCAGACCCACAATTTGTGCACACCCATATTATCGACAATAGATAAAATTACAAACACAATCCAATGTAAGAAAAGGAAAATTAAAATATTACATGCCTTGATTGGATGATTCAAATAACCTGCTCAAATCTTCTACTAGTCACGAGTCCGATCGGTAGCCTCCAAATTGGTCCTAAGCTAGATTCCACCTAGAAGGAGTGAAAGTTTGAAAACAAAAAAAGTGAACAAAAGGCTCAGTAGGACTAAGCTTTGAAAACATTTATTTGAATATATAAATCATTTATAAACAAATGATGTAAAACACAGTAAATAAAATCCATTAAATTTATTCTTGCTATTTAAAGCATTATATATCCAGGAATGGTCTTATTATTTTATCTTGGCTTAAGCAAAGCCATAGGAATAACCACCGTAGTGGCCCAGTTGGGTTTAAGGACTTGCCCCCAAGGTTGCACGCTGCACGACCCGATCTCTGAGTATTGTATCATGCTCTAGTATATCATTTCAGACGATGTTATCAACACGTCCAGTTCTAGGATATTATTCAAGTCTCATTTTATCATGTGTTTTCATTTACATTCATTATAGTGTTCATTATGTTCATTTTATTGTCCATTAACTTATAAAAATATAAATAAATTCTTATCAATCATTTTCCAGAAAACATTTTGAAGAAATCATTTTTACGGCCAAAATGTTTTTGAAAACATGGCTATCAAAGAAGGAGATAGAAGTCTTATCTCAATATTCGGCACTGTGACTCAACACCGCAATCCCGATCTATTATACGTTAGCTCCATAGAACCACAAACAACCTTAAATATAAACTAGGTTCGTTATATCTATCTTAAAGCATTCTACATTACTAAGGTATCTCATGGTATCCTAGTATGCCTTTGAAGTTCACAAAATGATCTTTCAAGGTCAGAGTCTTTAACTAGGTTTAAAACAATGAAAACATGTGAAAAACATCAAATTTTATGAAGCCCAGTCGGCCTGTCGAACTTCCTAGTCCGGCCCACCGAACTCCACAGTTTGGTCTACCAGTCGTATAGAACCGACCTACCGAACTATCCCCAGGTTCGACTTGCTGACAAGATGAATTCAGCACGTCGAACTTATGAGTCCGACCTGCCAATCGTCAAGATTGGCCTACCAAACTGAAAAAAATCTAGAAACTTCTAGACTTCGAGTCTCGGTCTACCTGAGCTCGAAATCACATTTTAACTTGTTTTTCTCAGTTCTCAGGCATAGAAAACATTCACGAATGATAAAAAAAAAAAAAAATATAATAGAACACATTTAAACCACTTTAATCAAGATTTACATTGAAATTTCTAAATAAATCCAAAAATAAGAAAAAGAGGAAAAAAACTTAGTTTTGCTAGATTTTGTCCAATCGAGCTTAGATTTGTGATGGTTTGGGTTCTCTAAACTTAGATTGAACGTTTTCTAAGCTAATGGAAGCTCGGATTTCACCTTACAAAGAAAATTGAAAAATTTGAAAATAAACTTTGAAATTTTGGAAAAAAGGTAAACTAACCTTGATTCGATCCTTGAATTGTGTTTATGGTTGCACAAATGTGTTCCTAAGCTCCCAATCTAGTTGAGGAGTGAAACTTGAACTCAAATTTTGAATAAAAATTGAGAGAGGGAAAGAGAGGAAGAGAGAGATGCTGAGCGAGGAGAGAAGGAAAGAAAGAGAGAAGTGTGAGCTGAGGGAGTGAAGAAGAGGAAAGGAAAGAGAGAAATAAATAGAGAGGGGAGTGGTTTTGTAGAGGGAAAACTATGTCCTGCACATGGTTTTCCGAAATGGGACTTGTTGGGTATTTGACTAATTGTTTTGTTCTAAAAATTTAAAATAACAAACAAGACAAATAAAATGATGAAGAGATAAAATAAATTGAAATTACCACAAAATGATTAAATTAAAGTTAAATTGCATTTATGCACACTAGTACACTATTCTACACTAATTACTCTTAAGTTAAATATCTGGGTGTTACATTGCATTTACATCATTTGGAGCCAGTATAGAATTAAGTATAAAAAATTAGATGGTCTATATATCTTTAAAATAAGCAAACAGATACATCATCTGATGAGATCTCTATTGCCAGTTAATAATAATTCCTTCAAAATTTGCACAACTTTAAATATATAATACAGAAAATGAAATCCAAAATCAAATGGCAACATAGTCATTCGATGATGTGTCCAAAAATTTAATTAAATCAATAACTAAAAATTTGATCAAAATGCTTGACAAAACTAATCAATTAATAAATCTTTTTCGAATGTAAAAGATAGATACGAAGAACAAACTAAGAATTATAGGTCAAAGATGCACAAATGGCATTCAACATGAATAGCTCACTTCAAATGATAACAGGTGCTTTATTAGTCAGAGATATTAGTGAATATGAATAAGGAAGCAATATCATAATCCAAG
Source organism: Artocarpus heterophyllus (assembly GCA_025403435.1). Lineage (NCBI taxonomy): Eukaryota > Viridiplantae > Streptophyta > Magnoliopsida > Rosales > Moraceae > Artocarpus > Artocarpus heterophyllus. Next base: position 23,013,977 of record CM046348.1, on the reverse strand, counting down.
ACAAAACAAATACTTTACAAAGAATTACAAAATTACATCCATCTTCTATGGTTGCTATTTCCTTATGGAGAATACGGTTGTAGAATTGATATAAAATGGAATGTAAATATTTTAATAGAAAACCTTCAACAAAAAGAATTTCTATGAAAGCATGTTATTGCTATCAATTACAAGAATGTGAAAGCCAAGACAATACTTTATTCAAAGTAGAAGATTATTTCAACAATACATAGTTAATGCATATACTTTTGTAGAAGAAGATCGATTAGACTACTAGGAAAAACAAAAAAAAAATAAGATCTAAAATTATCAAGATATTCAAGATGCTATTATCAGAGGAGACACAAATGCACAAGCAATAGGCAAACAAATTATCTTCTCTTCCAGCCACACAAGAAGTCCTAAATATATGATTCAAAATTATCAAGATGCAATGACAATTTGTAGATACTATGGGAATCCAAATTTATTCATAACATTTACATGCAAGCTAAATGGCCTGAAATTATTAGAGCTCTCACTAAAAATTCTAGGTCAAAAACCTGAAGATAAACCAAATATTATCACGTGAATTTTCAAAATGAAATTAGATAATAATTTATCCATTATTAAAACTGAAAAAATATTTGAAACAATTATATCAAGTTAGTTTACTTTTTCAGCACTAATTTATCTCATTAATAAAAAAACTTATTTACCTTTAATATAAACAAAAAATAATGCAATTTCATTTTTTCTTCCTTTTTTTTTTCGTAGATCTATACGTGGTTGAATGTCAAAAGTGAAGCTTACTACGTTGTCATTTTTTGTTTTGGTTACACTAGACAAAAAACTAAACGAACCATCAAAAATAAACAATTTTATTTCTACAGAAATACCTGATCCCCAAAAATAATCGTTAGAGTATAATATTGTAGCTAAATTTATGATGCATGAACCATGCAGTGTTGCCAAAACAAATGCTCCACGTATGAAAAACTCAGAATGCTCAAAAAAAATTTCCCAAGCAATTCAAAAATGCAACAACCATTGAAGAAAATGGATTTGTTAATTACAAATGCATAAATATAGTTTTTTATGTTGAAAAGAAGGTATTCAATTAAATAATAGATTTGTAGTCTCTTATAACAAAGACCTATGTTTAAAATTTCATACTCATATCATTGTTGAAATCTGTTCATAGTCTATGCTTATAAAATATTTACAAAAGGACTAAATAGAATAAGAGCAGTAAAGAAGATCATCCATGTACGGAATGATCTGGACAGATTATTTATCAAGAAGTAGTTAAAAATTATATCAACTGTCGATATATAACACCATATGAAGCTATATGGAGATTATATGAATATCCAATACTTTACAGAAATCTAGCTGTTCAACGACTATCTATTCAATTACCAGATATGCAAAATGTAACATTTCACTCAGATCAATGTCTTACTAATATAATAAAACAACCAGGAATTCATAAGACAACTCTAACAGAATAGATGAAAACTAACAACCAATAACAAATTTTGTTCACACACAAATTTTTCCCACCAAACTCAAAAATTGACTTCCTATCAACATCATGACCAATGCAATCAATTGAATAAGAAAAATTAGAAAACAAAAAAATAATTAGTGAGTTAATAGCGTTGGATCGAAAAAAAATCAAGTTAATATTATTAAAACTTATCTTACTTATTTCATCACCCAAACTAACAACATTTCCTCATTTATATAGGATGCCAAATTTACAGTAAAATTAGCAATAACTAGATTCTCCAGATATCAAGGCTGGTATTACAATTCATGTCCCAAATGTTATCAACAGTTAAAACAAGCAGGTAGTGGTTGGTGGTGTGATAATTATGGTAACATAAACACAATGTCCAATCCATGGTAATAAAACTTACGAACAATTCATTCCTAAAATTCATTTACTTTTATTAATTATAATAAATAACATTTTTCATTAATTAACTATTACCACATATATTACAGGTATAGTTTAAACACACAAATCGAAGATAATACAGGACATGTGGACATCACCATTTTTGGACGAGCTACATAGACACTGATCAAAACATTATGCTGCACATTAACAATTGATCCAAGGATTTATTGATCCATCTATAATCCCACCAATCATTGATAGAGGACAAACAAAAATCTTTCAAGTTTATTTTCAACGAAGAGGAGCAAAAATGAATACAGTTGTTCAAAAATCTTCAAAGATGCCCAGCCTTCGCTTCCAACACCACAACTACCAACTGCAGCAAAAATAGATCCAAAAATATCGGACCGAAAAAGGTTGACCATAAGGTAAACCATATTTACTAATTTATATTAAATATCTTGAAAAATCAACATTTATTATTCTAAATATATATCTCAATAATCTTTTATCATTTCAGTTATGAAATAAAAACAACTGAATCAATAAGAAAATGTCCTGTGACCAAGCAATATGATTACTTTTTAAATCCTTTAATGTACAATACAAATAATCCAACATTTTTAACTTTCATAATAATTATTGTTATTATTTTTTTTACATTCCTATTTTGCAGTGAGGAAGAACCAAAGAAAAGGGAAAAACAAAAGCTATAAAACATTAAAAAAAACTTTTGAATACAATATTATATCAATGTGTATATATATATGCCTGTACATATAGACTAATTTAATACTGTAAATATTTCCAAGTTTTTATATAACACAAATATTTCCCACAATAACGCATGAGTTTTCGGCGTGTATATATATATATATATATGTATACATATATATATATATAACAAAAACGCAAAACACATGAGTGGCGTGCGTGCTCATCACGAGCAGCTATAAAAGAGAGGAAATCTGTTTTATTTTTGACAAAAGGGGAGAATAGTTTTACTTATTTTCATGTGTGTACATCTCTGCATATGCCGGTGTTTACATTTATTTTTTTTTTCACCGATATTTACAATATGCATTTGGGTTTGTGGCCACTAAATTAAGCTTTATATCAAAAAGTAAATTCCAGTTCAGTTTCATTTTCTTCAATCATATTAACAGCTAGTTACATGTCACGCCCCGGAGTACGGGAGGTGACGTGGCGGAATATTTAGATTAATTAAAAGAGAATTTAATTAAAAATCGAGAGTTTGAGAATCAAATTAAATAAAAATTAAGAAGATTTTCCACCACATTTTATAAAAGAATTTATAAATATTAAGCAAATAATAATAATTAAATAAAAACCGCGAATATGGGTTCCACAACCCACAACTTGTGCACACACATGGTTCTGACAATATCATAAATACAATTACAGTCCAAGTACAAATAAAGTTAAGTCTTACATGCCTTGATTAATAAATACAGAATGTAAATAAATTCTCCTATTGCTCCTGAGTTCGGTCCGAAGAATCTTCTCCAAACCTAAATGGGAAACCACCTAGAAGGGGGGGAATTTAAAACAGATAAAACGTGAGCGAAAGGCTCAGTAGGACTAAGTTTTATAAAATAATTTTAATGCAAAGAAACATAACATTATCAGGAGTTATACAGGAAGGGAACTTGAATAAATAAATAAATAAATAAATTGAGTAGAACCGTTCTGACACAGAACAGTCTACTCGTCAAATCAAAACACCAGTTTACTGTTACCTAGGCAAACCATGATATCACCACCGTAGTGGCCCAGCTGGGTTTCGGGACCTGCCCCCAAGGTCGATCGCCACACGACCCGATCTCTGATATGGCATCATGCCTTAGTGTTTATTATCATTGTCATTCAAAACCCAATTACCGAGTGTTGTCAATTACATTCATTATGAAATTCATTTCATGTCACGGTATATTAAAATATAACCGATAAAACCATTTCCAAACAACCGTTGAAAACATTTTGATAGAAATCATTTTCAAAGCCAAATCATTTCAAAACCAGGCTACCAAAGAAATAGGATAGAAGTCCTACCTCAGTACTCGTGCCGGTACCCCACACCGTAATCCCGATCCGCTATACGTTAGCTCCACGGAACCACGAACAATCCTAGATACAAACTAAGTCAATCAATATCTAGTTCGAGACATTCTATGTTACTAAATCATTTCATGATGTCCTAGTGTGCCATTTGTATCATTAAAATCATCCTATAAGGTTGGGATTTAAATCAGGGTTCAAAACAGTGAAAACGGGTAAAAATCACAAAATTTTCCATGCCTCGGTCGGCCTGCCGGACGCCCTGCTTCGGCCTACCGAACTGCACAGTTCGGCCTGCCGGAAGCAAAGTTCGGCCTGCCGAACATTTCCCCAGATTCGGCCTGCCGGTCGGAAGAACACCGGCCTGCCGATCATCACTCCGGCCTGCCGAACATGAACTTCGGCCTGCCGAACTGGGAAGATCCAGAAATCCCAGCCACGGGTTTCTCGATCCCCAAAATCCAAATCTTGTTTCTAACCTGTTTTTCTCAAATCCCAGGCATGAAAAACAACTATAGTTGATAGAAAAACATTCTAGAACATGTTTGGGATCATTTAAACAACATTTAAACTCGAAATCCTCAAAAATCCAAAAATGAGAAAAAGAGGAGAAAAATGAAAATCTTGAATCCAATCCGTTTTTCTTCAATCTAGGTTTAGATTCTAGTTGTTCTAAGTTCATTTAACACAAATCCACGGTTTTCTAAGCTAAAACAAACTTAGATTTCAAAAACACACAAAATCAAAAATTTTGTAAAAAGTTTAGAAATTTCGAATCTAACCTCGAATCGAAGCTTCAATCCGCGTTCTCGGTTGCCGAATCACGTCCCCGAGCTTCCTCCTTGCTGTTCCGAAGCTTGGATTCGAATGGAGTTCAAAAATTTTTGAAAGAGATTGAGAGAGAGAGGGAGCTGCCGAGAGAGAGAGAAGAGAGAAATAAATAGAGAAAATCGGTGGGCGGTTTTACTGTGCGAAAACCATGTGCCGCCCACGGTTTTGCAAAACAGAGTATTTTTAACATTTTACAAATTGTTGTGTTTTAAAACTCAAAACATCATTTTAAATCCATAAGAAATCATTTAAATGTATCAATTTAACAAAACAACCAAAAACTAAAAATCCAACCAAATAATCTAATTAAAGTTAAAACTTTAATTATGGCACACTAATTCATCATTTACATTACATTAATGTTAAATAAATTTCGGGACGTTACATTACAAGTTGCGCCCAAAAACACAATCTAATTCGAGGATTATCAATCAGGCTTAATTAGTGGAGCTTTTATCACGAAACAATGTAATATGCACTGGCGTTTTCAGGAGTGACGACTCGTACATGAGTTTTCACCGCCAAATTATTATGTTTGCTTTATGAAAAATTCTTTTCATTCTTACCTAATTATAACCTTATGTAATTATAACCCGACATGCTCGACTTATATATAAAGTACTTGCGGTCCTACTTAGGGGGCTCACCTCACCATACAAATGAAGTGCTTGCTCACGGTGGCACTACAATAATTACGAAATATAGATCGTTTGGGATATAGTTTAAACTATGTATATTTAAATATGCCGGTGTTCACTGCACATTAACAATCAACTAAGATTTTTATTACTAAATAAATGAGAAAAATATTAACAAGATGACCAAAACTCTAATGGCACACAACTAATATGAAAAAAAAAAACCTCTGACCATGTTTACGTGAAGGAATAGCCACCGTAACAATAATATTGTATTCTATATGTACAGACATATATTTATTGTAAGGGTGGTGAAAACCAGTAGTGAGAACTATTTTTATTGTAACATGTGAGAGTTTTATACTGTAGAATTTTTTTTATTGCTACTGTAGCATATGAGAGCTTTACACTGTTTATAACTAAGATTGTGATGAAAATTGAGTTGTTCTTACCACTATCAAACACCCCCTAAAAGAGATCAATAATGATAACAAATACAACCAATGGCATGTTTGGAATAGGAAGTCAAACTAATGGTTTGAATTATTTTTTCGTTCAAATATTGAAGTTTTTAAAAATTTTATCTTATAATTATTTTTAGTTTTATATTATAGTTGTTTAAAATTTTATATTATAAACAATTTAAATTTAAAAGTTTAAATCATTGTGCAAGAAAAAAGTAAAATAACCTCCAATGAGTCCCAGGCTTATGATTTTTGTAGAGTATGACACTTTTCAGTGTCAATTAAGGTGTATAGCTATGGGCTTAGGGTTATTTTTATCTTTTACAGTGTTAGAATAAAATTTTAAAGTCTTTTTTATTTTTTTGTTATATTCTAAAAGGAATCTTTTTCATGAGGTATCTTTGTCTAGTGTAAGTTAAATTTGATTTGGTATGTATTGATTTTTGATGAACAGGAGCTTTTGGATTTTGCGGTGGATGATGCTGGCGCAAAGAGGTGTTTTACACGATGGAAATAGTGCCATGGTCCCCAGATGACAGTGAAGCAGATCAATCATGAGAACAGACAGATCTTAAAAGCAGCGCTCATCGTACTAACATGTATTGTTTCTAGTGCCTAGTGCGATGCATGTGAGACGTACTGCTAATATGTAAAAATTAAATAAATAATAATAACCATAATATATAGAGTGCTTGATAAATATAATTAAAATTAATTTTTTAGTTATTAAATAATTTAAAATTTTTATGTGATATAATAAACAATAAAAAATTATTATATTATAATATTTTTATATATTATAATATTTAAACTAAAAAAATAGTTTTAAATACGACCATCAAACACTTGAATAATAATAATAATAAAAATAAAGAAAAGAAAAAGAAATGATACCAAACCTGGTCCCAACTTGTCTACGTGAAGGAATAGTGGTTTGGCAACCACATGATAGTAGAGCTGATCACTTATAATGATTACAAGTTGGACTAAAATGAGCCACAAGATCACGAAGTGACATCAACTGTAATTATTACAGTACTTAACATCTTGTGTGTTTACTCTTTTAGCTAGCATTTACTGCGGGATTATAACCACAAACGAGACGTCTCAGTTTAAAAATATATAACATATTAAATTAAAATCTATAATTTTATAAATAATATGGTTATCACTTATGGAATGAAGATGATTTTTCCCTTTTATAACACCATATTAGAATCTATGACATCATTTCTTCCGTCATCTAACTTTAATTACCCAAAAAGGAATACAGAGGTTGCAATCAAAATCAAAGAACAATGGCCCAATTATTAATATACGGATAATCTTGGCCATGCTAATCTCTATTACTAGTTAAAGTTCGAACACGTTCAGCATAGAAGTTCACTTGGTCGTCCTTTCAAATTCAACAGGTCGGGCTTAAATTTATCGCAAGTGCGAATGTATGCTTGGACATCAGAGGATGTGACAAAAGTTATGCTATAATCTCTCTAATTGATTATTTATTTACTATTTTGTGATAAGTTAAAATATATCCCCAACGACCGTTTATTCACTACCTAGCTTTTTTTATAATTTGATAAACAAGATCGTAAAATATCGTATTTTTAAAACGTTATTTTTTTTTATATAAAATTTAAATCAAAGTTTAAAAATAACACCTTAAGCATATCTATTAAGATGATCTTGAAGAAAAACATAGAGATTATCTAAGTTCTCTTTAGTCCGTCTTTACATAACTTTATTTTACCCTTTCTATTTATAAATACAAATATAGGTGAAGTATATTTACTGTTACAATTTTGTCGTCTACATTTGTCACAAGTGACCGAGATGACACGAGCTCTTATCTTCATTGCACTACCACTGGTACCCATACTTGGTAAATAAACGTCTTGACTGAAGTCGATTGGACGGATCTTCCCCTCTATCAATATCCTCACATCACCAGGGATGCCAATATGCATAAAAATTCACAACCGAGTGATCTTAGTCTTGTATTTCTTACCGAGAACCTTTTAGGAAAGTGATGGAGAATATTTTATCAGGTGTTGGTATTTTGGGTCCAAGATGACATGAAAAAGAATAAATAGAAAAGAAAAATCAAGATAGTAAGTTGTAGAATCCTGAAAATCCTTGTTCTTTTAGATAGAGAAAGAAGAAGATCTAGAAAGAAGGAAGAGGATTTGCGATTTAGAGAGCGAATGATAAGTTTAGAGAGAGAGAGTGCTCGGAGAAATGAGCTCCTATGCACAGTAAACATTTTTGTAGACAATGATTGAATTACTGTAGATGGCACGTGTAGAGACCACGTGCGGGAGACAATTTTTTTTTTAATGGATTGAACTGATTCAGAATTTGGACTAGGCCTAAATGTTCTAAGTTGAAACGGGGCTGGTTGTTTCGGGCCTTCATGCATTTGGAACGAGTTAAACAATTAACATGAAATTTTGAAGCCTAAATTGTACAAGTCTTAAACCCAATTTGAAGCCCACTTAAAATAAAATTAACCAAAATAAACAACAAGTTCGATTTAATAACAATCAGGGGTCCTCTTGAGTGGTATCCAAATTGTTCCATAACAACAAAATCCTCTCATGAGTTAAATAATTTGCTTTAATCAAAACCCTAAGGAACAATGCATACACTCTTATCTTATCCTTAATACTCAACATCTATCAATATATATTCACCATTAACACTACCCAGGGTTTTGAACATGACTAAGCTTGAAATCAATATACTTTCTGTCTTCCAAATAGACCACATCAATAAGCAAAAACCATTGATACTGCTACTTAATGACATCTACAATCCCTACAATCTCACTTATATAATCTTTGATCACTACAAGAAAAACTATATTTAACGACATATTATTTACGACATGTAGTTTTTAAATGTCGTTGAAAAGTACATACAACGACATCTTCAACAAATATGTCGTTAATGACATTTGAAATAACAATTAACGACATCTATATAGATGTCGTATTAAAGGTCTCCTTTTAACGACAATAGCTTAGTGTTGTTAAATTATTTGACAACAAGTAGGAGATGTCGTCAAAGCCTTGGAGATTCTACGACACCCCTTATAGACGACATCTTGACTAATTTCGTCTATAAGGGGTGTCGTGGAATCTCCAAGGCTTTGACGACATTTCCTACTTGTCGTCAAATAATTTAACGACACTAAACTATTGTCGTTAAAAGGAGATCTTTAATACGACATCTATATAAATGTCGTTAATTATTGTTTCAAATGTCGTTAATGACATCTTTGTTGAAGATGTCGTTGTATGTACTTTTCAACGACATTCAAAAACTACATGTCGTAAATAATATGTCGTTAAATGTAGTTTTTCTTGTAGTGGATTCCTCATATAACAAAATCTCAAGTAACTAAGAGATTCACATTTAAACATCTAAAAGTTAAACATTTCATCGTAAAGGTCCAAAATATTACAGATGCCTTAAGTATTATGATTTACTTAAAGAAACTTCTATTAGTCATTTTTACATTACATCTATTCATAAATATTAATATTATCACTTAAATATAATGTATGCAATAGAATTATTTTAACCTTAAAATTTATAAATTCTTTGACTTTACAAAATCATATTTTAATTTAATAAGCATATTTATGTCAATCGTCACATTCACCTTCAAAAGAAACAACAAAAATTTGCACACCTTTTCTTTAGATTTTGTCGTATTTCATTACCATAACGTTGACGGAGAATCCTGCACCGCACATTCAACGTATGGCCATTACCAATGCAAAAGCAGAGAGACACCTAGACGGAATAAACCCACGGTCGTGGATCCTTGTTATTCTATCTATATATATCAACAATCTCAATTTTTCGTTCAATAAAGAAGGAAAAAAAAAAAAGAAAAGAAAAAGACACCGTTGCTATAGTCTTTCGGTGCTAAATCAAATGGATATCAAAACCTTTAGTAGCATGGCCGCTGATGTTGGACATGATGTAATAACATGATACAAAAATAATACAAAGTAAGCAGGCTTAAATTGTATATTTATTAATAGGGACGCAAATAGATTGACATAAATAATACCAAAAAAAGAGGTTGGATTCGTGCTAACACGTTTAACATGCTTTAACATGTTTAATTAAATGGGTTATAAACGTAACGACACAACATGATACGACACAAACCTGTTCGTTTAGGACACATATAAACCAAAAAATAAAAATATTTAAATTTTAAATATGAAAATATATAGCACTCAATTCCACCATTAACCCTAGGTCTAATCGTGTATGAGTTTAAATATTTTGGGTCTTTGTTAATATTTTCTTGCTTTTTTTTTAATTTTCAATTAGCAGGGCCATAAAACGTGTCATAGACGTGTTTTTATCACGTCAACTCATCACAGCCTATTTAATAATTGTATCATGTTGTGTCGTGTTAAGCGTGTTACATGCTGTTCATGTTCGTGTTCGTGTTCGTGTTTGAGTTTCAAGCATATTTATTAAACATGTCGTGTTTGTATTTGAGTAATCGTACTGTGCTGCAATCATATTGGCCCAAACACGATACGCAAACACGAATTGCCAACTCTATTTAGTAGCACTCAGCTGCCTTTTACGTGAAAGAATTTCTCGAAAAAAATATGGTGAAGAACTTCTTCAACATCATAATCTTCTTTCTTCTCCTCTCTCCTTATTTTTGACATAACCAAAAAGCATATTCTAAAATGTACACATTTGGGTCATTCGTCTCATTTACCCAATTTCCACAACTTTTCTATAGATTTTGTCGTATCTGATGATCATAACATCGACGGGGAATCCTGCACCACACATTCAACAAATGGCCACTACCAATGCAAAAGCAGTGAGACATCTAGACGGAATGAACCTAGAGTGATTGATCCTTGTTATTATATATATATATATATATATATATATGTATCAACAATCTCATTTTTTTGTACAGTAAAGAAGGGAAAAAAAAAAAAAAAAAGACACCGTTGCTGTATTCTTTCAGTGCTAAACCACATGGATATCAAAACCTTTAGTAGCACTCAGCTGCCTCTATATGAAAGAATTTCTCGAAAACAAATAGTGAAGAACTTCTTCAACATCATAATCTTCTTTCTTCTTCTCTCTCTCCTTATTTATCGCGTAACCCTCTTTTTCCATAACAATACGGTCGATTATTCTTGGCTCTTTGCCATCCTCTGCGAGCTTTGGTTCACTTTCTACTGGGGCATTTTGATCAGCACCAAATGGAACCCTATAGACTACAAAACCTACCCTGCTCGCCTCTTGCAATGGTAAATATATGATTAATCCATATACTTTTTCTTTGCTGTATTTTAATTGCCCGAGAAGTATAAGTTGTCCCGTTTTAATCTTTAAATTTTCAACTGACTCGTTAATAGTATCACAGTTTATCAATTATTGCAGTATGGTAACAAAAACTAAAAATGTTACAGATTTAGATGGCTAATTTAGTAACATTTGTATTATCCATCACTCTTCTTTAATGTAGTAAAATCTGTCACTTTTTAACGTTTGTATTACAAAAATACTATTACTACAATATTTATAAAGTGAGACAACTTGCATTCCTCCATGGCCAAAAGTTAAATCAATGGAATAATGAAAGTTTTGGTGAACATTAGGGTGGGTGATTATGAGCTGCTTCCTTCAGTGGACATGTTTGTGACAACGGCGGATCCCGCGCTAGAACCACCCATCGTCACCGTCAACACGGTTTTGTCATTGTTGGCAGTGGACTATCCATCTCACAAGCTTGCTTGTTACGTGTCCGACGACGGATGTTCGCCGATCATTCTCTACTCTCTCATTGAAGCATCAAAGTTTGCCAAGCTTTGGGTTCCATTTTGTAAGAAGTACAATGTTGAAGTTAGAGCACCTTTTAGATACTTCTGCAGTAATTCCTTGCTTTTAGGTCATGAATATTCAAGGGAATTTCAAGAGGAGTGGAAAACTATGAAGGTATATATATATATATATGTATATAATTTTCATGTTTTTTGGATTGATGTGAGTCTTTCATTTTAAAAAGTTTGAAATTTTTTCTGGTGAATGTACAAATTTTTACAATCAAGAGCTCAAATTATTGATCATGGCTGTGAAATGTATTTATTGGGAGTACTAATAATGGCTTCTCCGACCATATTTCAAAAAAGTACTTTACAATAATAATGATTTTTTTTTTTTTTTTGGTCTTGTGTCAAAGGATGAGTATGAGCAACTTAGCCGCAAAATTGGGGCAGTGGTCGAAAGAGGATCAGTTGCAAGAGATCTTAGCGAGGACTTTGAAGTTTTCTTAAATACAGAGAGGAGAAATCATCCAACAATAATCAAGGTATATATGTGGGAATTCAACTTTCTTCTTACTTCTGCTTTCTTTTTTCCTCCTCCTTTATTTTTTTAGAACTTCTACGGTAGAAATTGTCTTTTTCTCGATGCTTAGAAATTGTTGTTGTTTAACGGTTACAATAGTCTTTCAATGATCTAATTTACAGATATAAATATTTATAGCACGCGACACGTTATTGCTCTCATTTAAAAATTAAACCATTAAAAAATTAAACGAATAGCTAAAACAGTTGTATTTATTAGTGAAAAATGACAACACTTAAAATAATAATAATTCTTTTTCTTTAAGAAACAGTAGAAAAAAAAGGTAAAATCTATAGCTTTTCAATAAGTGTTTGGAGTTATGTTTTTAAAAGAATTTAATGGGTCAATCAGGTTTCAATTTTTTTAAAAAGTTACAAAAATATTATATTTAAGCTTATAATGTATTATTAATACTTTGATATAAGTTTTAAAGTCTATTTTAAAAGAGCTTTTTCGAGAAGCTACATTTTATGAAAACTTTTAAAAAACAAAAACACTTCTAACAATTCATCAAAATACTTTTAAAAACAGTTTTTGGACTCAAAAAGTCAAAAATTACTTTTAAAAAGCCCTCCCAAACATGCCCTTAGTTCTGTTTTTTATTTATTTTTTTCGACCAATAGGCTACAATAGACTTCCACACGGAACTTGTTCCTCATGTACATGTATGTGGACGGTCTGTCGTGTACGTTAAGTTTATGTCTACGAAAATGACACCCAAAATATTCGATATATAAAACAAGCTATATATTGTACAAGAAATAATTAATGTGCCCTTTTGAATGGGTTATATATCGCCATGCATTCCATATAAATTATTATGAATTCCAGTAATTTTTTAGACAAAGACAAATAACATAACTGTCGAATAACCGTATGACATTTTTGTTTACTTTCTTTTTCAACAAAGTGACGAGCTTTATATTATCTATTTCAACCTATTTTATAAGTTCTCGTCGTTTTATTAGTAAATAAAATATTTTATTATTAATTAATGTAATAATTAATCACCAATAAAAGAATCACAGCTCAAAATAATAAAACAATTGAGATAAAAGTCATAAGTGCCTCTAGCATTATTCTTCGTATTATTGTTACTTACTTTACATTTTTTTTATCTTAATTAAGACATTTATTTGTTCCCTAAAGAAATTATTATCATTTTTTTGTAATATTCGTCATCAGTTTTGAATCTCAATTCAATTATGTCATACTCTGTAATTTTAAATTGGACGATAAATTTTAATCCTAGTTGTAATTTTTTACCCTTTCAAAGAAAATTTTTTTTAATTACCTGTAGAAATACTAACAACTATTTAAGCACTTGCTCTTAATTAACTTTTTAAAAGAATGGTACTAACAACTATTTTAAGAAGCACTTTATGGCGGCCAAAGGGGGAAAAAGCTTAGAAGTAATATTGTATTATTTTAAGAAATTCGTCTAGTTTGATATATTTTCAATTTATAATATAGGTAGTATGGGAAAATAAGCAAGGTATCGCAGATGGAGTGCCGCATTTGGTTTATATTTCCAGGGAAAAGCGGCCAACGCATCCACATCATTACAAAGCCGGTGCCATGAATGTTTTGGTAAGAGAGTTTGTTTCCCTAGTATCAATTTTCAGTTAAGTTACTAGAAAAAAAAAAAGAAAAAAAATCAGTCGAGTCAAATTAATTATTGTTAGGACGCTAGTTTTAATTTGTACCAATTTTTGAGTTACAAATGTAATCTTTTATTATTGCTTGATTGTCTGAATATGTAGGCCAGGGTGTCAGGATTGATGACAAATGCTCCATTCATGTTGAACGTAGACTGTGACATGTTTGTCAACAATCCAAAAGCTGTTCTTCACGCAATGTGCTTGCTGCTCGGTCCCCAGAATGAAAAGGAAGTCGCATTTTGTCAATTTCCGCAGGTCTTCTATGATGGGCTAAAAGATGACCCTTTTGGAAATCAGTTGGTCGTTCTGTTTGAGGTGTGCATCAATCAAACTACATACATATATGCACATATATATATATATATATATATATGTCAATTACTTTCTCTCTCCATTAACATTAAGAAAAAAAAGATAAAGAAAGAAAACTGCATAACTTTACTATATTTGATTTGATTTGATTTCGTTTCGTAATTTAGTTGGAACTGAACTGTTCTAATTGTTTACAATATAATTTCATATGCTACAGTGTAAAACAAAATTGTTATACTGTAAAGCTGTCACATGTTGTAATGTTTTGGTTTTAACTTATAGTTTCAATTACGTTTCTAAATTTTTTGCCTTAAGAAAATGACATATTATCATAAAAATAGTTGATGCATTGGTCAATTAGATTCAATCAATGATCCATTAACCAGTAGGTTAATCTCACTGATAAATTGTATTATTGATATTGGTTAATCAACAACACAAAGTCAATTCCTCAATCAATAAAACTAATTGACCATTTTTTAAGGAGTCATTTTTTTGATTCGACAAAATTTTGGTTAGTCATGTCATTTGCCCATATATCCCAATCAAATAGTTTGAATAATTACATCTTCTAAATGAAAAGAGAAACTATATGCACGACAAATATCTGATCATTTTTTTACCCAAAAAAATGAAAGAAACTTGATTTTTAAGTAATAAACTGCTAATTATTAATGAAGAGAAATTAATTATATATGTACTTCTTTTGAAAGATAATCAATTTTTATTGATTAAACTTGCAACTTATGAATACAAATAAACCTTGTCGTTTCAATCAAAAGTATATGGGGAGAGGAATAGCGGGACTTCAAGGGCCATGTTACTCGGGAACAGGATGCTTCCACAGACGAAAAGTCATATACGGCATATCGCCGGAAGACATAGAAATTAGTCAGAGAGATTCTACCAATTTGATCTATATTGCTAGTGGTAAACGACTTTCACTTCTATTGTACGTCTAATATTGTACGAGTTTGTCTGGAAAATGAGTTCGAATCAATGTTGTTACAGTGCAACTAAAGTAAATAAAATATTTTTTCTTATAAAATTTGAATCGCTCAATCTTTAAAAATTGAACCCAAACTTTTGGTTCAAACTTATTTTCCAAACGAATATTTCTCAGTTTAATTTTCTTCATTTCGAGGACCTAATTATTTTGCCCTTTTATTTACTGCGCCAGGAAAGTTAGCCAAGGATATTAATCATGAGTACTTGGTCCAAAGTTTTGGAAACTCAGAGGAGTTTGTGGCATCAGCTGCCAGTGCTTTGAAAGGAGAGAAGGCGGAAATGGCAAAGAGTCTTGAGAACTCTGTTGAGGCTGCTCACAAAGTTGCAGATTGTGAGTACGAGAATGGTACTCATTGGGGTAAGAAGGTTCGTGTCAAATAATTTTAGCAAAAGAAAAAATATTTATTTTTTCAATACGATGTTTGTTGGTTTCCGAATTCGAGCTTGAGATCTCCCTTTTAATTCACCCCATCTTTATCAATTAGACTGGCACCGATTGGCATTCCAAGAAAAATGTTACAGGGTACAAATAATGTTTAAGATACAACTAAAACAATGCCATAATTTTATTGTAGAAAAATTATATTGATTATTACTTGTAACCCTTCTTATACAAATAAATTATATGAAAGACAAGTTTTTTGGATGGTTTCTTATTTTCTTCACACTTACCAAGTCTTTTTTTGGGCTGGTTGGACTCAGATTGGTTTCATGTATGGATCAATGACGGAAGACTTTAACACAGGACTCATTATCCATAAGAAAGGCTGGAGATCTGTCCTTTGCTGGCCGAATCCGCCGGGCTTTCTAGGATGTGCACCAACCAGTGGACCAACTGCTATGATACAACAAAGAAGGTGGGCGACAGGGCTTCTAGAAGTCCTTTTCAGCAAAAATTGCCCCTTATTTTTCACCATATTTGGCAAGCTTCAACTCAGACAGTGCTTGGCCTACTTGTGGGTCCAATCTTGGGTATTACGCTCTGCTCCTGAGTTGTGCTATTCTGCTCTACTTGCATATTCTATCATCACCAACTCTCATTTTTTGCCCAAGGTTAGATTTCAATACATTTAATTTTCAGCACTTTTTTATAGTTTCACAATATATATATATATATAGAATAATGCTAACTAACAGGAAACCAACTCTAATATCAATTTTAATGCGTCGACCGATGTAGTAAGTGAGTTGTCATTATTCTTTTATTTTTTAGATGTTTAAAAGATTGTTACATCAATTAATAAGAGACTTTTATAGCTCTAGAAATATAATAAAATGCACATTTCATATTGGAATTGCAAATTTGGAATAGTGGATTTGTATAAATTACGATAGACTTGCGAATTATAAAGAAAACACAATAACATGTAAATTTGAATTTATATACTCTTAAACTTTAACCGTTGAAGTTATAAAACTTGTGATAGATATGTGGCTCATCACTGGTGCTATGAAGACGCCATAGAATGACCAAATTTACCAATAAAAAGATAACAACTTATTGACCACATAAATTAACATAAAAAATAAAATTAGAGTTAGGCGTCCGGTCAGAAATATATCACTACAAATTAATGTTAACATAGCATACTATATCAAGCCAACGTACTTTATATTCTTTTTCTCTCAATTTATTATGAATGTAGAGGCAAGAACCAGCTTTCTACATATCAATAGCGCTCTTTGTCATCTACAACCTCTACACACTATCAGAGTATTTTGCCACCGGTCAGTCCATCCAAGCATGGTGGAATAATCAGAAAATGGGGAGAGTAACTTCAATGAGTGCTTGGGTTCTTGGACTAGTCAGTGTGGTACTAAAGCTTTTGGGGATTTCAGAGACAGTGTTTGAAGTCACCAAAAAGGACCAATCTACTTCAAGTACCAGTGGCTCCAATGACATGGACTCTGATGCCGGCAGATTCACCTTCGACGAGTCCCCCATTTTCGTGCCCGTCACAACGCTTTTGCTGGTCCAGTTGATGGCGTTGGCTATGGTCGTTTTGGGGATACAACCGCAAGCTCGTGGTGGGCAGGGATCAGGCATTTTGGAAGTTTTTTGCAGCGTGTGGTTGGTGTTATGCTTGTGGCCAATCCTGAAAGGGCTCTTTGGGAAAGGGAAATATGGCATTCCGTTGTCAACCCTTTGCAAGTCTACTGCTTTGGCTTTGCTTTTTGTACTCTGGTGCAGATCAAGGATCACAATTTATTGACAAAGGACAATGCAAATTTACAATATTATATGTCAATGATTTGTGTGCAAAGTTGTGTGACATGTCATGACCTAAAAATGAGATATGGCGTGGAGGCTTAGTTTTAGAAAAATAATTAAGTGAAATGTATCATATATTTTTTTTAAAACTTGAAATCAAATTACAAATAAGAATTAGTTAAAAATGGTTTAATTATTTTTCTAAACCAATCTCCAAAAAATAAAAGGATAAGTGAGAACGTTTGATTCAACTTCCGCTTATTTGTATAAAATAACTATTTTGCCCTTAGAGCATATAATTTTAAGTCTACTCATTTTAGGCTGTCTAATACCTTTACCGAATATTTTAGAATTTATTGGAGAATAGTATTTTCAAAGAAACCTCAAAACATAACCATTTAGGAAAAACGCCTCTAACATCAGTTCGAGATTAGTATACAATCCCACGTTTGATACATACAACATGAAATTTAAATAAGTGCGATACAAATGACATCAACCATAGTCCAAGAGTAAAGTCCAAGAGAAGAGAAATAGCAAGAATTAAGGTTCTACACGCCTTGGTAAATATAAAGGAAAATAACTGTAAAATGAAAGTCTTCCACTTGGGGCCCAACTTTGCCTCTGAGCTACATGCTCACAGTCTACTCGGTACTGAATTTAACACCACCTGAAGGGGTTAATTTAAAAACACACAAATGAGCAGAAGACCTAGGGGCCTGCCGTCTCTCTAGCTACCAACAAAACCTTCCATCCGGGATCCATTTGTCCTCGGTGGCGTTTGAATTTCCTCAATATGCTCAGAATTTCTTATTTCAAGTCTAAATCAAAATTCTCAAATCCATTCATCAAAATATGAAATTGCTTATATTTACATATCATATACATTTCGTAAACTTGTAGCAATATGCAAAACACATTCATAAACAACTTTGTAATAAACATGCTCATCTCATAAAGTTTAACAATATGGCCAACAATATTATTCAAAACATGGTTATCAAGAAAGAGACTAGAAATCCTACTTCTTTAGCAGAGCATCTAAGATTACCCTTAGTTTCCACTAATTACACACACACAACGTATGCTCCAACGCTGCCAACCTTAATGGTTTTCCCAACATGGTCAGTGAGGAATCAAAATAAAAGACAACAGAAACCATAATTGCGTATTATGCATAAAGCAATCCTTAATGTGCTACTTGGTGCCTTAAAAATGTTCATGAAACATAAATTGTCTTCTACAACTTTAGAACATTAAAACAAGGGCTTTAAGAATGTTTAAACATGATGGAACATGAAGGAACCGAACTGGAGGCATTGCTCGGCTCGCTGGAGAAGGTAGTAGTTGATGCTACAGTGCCTGGTCGACCTCATTACATAGGGCTCGGTCGACCGCTCCTCCACTGAACCCAATTTTGCCTTCCTCAGGCAGATTTGTTAGTTTCCAACCAAAACTTGAGAAATTCATAGAAAATAAAGTACAACTCCGATTTAGGCTCATGATAGCTCGTTGGAAAGCTTAGAATGTCTACTTTTTAAATATATAAACCAATCTATAAAAATCATTTTCATTTAATCCCAGAAATTCAAGAAAATGTCACTGCTTATTGAGGTATTACTAAGTTTCTAGAATACAAAGTTTCTTTAAACCAAATCATATTATCACTATACAAAATCCCAAAATCATTCCAAAATATGTAGTAAGAATTCTTTACTCATAGCAAACATATTCCTATGAATTTTTGTATCAAAATCATCATCAAACCATTAAGATGAAAACATGCTTAAGTTTGCTCTTCGAGCTCAAAAGTTTTAAGCATTAATCATAAAGCTATGGAAACCAGTTTTAAACATTCCTAACATGTTTCTAACATTGTTGTCGAAAGAAAATGAAGGTTGGATACTGGTTTTAGCTCAAGACTCAAGTTTTTGTTCATAAATAATCAATATGCATGTTAACATTCCTAGAAATTTTCATGAATTTTAAACACGAACATCATGCTTTAAACTTGAAGAAAACACATACTAAAAACCAATTTTAGATTAAGAAAAACCTACTTCAAAACTCCTTTGAAAAACACCATATTTTCGGATTGAAAACCAAGCTTGAATCCTTGAAGTTGGCTGGCCTTGTAGGTGGCTGTTTTTGCTGGTTTTTGGTTGAATGTTTAAGATGTGCTTCTTGGTGATTTTGGCTGAGTTTGGGCCATGTTTTTGGTAAGGTTCTTGGTGGTTTGTGGACAAGAAATGAAACAGCGTTCTTTGGTATTTTTGGGTCTCTTTGTGGGTGTTTTTCTGCTTCTGGTTGGCTATTTTCTTAGCTTCTCTTGGCTGAGATTTTTGCTTCAAAGGGGGATGGCGGTGGCTGGGTTCCTTGGCTACTTTGGGATGTTTTACTGATTGTTTTGCTTTAGCAAAATTAGAGGAAGAGGGAGTGGGAAGCGTGGGAGAGAGGGGAGGTGAGTGTAGAGTGTGTGAGGTGCTCCAAGTAGTGGGTTGGAGTCTCAAAATAGTGAGTGGGGGAGGGTCTCTAGGCATGGAAATCAGAAAATTTCTAGTATGTGTGGGTTTTGGGGAGGGGCTGCACATGTAGAGTGAGGGAGAGTAGGTTTTGGGGCATTTTTGTAATAAAAGTTCAGTGTGGGGATGATTTTGAAATAAAAGTTAAATGCGGGAATAAAAGTACGAATAATGTAAATAGTGCGTATAATTTCAAAAATTAACATTGTGATGAAAATACATCTTAAGCATGTAAATGAATGTTATTTATGCAAAAATAAATAAATTTTTACACCTCAAAATTAATTATGCACATTAACTGATCAAATTTACATATAATAAATTGTAATTAAAATTTTTGAATGTTACAAGACATCTATTGTATAAATATTAAATAGTTACTTGAAGACAAAAGAATGAACTCTTTTTATACGTTTCATGGTTTTTTTGGAGTAGTGTTGCGAAAAATCTGCAAGTGTACAGAATCGTAGACAAGTAATAAAGAGTGAGTAGAGTATCGTTCCTACGAGGATTTTGTTAATCTAGCTAAGTACCAAAATTGGTTAACTCTAAAATTATTTGAACAATCAAATATAAAATAGAAAAATAACAAAACAAAAAAATATAAATAAAAATCTAAACAATAAAAGACTAAGGCATCCGATTTCACCTAAATTAATCCTATTCAAATTATCTAACTTAATCAACTGATGTTTACTCCTATGCCGATAACAAATTTCTCTTAGGTAGTCATTAATCTTTCTCAAGCATTAATAATTTATCTGTAACGCCCCTATATGGGGGTTAACAGTTTTTAATGAGATAAAATAAAAATAAATAATAAAAGTAAAACCTTAAAAATAAAATTTACCCGGGACTTAAATGAAAACTCTCAACTCAAAAATAAAAAATATAAACGATAAATAAACCACAGTTTTAATGTAGCACCTTAAATTTAATAATATAAACTGTTGTCATCATCATTTTATCCCTCAACACATTGTAATACAGTCACAGAAAGTAACAATTGATGCTTACATTATCATGAAGAACATTCTCAACAATTGAAGCAGTCCCAATGTAATATAGTTACATCACTTCCTCAACTATATTTCTCGTAGCCACCTCACACTTAGTGAGTCCTGAAAAGATATAAACATAAGGGTATGAGCAACACTATGCTCAGTAGAGAAAGCCATTACTCACCTCTATCATTACCACATTAAAATCTGCATGGTTAGTAAGTCACATCATATTTCAGATTATGAGGTTTATTATGATCACATCTTATGGATACCGTAGTTAATCATTACCAAGTGTCATAATTACACATTTATACAAATATTACCAATCATCATTGTTCCTAGGTATCCATGTTAAATTGAGTATCACTCAACTCATCGAAACCCAAATGGGCGCACTTGATCACCCTATAAACATTCCAAGGGTGTTCCGGTGAGGGGACATCAAGCCCCGAGTCCTCACCAAATCGATTCCTGTACAGTGTGTTCTGGGACTTTCAACCCAAGGAAGCGTCATCGCCTTCCCCCTACTTTACCTTTTAGGGTATTCATGCCCAAGGACGTAACCGTCGCCCTTTTCATGTCTCACAATTTCTCTATATTAAATCATTATTAATAGAGTTAATTTTCCTAACCATGCTTCTCAATTTATAACATGTGTCAATTCATTATGTTCCTCGCCGTACAATACAAGACGAGTCCATGTCATAGTTTCATATGTGATACACATATAATATCAGTTCAACATAGATATATATATATTGCGGCAAAACAATCAATTTTAATTCTATAAAAACCTCACAAAAGATGAGTAATAGAATCCCTACCTTTTAAGCTTATCAACAGTCTCTTAATCCTGGAATCAATTAACGTTAGCTCCATACTCCCTTGATCCTAAGGCGTGCATAAGGACAATTAAAACTAAAGCACAACATACAACTACATTCATAAAATTTATTTTAATTTAATCTTAGAATTTCAAGAAATAACCACTGCCCATAGAGGTATTATAAAGTTTAACAATATAAATTTTCTGTCTAGGGCATATACACTTAGACTTCATACATATGCTCCAAAATAGCAACAAACATATACTTAGGTTTAAGAACGCAAATTTGAATAATCCTTTAGTATAAAAGAAAATTTATAAATGAAAGACTAAATTTGTTCATAAGATTCTAACCTCGGATTATGGTTAGTTGGAAGCTTGAAATGGCTTCAAAACAGGTTCCTTTACTTCGGTATGACTGAAATTCTTGCTCAAATGGAGGTGATGGTGGCTGATTTTTATGGCTGCCTTGAAGAAGTTCTCTAAGTATTTTGCTTTAGCAAAGAAATGAGAAGAAGAGTGTGGGAACCGTGGAAGAGAAAGGAAGAAAAGATGAAGTCTTTGAAAAGAAGTGATGGAAACAATTATAGAGGAGACATGTTGAAGCATGTCACGGAGGAAATAAAGAAAATGAGGGTCAAGAGTAGTTGGAAAAGATATCCTTATGTCTCATCTAAAGACTTTAACACACATAATGCCAATATGACATTTTTGAGATTTATTAGAAGTTCTAAGGCTTTTTAGTAATCATACTAAATAAATATAGGAGAATTTTAGAAAATTTAAAAATAGATAAAAATAAATATTATAAAATAAATTTAAATGAAGCAATTTTTTTTTATACATTAAAAATTAATTTAATTACCTCAATACCCGTTAGGAGAATAACGGGTGTCACAGCTCTACCCCCTTAAAGAAATTTCGTCCTCGAAATTTCAATTCTAGCAATACTAGTAAAAATTTTAATTCCATTATGATTCCAATTCCGAGTCTAAACCGTTAATGTTGTTTGTCCTCCAAATTTAAGTTATCGTATCTCCACTCATTTACTTGCATAATAAATCTTACTCCTAAATCCCTCAATGAGAGTATTTCTGACGAGTTTCAACTTATAACACCATATAATAGTCTAAGAATCTGATCAGGCATACATATTGACCATATCATGATTTCAGTCCTTCATTGTCCATGGACTGTGATTTACAATCACATTTAAGGAGATTGCCAGAGAAATTTTATATACTTCATCTTTAGGTTCCTTTTCCTTTTTGAGTAAGGAAAAGTCAAATATATTTGATTTCATACCTCAACTAATAAACTAAAACATAATCATAAAACATATATCACAAACACTTTTATTCAAAACTATACATTAAACTTATTCATAGAGATATTAAACGGAATCTCTGGTTGCAAACATACCCGACATATTTTTCATTAAACAGCTATCCTCATGACACAAACATTCAACCCAAATAATATACTCATATTTCATATGGAATATCCCCATAACTGACTCTGGTACTTCCACATAATATTAACAGAATATTACACATTACAAACATAATACGGATACGTTTCGAGAGTACAAGGCACTCCGTATACAAGCTATCTATATCATGCATGCTTAGAGGATACAAAAACATCGATAAACAAAAGATCGGACCTTAAGAAGGATGCGTTTCGAGAGCATCAAGTACTCCGTATCCAGCCATCCCGGCATTAGGCTCAATGAATCTAAAAGATTAAACAACGACGTACCACAAGAAACACAGAATACAAGGCAAACGGTTATTCGTAACACACGAAATACGGACACACATGCCTACATGCCAAAGATAAAACAAAAAGATTACAGATGGAGATTCAAATCAATTGGCCGCTCCCGGCTTTCCCTTTCCCATTCAAGCTTGGATGTTGCAGTGTCGGATTCTGGATGTATGATTTGCATTTTATCTATCAATTCCTCAGCTGTTGAAGCAGTGACAAAGATTTGTCTCTCCGATTCTGTAGTGATGTTTTCTTCCACAGCGTAATCTAGAAATTTCAAAAGACCGTCATAAAAACCCTTTACGTTCAGCAGTCCCAAAGGTTTGGAATAAAAGCCCAACAATTGCCCACAAGCAACTATAAATATTTCCTCAAGAGTACCTAGACCACCAGGTAATGCTATAAAAGCATCGGAATTATAGATTATGTCTTTAAAATTTTTAGGGATACTCCTGACTCCTTCTCCCTTACCTATGGCTTCCTTACAAAGGTTTCCTTCAACTGGAATATGAGGCCAAATTCTTACATCATTAGCGTCGCTAGACCTAGCTGCTAGTGCCATATTTACCATCATTTTTATACTACCACCCCCATAGATTATGTTAATCTTCTTGTGTGCTAGGACTTGCCCTAAGTGATTTGCAGCTTCTAAATAAGCTTTATCTTTTCCAAGGCTGGAACCACAAAAGACACAGACATTCTTTATTTTCTTCGTGGACTGGGAGGTAGACATATTTGGTTTATAGAAGTGGTTGCTTAATGTCTGCTCCACTTAGACTTCGGGTTCTACATGAGATTTTAAAGATGAGAAATATACAAAAAGGGCTAAAGAGATAGACGAGTAGGTAATGAAAAGGTAATCCAAAGATTTAAACAAAATCTTGTGCGGATAAGAAAGTAAGATAAGGTGATTGATAGTTTACAGAAAATCTGATTCACTTTTTGAAAAAGATTAGACTCTAATTGTATAACTTTTGACAATTGAGAACAATTCGACAGAAGACCCTCATGACACAACTGTAGACTTTTTGACAAATATACACCAAGTCTAGAAATTTAATATAAACGACAAATACTGTAGAACTTTTGAAATTTGAGACACAAATCTTGAAATATCTGGATAAGCTTTTCAAAATTCAAACATATTACTGTACCGTATGTGACGTGTCTGATAAGATAATATATTTTATTATATATATATTTAAGAAAATCATAAATTAAATAAGATATTAACACTTACTGTATCAATCTAATAATCACAATTATTTCAAACACAAAAGCAAATATTCTGAGTAAAAGAAAAACACAAACTGTTGAACATCAGCTAAAACTGCTTCAAATAAGTAAAGACTAAATAACCTTTATAGAGCGATGACTTATTCCCCATCCAGTTTTCTTATGGCTTGACAAACAGGATCTAGAAATACCATATTCCTGAGGCGTTGTCTTTCTGTATAAAATTTAGGCCAGAGTTTAAAAATAGCTCCTTGAACATATCCACTAGGGTGACCGTGGAGAGGAGGATGGATGCTATCCAAGTTCTCCTTTGAAAGTCCATCCCTACAAAACCTTATTTTATCCTCTCTATTCGTTGACATATAACTAGGTGAAGTACATTTACCGTTACAATTTTGTCTTCCACATTTGTTACAAGCGACTACGATGGCACGGGCTCTTCTTTTCATTGCACTACGACTGGTACCTGTTCCTGGTAAACCGACATCTTGACTAAAGTCACTCGGACGGATTTTCCCCTCTATCAACATTCTCACATCACAAGGGATGCCAAAATGCATAAGAATCCACAACCGAGTAATTCTAGCCTTGTATTTCTTTCTAAGGATCTTTTGGGAGAGTGATGGGAAATACTTTCTCATGTGTTGGTACTTTGGGTCCATGATGAGATGAAAGAAGAGTAAATAGAAAGGAAAAATTAAGATAGTAAATTGCAGAATCCTAGAATTCCTTCTTCTTTTAGAGAAAAAGAAGAATTTTTAATGAAAAAGAAGAGGATTTGCGATTTAGAGAGAAAATAACAAATTAAGAGAGAAAAAGTGAACTCGGAGAAATAAGCTCCTATGCACAGTAACCGTATTTGTAAACATTAATTAAACCACTGTATATGACACGTATAGAGACCACGTGGGAGAGACAGTGTGAATCAAACTGATTTAGGATTTAAACTAGGCCCAAATGTTCTTAGTTGAAAATGGTCAGGTTGTTTCGGGCCTTAACACATTTAGAACAAGTTAAATAACAAACATAAAATTGAAAACCAATTTGTATAAATCTTAAACCCAATTTAAAGCCCACTATAGATAAAGTTAATTATGAACAACAAATCTAATTTAACGACAACAAGGATCTTCCTGAATGATATTTAAAATCATTTCATAACAACATAATCTTCCAGCAACTCAAATAATTTTGTTTTAATCAAAACCTTATTGAACAATGCATACACCCATATGTTATTCCTAATACTCAACATCTATCAATGGATTCATCATCATTGCTACCAAGGGTTTAGAATGTGACTAACCTTGAAATCAATACGATTTACGTCTTCCAACGTAGACCATATCAATGAACAAAGACACTAGATGTTACTACTTATGAACATCTACAATCCCCACAATTCTACTTATACAATATACAATTTCCTCATATAACAAAACCTTAGGTAACCAAAAGATTCACTGATACACTTAAATACAATGTACGTAACAAAATATTCCAATTTTGAGATTCATGCATTCTAGACTTTACACAGTCTCAACAGACCAAAAGTCTAACATTTATCTCTCTCAAGATTCAATACCATGATTCCCAACTTATATCATATTTCTCGAATATATAGAACTTTTAAGAAAAGACATTGACACTTATGTGCTCCATCGAATCCACACATAATCATTACTTAGGTTTGAATCAATTACGAAAAATTTGGCATATCTATGTCAAACTTTAAAATCAATAAATCAAGCCTTATATTTCTTATTGTTTTTCACGAGACAAAAGGCTCTTAAATCCTCGTATCTACACGAATTTCTCATCGTTTATACGAATTAAATATGCTTATAGATCCAAATATTATACGAATCTCTCATAAGCATTCTACTTATAAACTCATTTCATATAATTATCATTCCCTTATAACTATTAATACTTTCCTTCTATAAAATTATTGTACTCATATAACTATTGATATTTTCATTCTATGGCCTTTCCATGTTACATCCTTCTAGACTGTATAAATCAATGTGAAGGTTCATTTTGATGATGACAATGAAAATTCAGCTTCAAAACCATCTCAAAAATATTTTTTTTTTTTTTTTTAAAGTGGTGCTACACTCCCTAGGTTAACCGAACCTAGGCTCTGATACCAAAAATTCTGTAACGCCCCTATATGGGGGTTAACAGTTTTTAATGAGATAAAATAAAAATAAATAATAAAAGTAAAACCTTAAAAATAAAATTTGCCCGGGACTTAAATGAAAACTCTCAACTCAAAAATAAAAAATATAAACGATAAATAAACCACAGTTTTAATGTAGCACCTTAAATTTAATAATATAAACTGTTGTCATCATCATTTTATCCCTCAACACATTGTAATACAGTCACAGAAAGTAACAATTGATGCTTACATTATCATGAAGAACATTCTCAACAATTGAAGCAGTCCCAATGTAATATAGTTACATCACTTCCTCAACTATATTTCTCGTAGCCACCTCACACTTAGTGAGTCCTGAAAAGATATAAACATAAGGGTATGAGCAACACTATGCTCAGTAGAGAAAGCCATTACTCACCTCTATCATTACCACATTAAAATCTGCATGGTTAGTAAGTCACATCATATTTCAGATTATGAGGTTTATTATGATCACATCTTATGGATACCGTAGTTAATCATTACCAAGTGTCATAATTACACATTTATACAAATATTACCAATCATCATTGTTCCTAGGTATCCATGTTAAATTGAGTATCACTCAACTCATCGAAACCCAAATGGGCGCACTTGATCACCCTATAAACATTCCAAGGGTGTTCCGGTGAGGGGACATCAAGCCCCGAGTCCTCACCAAATCGATTCCTGTACAGTGTGTTCTGGGACTTTCAACCCAAGGAAGCGTCATCGCCTTCCCCCTACTTTACCTTTTAGGGTATTCATGCCCAAGGACGTAACCGTCGCCCTTTTCATGTCTCACAATTTCTCTATATTAAATCATTATTAATAGAGTTAATTTTCCTAACCATGCTTCTCAATTTATAACATGTGTCAATTCATTATGTTCCTCGCCGTACAATACAAGACGAGTCCATGTCATAGTTTCATATGTGATACACATATAATATCAGTTCAACATAGATATATATATATTGCGGCAAAACAATCAATTTTAATTCTATAAAAACCTCACAAAAGATGAGTAATAGAATCCCTACCTTTTAAGCTTATCAACAGTCTCTTAATCCTGGAATCAATTAACGTTAGCTCCATACTCCCTTGATCCTAAGGCGTGCATAAGGACAATTAAAACTAAAGCACAACATACAACTACA
Organism: Artocarpus heterophyllus; assembly: GCA_025403435.1. NCBI lineage: Eukaryota > Viridiplantae > Streptophyta > Magnoliopsida > Rosales > Moraceae > Artocarpus > Artocarpus heterophyllus. The sequence continues at coordinate 22,985,776 of CM046348.1, read as the reverse complement.
TTCATAAAATTTATTTTAATTTAATCTTAGAATTTCAAGAAATAACCACTGCCCATAGAGGTATTATAAAGTTTAACAATATAAATTTTCTGTCTAGGGCATATACACTTAGACTTCATACATATGCTCCAAAATAGCAACAAACATATACTTAGGTTTAAGAACGCAAATTTGAATAATCCTTTAGTATAAAAGAAAATTTATAAATGAAAGACTAAATTTGTTCATAAGATTCTAACCTCGGATTATGGTTAGTTGGAAGCTTGAAATGGCTTCAAAACAGGTTCCTTTACTTCGGTATGACTGAAATTCTTGCTCAAATGGAGGTGATGGTGGCTGATTTTTATGGCTGCCTTGAAGAAGTTCTCTAAGTATTTTGCTTTAGCAAAGAAATGAGAAGAAGAGTGTGGGAACCGTGGAAGAGAAAGGAAGAAAAGATGAAGTCTTTGAAAAGAAGTGATGGAAACAATTATAGAGGAGACATGTTGAAGCATGTCACGGAGGAAATAAAGAAAATGAGGGTCAAGAGTAGTTGGAAAAGATATCCTTATGTCTCATCTAAAGACTTTAACACACATAATGCCAATATGACATTTTTGAGATTTATTAGAAGTTCTAAGGCTTTTTAGTAATCATACTAAATAAATATAGGAGAATTTTAGAAAATTTAAAAATAGATAAAAATAAATATTATAAAATAAATTTAAATGAAGCAATTTTTTTTTATACATTAAAAATTAATTTAATTACCTCAATACCCGTTAGGAGAATAACGGGTGTCACATTATCCTAGTTAGCAAATTTCCTACATCTCTATGGAAACTCTAAACTTACCGAGATTCATTAAGAACAAGAAATTCATAGTGTTACACAAGTCTCATAGATATCTCTATCCTATGATGATCTCATGGCATTCAATCATGGTCTAATTTAATTATCGCTTCTCAGCCTCAAATTAAATCACATATCATGCAAAAGGTGCGCAAACTCTTACAAGCATTAAGATTAGATTAAACACTCAATATAGATAATGAATAAACATCGAATTGAATTAAATTAAATAAAAGTAAACATTCATAATCTGGCTATATCGTAGCCCCAGAAAAAAGGGAAATTAGTTCCTAATGAAACCAAAAACAATTCTAAATAATCTCTTAAACATGATGAGTGAAAGAAAAGAACTCTATTTGGATGCGAAGATGATTTTTGTCTCTGGGTTGCACCGTTCTTCTTCTCCAAAGCAATGAGTTCTTCCCTCTTGTCTGTAGTTTTTCCCTATTAGAATTCATCTTCCAATCCTCTATAATGTTCTATTAATAGGTTAGGGTTTGAAAGGGCAATTTTGGAACCATTACGCTGAAATTTGAGTTGGAATTGCAACGGCGCCTAGGCTCGATTTTCTGGCGCCTAGGCTTCGTAATGGAGCCTAGGCGCCGGGATTGTAGCACCTAGGCGCTACACAGACACATAGGAAGATTTTTGAACTAGCGCCTAGGTGCCAGGATTGTGGCGCCTAGGCGCCCCAGTGTTGCTCGGCCTCTCATGGATTGGCGCCTAGGCGCCCAAGTTATGGCGCCTAGGTGCTTTTCTCTCGGGTTGTTTCGTCCATAGAATGGCGCCTAGGCACCCCAGTTATGGCGCCTAGGCACTTTTCTCTCGGGTTTTTGTATGTAACCTCATCTGTCTGAGCGCCTAGGCGCCCATAAGCTGGCGTCTAGGCTTCATTTTCATCCCTAGTCTAATTTTGCTCATTTTCTATTCGCTTTGCCTTGCACTTTGCTATCATGCATCCCTTTTCCTTAAAACCTATAAAAGAACACAAAACACTGTCAAATCTTTATAAATTGCTCAAAACTAACAAAAATATTAAGTAAGAATTATCTAATTAATTAGCCTAAAACTAACTTATCAAGTTGGTTTAGGTAACTGTTTTGACATCAATTGCTGTCATTGTAGTTCGAAACAAGAAGTTTAATAAATTAATAGAGCTAGACCTGATAAATATGACCCCAAATTTGTAGTGTTTTTGTTGTGCAAATTGACATTTGACTGTGCTTTTTGCCTTCGGCCTCATATAGCATTATTGGCTTGTCATGGGGACAAAAAGGTAGCGGTAGCTCGGTAGATTTTTTTTTTAAATAATTATAATTACTGTGGGCTTGTAGCGTCTAGATGGCTACGTTGTTGACATTTTTGGATTTTGCGACGTGGAAACGTGGAGCTCTTACACATGGATTCGCCCACGCTTTTTAAGTGCAGACTTAGATTTCTTGTCTTCCTAAAGAGTACTACCATTTGACCCATGTGACCCATGTGGCTACAACACCACCTTCTATAAGAGGTGGGTTTCACTTGTAGAGTCCCTCTTGGTTCGACAGATGGAATCTACCTCTTGTGAGGGAATTAGACTGTAACTGCATATGAGATAAAACACTTTTTCTTCCTAAATAAGAATATACATGGCATGTCAAATTAATGCATACATGGCATGTCAAACTAATGCTTTAAGACTAATGACTTATTTAAGAAAGAGAGAAAAGGAGAGATTGAGCTAGCCATAATTTCGAGACCACTCTAAGCATGTCGTTGGACTTCTGGTCCTAAACATTGGTTATGGAGCTTGTACCATTGTAGGTTTTCAATGGCGATGGCTGTATTTAGTGGGGTGGCTTCGTTAAGGAGGATCTAATTCCGTTTAAAGGATAGAATCTAGATGGCTTGGAGGCATTTTCTAACGTATTTCTCATTTGGTGTTTGTACTCTTTTCAAGTTATGTTTCAAATGGTGGTAGGCTTCTTTTGGAGGTGGCGTTGTCGACTCTGGATGTTGACGGTGGTGGAGCATGTGCTTCACATTTTGCTGTTTGAAGTTATCTAGTTGGCTTTACCCCTTATCCCTGGAAGCGTTCTTCCTATCTTGATGGCCCTCATGTTGGCTATACTTTCATTGAAGGTTTGTGGTGGTCGTGCTTTTAGTTTTAGTGTTTTTATATTTTAGTCTAATAAAGGCATTGATATTTCCATCTCGTTTTAGTATTTTATTTATAATAATGAAGGTGGTTCTGCCATCATTTGAGTTTGTTTGTGGTATGGCATATTTAGGCCTTGGTGAGTTAGGAGTTCTGCTAGTTATGAGTCTAGGCGGAAATGTTGATGACCTTAGACCTATACGTTATATACTCTCGATGGATCAAAAGCTTCCATTGATTATAGTGGTGTCAAAAGAGACTTAAACATGCTCAAATTGATGTGCCAATGAAATTTCCTGATTTCGGGTCTTCTGTTGCGTCAAGTTCCTTGTGCTTCATCAGAATTTACTGATAGAACTGATTTTTATCAAGTGTCTTTTACTAAGTACCACAGAGTCATTCGTATTATTATTGGTATCTGTAAGACCTTTTAGTTGAATGAAATTTTACCTCAAAAAAATGGGTGACTTATTTTCTCAAAGTATTTGTAATGTTTGGAAAAAATCCAAAATTAATAAGTATGATTAATTAAATATTTTTTTCATAACTACTCTGTTAAGCACATGAGAAAGTACAAGTTTAGAATTTATAAACACAAATTTCTGTAAGGATTTAGCTCCACACTAGAAATTTTAAGTAATACTTAGAAAATTCATAAATTTAAATCGCGATTGAATCATGTTTTATGATTATGAATTTTCTCAATTAACACGTAATTTGAAAGTCTTAATAGCTATAAGACTTTAGAAATAAATAATGTTATAAATGCATAATTTTACATAATTATGTATAAAACATGTAACAGAATGAATGTTATGATAGTACACTTGGATAATTAAAATAAATATTTCATGTGATAAATTAAGCTTTTATGATTCAGTAACTCTATGTATTAGTCAAAGTAATGACTTTTATAAAAATCTCAATTGGAATATTTAAATTGAGATTGATTGTTAAAAAGGAATTTCTGCTTCATGACAATTATACAGAATTCCTTTATGATAACATTTTAGCAATAGAATATATGATCACCAGCTCAACACCATAAATCAAAAAATGGCGAGCATAAAAGTCATGAATACAAGATCGATCTCGATTTTTAATGAGATCATAAAGCATGATAAGAATTTCAATAAAGCCATAAGAATTTTTGGAAGTTCGAGATTATCCTATATGTGTATAGTTATCTATTATACATGTTAGTAATTACGTAAAGTTTATTATTGTTGTTGTTGTTGTTGTTATAACAATAATCATAACAATAGTAATAAAATAAAAAAAAGAAGAACGTTAATGGAGTCTGCAAACATTGACGAGGCTTTAAGGCAATGCAATATCACAAATGGATTACTTTCAAATCCATAATTTGAGTAAGAAAAAGTTAAAAAAAGCATCCATAGAAAAAGTTAAAAAAAGCATCCATAGATTGGATGTGGACCTATAAACGGCTTTTCAGGATAAACAGTCTGGGTTATACCCGTAAAGCACGAAATTGTGTTAAGTTTACAATTTGAATTAAAGTGACTTACAGATAGTCAATTTAATTTACAAAATTTTTATAAATTATGACTATTATTTTTATGACAAAATTAGAAGTTTAAATATGCTTTCATATTAGGTATGAAAATATAGCTAATAAAATAAGAAAATTATAATGAAAAATATATGTAAGCATTTTAAAGTTTTAAAATTTAGAAATATTATTATGATCAAGAAATCAAATTTTAAGTTTTGATAATAAATTTTAAATATCGAGTATTATTTTAGAAAAATATATACACATATGTATGGTGAAAATAGTTAATCATGAGTTTTAAGGACAAAAGTGTCATAATTTATTATTTCAGAACAAAATCATGAAATCCATAAAGTATGAACAAATTCATGAAAAATGATTTTATGACAGTATGGAAATTTTAATAAGGCAACAATATAATAAGAGAATTAGAATTTATTTAATTATTTAAAAAAAACCAAGAATATTACAGTTTTAAAAAGTATGACTAAAGTTTACAGAAATTTCCAATTTTACAGACCAAAAACTTGATGAACCGCCTACGGCACAGTTTAGACTGTGTAAACTACAAAAGAGTCCATAAATACAAGTGAACAAAAAAAATTAGCCAATGAAAAATTAGCTTTCCACTCTCTCTTTACTCAAATTCAGATTAAGTTTTCGGCCTCTGTTTTCCACACCTTTTGTGCCATCGGATAGATCGCGATGAGCTAAGTCCAAAGACATGCTACGCCGCCCGCACCTCCACTGAAGCAATCTTCAATCGTCGGTAAAAATGGCAAAAAGCCACTTTCTTTTTGGTACAATTGCTCCATCGTCTGAGCATCAATCGACATGATTATAGCTTCTATAGCTTTAAATTGAAGAAAGAAGAAATTCCTCTTTACTTTTTCGACTTGTTTTCAGCCAAAGTAGCTCAATAGAGCCACCCCGTCTCTACAGCAGTTGCCCTTGTCGATCACGTCGTTCAAGACGGCGTTATGGCACACCGCTGGTGCCAATAGGACCAGAAAGTGACGCTGAGTAAGGTGCCTAGATCAATTTCAGGATATGGCCACTTGATGTTGGAAATCAAAGCCACCCTACCACCGCTGCCATGAGGGACATCGAACCTATCCTTGCGACCACCGTCGAGATCAATTGACCTCACCATCACATTCAGAACTTTGAGGGGAGTAAAATGCCTCAGTTAATTTCACCTTAGTCTAGCCACTGGATAGAGAACAAAAATCGTCGCCGCTGCCATTGTGAGTGAAATTGATTTCACCGTTTCTAGCGATGTTGGGTCAAATTGCAATTACAAACATGTTAGAGGAGCATGAACAATATGTCCCCTCTTTCAATTTTAAGAAATCACCGCGGGAAGATGGAGAACAAATCCTACCAATTTGTGACGCTATGAGCGATGTGGTCTCTCCATTCTAGGTGGCAGTGAGTCACACCACCCATACCAATTTGTTCAGAGCAACATGAATAGAAAAAAAACACAACTCAATTTTGAGATGTCGTCACCATGGAACCGCCACCCATAACACCATCATGGCCAACATAGTCGAACCCGACTTGTATAGTTAGGGGCCAAATTGTGCAAAATTGATACTACCATTGAACTCAAGAGGTTGACACCTGTTAGGAGCTAAAGCACCACCTTTTAATGACCACCAAATTCGCCGCACGTGTCGTCGCGGGTCGCTGGGCTCCAATGGGCCTCAAGATTCATGCTCTTGGTCCCCAATGAGCGATCTGAGACCACCTTCTGACTCGGTTCGATGTTCTAGATGCGATGGTGCCCTTTTTTTAAGCTAATTTCACTATGTTGAAAATCGTCTGGTACTAACTAAACATGGATCGAGGCAACATAGATTGCAGTATCAGAGTCCAAAATGACATTTCCAATAATGTGTGAACTCCAGGAAGCAATCTTAGTCACCCACAAGGGTTTTAAGACCACTCTCGAGGGTACTTCCTAGAATATAAGATCGATGAGATACAACTTGAAAAGTTTAGCTTAAAATCCAAGTAAGTAGGAATCTCGCTTACACTACAATATGAACAGTTTTTAAATTGATTGTTTTACATGTTTTTATAAAATTATGAATTGCATGATCAGTGATTTGTCACGCTATGTTATGCTAAGACATAGCATATTATGCTCTGCTAAGTCGTGTTGTGTCACACTATGATATGCAATGTAAAGTTATAATATAATTACATTTTATTGTGCTTATACCATGCCATGTCTTAATTTGTGATTGTGCCATGATTAGTATATGATATGCACTAATAAATTATGTTGCTTCGTCACTTTAAGTTAAGCATATGTATGATTTATGATTTATGAAATGGTGATGCTATGTAGTAACATGTTATACTACATACACACATTATGATAAATGAAATTAATAAGACAAGTTGAGGGTGTCGTACCAACATCTCGACCTATAGGTAGGTTCCAATGCAGTTTAGTACATTTTATGATCTTGGAGACATTAGGACCTTGCGACTAACTTCCCAAAGATCACGTGCAACTGGTACGATCACCCAGGCCTAATTAATAAGATAAGTTAAAGTATAAATAATTAAGAATAAAACAAGTTGATAAGCGAGCATAAAATGTTCATGGATGTTTTTATTAATTGATTTTTTATTATGTTTTGTGGGCCTAATTTCTTTCTTGTAGAGCGAAAGCTCATTTAAGTATGTTCATATTGTAAGAAGAAAACATGTCAACGACACTTAATAGGCAGTGGTGAGCAGCAGACGAATGAAAAATTTGGAATGGATACTGTTGAATTTGGAATGGACACCGCTTACGCAAATATAATATTTTTGCATTTTTAGTTTACAAAATTATGAATGTTTTTATTTTACAAAAATTATGTATGTATAAATAAGTAAATAAAATTACATAATTATGTCTTAAAAACCAATGTTGTGATTATACAACCTTAATCTAGAGAATTATAAGATTTAAAAATGTTGCAACAGAAAATGCAACAAATACACGAAAATTTTCAAGTAAGGAAATTATGTATAATTATAAATATTAGGAGTTTTATATTAAATTAAAAAATGATTTCAATGAATATGTTTTATGAATTTATTTTATGAAAGTTTAAAAAAAAAATGCTTTAAGAAACTAATACGTTATACTTAAGAGAGTAAATTACAAGAAATGCTTTTTGGTACATTTGTCCCCTAAACTTTAAGCTTTTCTACAGCATGGTCTTTCAATTTTTTATAGCAATCATTGAGTCCCTAAACTTTGCTAAGTGTGGCAATTAAGTCCTAATCACAAAGTTTTTTCAAAATCAAGACGGAAACAATCATGTGAGATACACGTGACCCATTTAGAATGCCTATACACTTTATTTAATTCTAATAAGAGTCAAATTATTTAATTTTATACCCAAAATTATAAAAAAAATGCAAAAGAAATTATATCATTATTAATGATATTTCTAACAATTTTGTTGGTTTCTATGTATATTTTAATCATTGTAATGCTTGCAAATTACATTCCTTCCTTTCTAAAGAAGTCATATATACCTCAAGTGATCGTTTTTCATCTTAATTTTAAGAAACTTAATGATTAGGGACTCATTGCCACACTTAGCTAATTTTAAGGACTCAATTGTCATACTTAGCAAAGTTTAGGGACTCAATTGTCAGCAAAAAATTTAAGGACCATATTGCAAAAGAGTCTAAGGTTTAGGGGGTAAATTTGCCAAAAACTCTTACAAGAAATTATTATTTTGTTAAGTTTAAAAAGGAATAAGTTTGAAGAAATTAAAATGTTGGTTTGAAGATAATAAATTATAAGAAAAGTATAACGATAATTTTAGGAAGGATTTAAAAAGCATTTAAAATAGGAATTTATAATTATATTTAATTTAGATTTGTTTTAGAAATATTTTCATTTAAATTAAGAAATAGTTTTTAAATAATTATCTTTATGTTAAAAAAAAAGTGTTATAAAATTATTATTATCACGTTTAAGAAATTATTATTATGTCAGATTTATGGAACTAAGTATTACGAAATAATTATTGTTACTTTAAGGAAATATGTTAAGAGTTCATTATTAAGTTTTCATTTTAGGGGAAAAAAGTTTATTATGAAATTTATGCACTTTACGTTAAAGTATGTTAAGTTCACAATTATATAGTTAAGTAATAACCACATAAGTGTGGTCGTTACAATTACTATCAAAGCTGGTATCTTATCATTCTATTTCACGTCGTCACATACCTGCTTTGCCATAGTCTAGGTAAGTTAAGTTATTATGTTAATTAAGTTACGATTAGGTAATAGGTGCCGATATTTCATATAATGGCACTTAAACTATCGACATTTCATGCACGGTCTTAGACGTCCTATCAAGGCCTGACACCAAGCCTAGCCCCAAGACGCATCAAACCTTAAGAAGCTATGTCAGGTGCCGACTTCCTAAGTGAGCCAGAAAACACCTAGAATTGCATGAATGCTTCAACCGACACGTCAAGATGAATGACATTCTGAGGACGAGTCCTAGCTAAAGTATTTGGGGCTACAACCAATGGTTCGAAGAATAGCCATTGTTGTGACTTACCACCTTCCTCTCTCAAGACTTGCTTCTTATTCTTATTTCACCCTTCATCCCTTTTTTCATGTCATCTACGAAGCTACAATTAAGGTAGCTCTGCCTTGGAAAGAAAAGAAGCCAGCATGTCCTTTTTCACTTGATTTCTAATACATGGGAAAAAGCCTCCCTCATGCAGCATATGAGCGGATCTTCACTAAAAGACAATTCTATCAGCGAATGGATAAAACCTCTCATTTTGCCATGAGAACAATGAAAGCCACAGTTAGAACATGTGAAGAACAAAAGAACAAAGTCTTCTTTAATGATAACCACAAGAGATGATGACATTAATACGTTTTCTCGAAGCACGAATGAGCACTTTGTTAAAGTGGCTTCCTGGCTTGGACCATTAATGAGGACATTGATAGTGTAACGCCCCCCTTACGAACGTCACAATAATCGTTACTTTCATCCTTGTTATAATTATTTATAAGATAAACCATTTAAATTTAAACACAATTTGATAAGCATATCCCAAGATTTATGCAGTACAATTTTTTTTTATATTCCAAATATTTCAAATCTTTTTTTTTATATAGTTTATCAATTGCAAATTAACAAAAATCATATTTCAAATAAAATTTCAAAACAAACTTTAAAATATGCTTTTAACAATTCGATAGACTAAACTTATGCAAAATCAAAATAAATGTAAAACAAGTCTTTTTACTTAATAGTGCAGAAATTTAAGCATTCAAAGAAATAAAAATATAGTTTTAAAAAAATTATTCTTTCTTGGCGTTCTTCCATTTCCAATCAATCATTCATAGCCCACACGCCCGTCTTCGCCCTCCAACTATTCCATGGTCCTCTTACCTATCTACAATATGATTATAAACTAAGTAAGCAAAAGCTTAGTAAGTACACTTTCCTATCTCACAACATAAAACATTTTATGAACACCTTTATGAAACATCATAATCATAATCATCATTAACATAATAATGCACTTGGCACAGTTTCATATAGAACATATCTTTCATTATTATTATCATATTAAAAACTTCATTTATTTTATCTTTGGAGCCTAAGTGTTGCACCATAAACATCATCATCATAGGCGTGCCGTCATGAGAGGAGAGGGGTAGCTAATCTCAAACCAAACATGACAAGTCTAACCTTCGGGACATTATAAACATAAACATAAACATAAACATAGGGTGTGCAACACTTAATTAAGTGATACATATATATAGATATACTTTTAACATACCTTATCATTGAAAAATTCGTTAAACTTTCTTGTTGCAACAAGAGTTTTCATAAGAAAGACCATATGTAAAAACAAACTTAAGAATCATCATAAAACCTGTTCTCAAAACCTTTTCATAAACTTTTATCATGTTGCAGGTGAGAATGTACTTACTTGTCTTGCTTGCTTACTAAACCTTAACTTGGGTGACGTTGCTGCGGTTCTCGGTGTGCTCGTCTTTTAGAGTGTTCATGTCAAACATTCATATTAACCATAAGTCACTAGCAATACTATTAGCAATATACACACATCTCGTTAAACATCACCTTATCATGTAATAATATCAAAAAGCACAAAATCACAATTTATGAACCTAGGGCATAATTCCCAAAAGTAGGTAGAATGACCTTTATTCACTTAAAAATTCATAATAATTTCATCTTAAGTCCAAATCATTCAAAACTAGTGGCATTAGAAACTAGACTGAAAAAAAAAAGAATTTGATATATCAAAGGCATATTTTGGCAATAATTTACATGAAGAATAAGTCCTTGAAATTCAATCTAAATTTCGGGTTTGTGTAAAACTATAGAGCTGTCAAGGTCAATTTCGAAAAATCATAACTATTTAATGAAAACTCTGATTAAAGCGATTCAAAAGCCAAACAAAAGATTAAGATGTCTAGTATTTGAGAAAAATATAATAAAAATATAAACAGAGCAATACAGAATCAAAAATTACTAAAACACGATGGTTGTTAGATGTTTGTATGAAAAGCAGACTTAAGGCATCAAAAAAATTAAATACCAATTGACATGAAATACATACAATAAAAGAATCTTTGTGATGATAATAATAATTCTAATACTAACACAATACACAAAAACTATAACATATCCAAAAATTAGATTCAAATAAATTTTCAACAATTCAAAACATGCATTAGAATTCAAAGACGAAACAAACTCTAATTACCTAAAGTAGTGAGCAACACATGATCATAAAATTCCAATAATTAAAATAAAATTACTTTAACCCTATAATTTTTATGTCAACCTAATAACATATATTTACAGCACCACAAAAGGTGTCATTAGCAAATAAATTTGTTTAGCTATATAAATAAGTCACATAAACAAGAAGTACCGAATTCACTGAATAGACAACCATATAAACCTATCTTAAAGAAAATTCAAGAACTCATAAAATATTCATCAAATAACCATGAAAATTTTCAGATCATAACTTAACATATGCATGAATATCTCTGTAGAATTTCGTTCAAATCAAAGGTCGTTTGCCACTTAAACATGGACTATACTTTTGTACAAAATATCGATCAGCAACAATTTGGTCATGAGTGGTAGAGAATGAAAATTTAATATCTCAGCATAGAAAATTCTAAATAATGTGAAATTTTGAATAATATCACATAACACATACATAAACATCATATTAAAATTTCAGAGCAAACAGAAATTTGTAGACAAAGTTATGAGGGTCGGATTACAAAGGAAACAAAATTTCAGCAATAGTCTAGAATAAGTTTCTTACCTCTAAAACGATTCTTCTCAATTCTCTTGAATTTATCTAAGCCAAAACCCAATATTTCATTCAATTATTTGCAAAAAAATAGGGGAGAGAAGGGAAGAAAAAGTGGAGAAGAAAGAGAGAGTGTCTAAGAAAATTTTAAAGAGAGAGAATTTTCTTTAGCTAGAAATTTAGAGAATGAAGGCTTTGGTGGCTTAGAGATATATTTATAGGTTTATGAGGGAGAAGGGATTAGATAAGTATAGAAAACCCTAATCCTAATCTAATTCAACTTCTCTTCTTCTTTTTTTTTTTTCTTTTGCTCTTTCTTCTTTTCTTTTCTTTTTTTTCACGGCAGGTTGTCGTTTCCTTCTTAAACATAAGTTATATTAATATATATATATATATATAATATAATAGAGTATAATATAATATAATATATAATATAAACATATTATATTATAAACGTTAAGGGTTTATATAATATAATATAATATAATTAAATATATAATTATTTATACACGACAATAATATTTACATTATAACCCAAAAATATTAATACACATGTAATTATCATGGTATCATTAATATTATAAAAAAATAAAAAAATATATGTAACAACATTCATGTCATCATCAAGAATTTAACTTTGGGGCATACATAGCTCTAGGACATTATAAAGATTATAAATTTAGGGCAAATTAAAACCCAAAAAAAAATAAATACTTTAAGCTTATTATCACTTTTGACATGAACATCTCAAACACATCGATCCCACATGGCCGTCACCTGCGACATTACTAAATAAAATATTAATTTACTTAACATAAATAATAATAGTACTAAAATATCACATTCCAACGTTAAATTAACATAAGTGTCCATAGAAGAAAAAGGCAGGCGTTACAACTGTCCCCACCTTATAAGAGTTTTATCGTTGAAACTCAAAACAATTGCGGATACTTGGCCTTCATATCATCCTCACGTTCCCACATAGCTTTTTCTACGTGGTGATTTCGCCACAAAACTTTGACCAAGGGAATTTCTTTATTCCTTAAGATTTTAGTTTTTTGATCTAAAATCTCGACCGGCTTCTCTTTATAGCTAAGATCTTCTCTTATCTCAATCACCTGTGGTTTGATCACGTGCGTAGGGTCCGAGACATGCTTGTTAAGCATCGAGACATGAAACACATCATGGATAGATGACATCTCCGATGGCAAACTCAACTGATAAGCCACCTTTCCTATCCGCTTCACAATTTCATAGGGTCCAACAAACCTCGAGCTCAGCTTGCCTTTCTTCCCAAACCTCATAACTCCCTTCATTGGTGCAACCTTTAAGAACACAAAATCGCCTACAGTGAATTCCAAGGGTCTTCTCCTTTTATCGACATAACTCTTCTGTCGACAATGAGCAGTCTCGATTCTTTTACGTATTAACTTTACCATCTCTGTCATCTTGTTGATAAAATATGTCTTTTCGCTATCATCACTTTCCATCATCTTCTTTTGTCCAGCTTCATGCCAACATATGGGCGATCTACACTTTCGCCCATATAAAGCCTCATAAGGTGCCATTCCAATTGTTGCCTGATAGCTGTTGTTATAAGCAAATTCTGCTAACGGTAACATCTTATACCAACTTGTCTTGTAATCTAAGGTACAAGCACGGAGCATATCCTCTAAAATCAAATTTGTTCTCTCCATTTGACCATCAGTTTAAGGGTGAAAAGCTGTGCTAAAGTGCAACTTCATACCCATCGTGGTCTGTATGCTTTTCCAAAAATTAGAAGTGAACCTACCGTCATGATCAGAGATTATAGACTTAAGAATTCCATGAAGCCTCACTATCTCCTTGACATAAAGTTCAGCCAATCACTCCATAGAGTAGCTGATCTTAATGGGAATGAAGTGTGCCGTCTTTGTCAATCTATCAATAACAACCCAAATGGCATCATATCCATTCGTAGTTCTTGGCAAACCTGTGATAAAATCCATCGCAATCTCCTCCCACTTTCACTCAGGTATCTGAATTGACTGCAAATTGCGTCCAGGTCTTTGGTGTTCAGCTTTAACTTGCTAACAAGTCAAACATTTTCTTACATATTTAGTAACATCATGCTTCATTCTGAACCACCAATCGCAGTCCCTTAAATCATTGTACATCTTTATCGCACCTAGATGGATTGAATAAGGAGTATTATGGATTTCAACTAAGATCCTTTCCCTTAAATCATCGACATTAGGAACACATAAGCGGTTCTTAAGATATAGAGTTCCATCATCAGCAACTCGAAACTCCTCACATCTTCCTTCCCTGATTTCCCGCTTGATCCTTGCTAGACTTGTATCTTTATCTTGTTTGCCTTGAATCTCTTCAGATAATGATGGAGCAAGAGTCAATGCTGAAAGCTGTCCTGATATAAGTTCCAAACCGAAGTCTACAATTTCTTTCCTTAAAGGCTGGGATATCGCTTGCAATGACATTAGTGTTACAACAGTCTTCCTACTCAGAGCATCAGCCACCCGATTTGCCTTTCCTGGATGGTACAAGATTTTACAATCATAATCTTTCACTAGTTCTAACCATCTCCATTGCCTCATGTTTAGATCCTTCTGAGTGAAAAAGTACTTTAAACTTTGATGGTCGGTGTAGATCTTACATTGAACTCTATACAAGTAATGTCTCCAAATCTTCAATGCAAAAACAACGGCTACCAACTCGAGGTCATGAGTAGGGTAATTCTTCTCATAATCCTTCAGTTGTCTCGAGGCATAAGCAATCACCCTATCATTCTACATCAATACTGCACCTAGGGCCATTTTAGAAGCATCACTATTAATGACAAATCCTTCACTCCCTTCCAGAATAGCCAAAACTGGAGCTGTAGTCAGCCTTTTCTTTAATTCTTGGAAGCTCTTTTCACACTCATCATTCCACTCAAACTTCTTCCCCTTCCAAGTTAAATTCGTGAGAGGTGATGCTATCTTGGAGAAATCCTGCACAAACTTTCGATAGTAACCAGCTAATCCCAAGAAGCTTCTTATCTCACTTACATTCTTAGGTTGCTTCCAATTAAGAACAGCCTCAACCTTAGCAGGATCCACCATTATTCCATCCTTTGATACAACATGCCCTAAGAAAGACACACAGTCGAGCCAAAACTCACACTTAGAGAACTTTGCGTATAATTGAT
Organism: Artocarpus heterophyllus; assembly: GCA_025403435.1. Classification (NCBI taxonomy): domain Eukaryota; kingdom Viridiplantae; phylum Streptophyta; class Magnoliopsida; order Rosales; family Moraceae; genus Artocarpus; species Artocarpus heterophyllus. Next base: position 22,970,747 of record CM046348.1, on the reverse strand, counting down.
GTCTCTTCAAAGTCTCTAGCACAATCCTCAGGTGCACAGCATGCTCTTCCTGACTCTTCGAATGAACAAGAATATCACCGATAAACACTATGACAAATTTATCGAGGTAATCCTTGAACACCCGATTCATCAGGTCCATAAAAGCTGCAAGTGCATTTGTTAGACCGAAAGGTATAACCATGAATTCATAGTGACCATACCTCAATCTAAAGGCTATCTTAGGGATGTCTCCTTCTTTTATCTTCAACTGGTGATATCCCGACCGCAGATCAATCTTTGAGAACATAGATGCACCCTTAAGTTGATCAAATAACTCATCAATTAACAGGTACTTGTTCTTGATCATTACCTTATTCAACTCTCTATAGTCGATGCAGAGCCTCATAGAACTATCCTATTTCTTCACAAACAAAACCGGTGCTCCCCATGGTGAATGACTAGGTCGGATGAAACCCTTATCAAGAAGTTCCTTTAGTTGGAATGCAACTCTTTCAATTCGGCTGGAGCCATTCTATACGATGCCTTAGAAATCGGATCAGTACCAGGAGCAAGCTCAATCTCAAATTCGATTTCTCTATCTAGAGGCAAGCTTGACAGGTCCTCTAGAAATACCTCTAGAAATTCTTGAACTACTAAAACATCTTCAATCTTTGTCTTTTCTTCTTGACTTTTATCTACAATGTTAGCCAAATAACCTATACAACCACTTGCTAATAACTTTCTTGCCTTCAAAGTGACAGAAACATGATTGGCTTCTTTCTTGACTCACCCACATGCACCAATCTTTCTTCACCTTCTAGATGGAAAATCACTTTTCGTTTTCGGCACTCGATAGAAGCATTATACTTACTCAAGAAGTCCATCCCAAGAATCATATCATAGTCATACATATCGATTATAATAAGATCGACAAAAAGTTCTCTTTCAGAAATCCATAAAGGAACCGTACGTAAATAATGCGTAGACATAATCACTTCCCTAAGGGTAGTGTCGTAGTGAACCCTTGTCTCATAGGCTCTTGATGTTCTTCTAACTTCTTAGCAAACGAAGAGGATATAAATGAATGTGTAGCACCCGTGTCAAAAAGAGCATGTGCATTAAAAGAAAGTATTGAGATCTGACCTGTGACAACATTGGAGGTTTCATCTGCCACTTGTTCCTTCGTCATTGCATAAATGCGAGCATTGGTAGGAGGAGCTTCAAGTCTTCCTTGGCTTATGAGTGGTCCCTCCAAGGTAGCTTGTATATGGTGAAGTTGAGCATAAGGGGCTCTTTGCTGACCTTGAGCATTGAACTGGGTAGGGCAGTTCCTGAAAAAATGACCCTCATGTCCGCAAATGAAACATTGGTTTGTTCCACGACGGCATTCACCCGGATGCTTCTTTCCACAATTGGCACATGGTTGCATCTGCCTATTATTGTTGTTATACTGCCCACTATTTTGCTTCTTATTACCTTGGCCCTGCTGGTTCTGAAAGTTACTTTTCCTCTTGTTATTTCTCCATTTTGGCTACTACTGCTGTTGTTTCTGCATTGAGGTCTATTCTGGGAGTTTGCATTGTTCACTGGTTGACCTAATTGAGGATGGTTTCTTCTTAGCTTTGACATGTGGAATTCAGCTCGTCGCGCTCTTAAGACAACCTGTTCCTGGTTTCTAGGAGGACTGGCCCCATCAACAATTGCTGCAATCTCTGGCCTGAGGACTCTGATCAATCTTCTGACCCTTTCACTATCATCAATAACCATCCCTAGGCAAAGTCGTGCCAATTAGTCAAATTTAGTCACCACATCGGTAACTGACATGTCTCCTTGGCGTAGGTTCTCGAACTCATCGTAATGCTTTCGAGTAATGTTCATGTGGAAGAACTTCATGTTGAATTCATGAATGAAATCTGCCCATGTCATTTCATCTATGTTCTTGCTTTGTTCGATTCCATCCCACTAGATTCGAGCCTCCATGGTGAGGCAGTACGAAGCACAGAGAACTTTCTCATTATCAGTGAAACCCATAAGCTTCAGAGTGGCTTCAATTGTCTTCAGCCATCCTTGAGCTACCAGAGGATCCTTAGAACCTTCAAAGTCATTTGGCTTAACCCTCTTCCATCTAACTAATAATGGTTCTTGATAGGCAAGTCTTAGTATTGGAACAGGAGCTGGGACTTCTTTTCTTCGAGGCTGAGGAAGAGGAGAAGGTGGTATGTCATTACCTGGTCTTTCACCACCTAGACCATTAGCTCTTAGTTCCTCAATCACTCTTCTTTGCTCTTCGAGTTGCCTTTGCAATTCGGCAATCGTCGACATCAGTCTTTCATTGGTTTGAGCACGAGTATGAATTCTTCTATGGCCGTTCATCTTTGATTTCTTAAAAGAATTAGGAGCTTAAGGATAATCTTTCAATTTATGAGATAGGATTCACTACTAAATTATGTACTAGGGCATTCATCACCATATGTCTAAATCTTACACTTATCGTTAAACTTACATCAACATTAAATTAGTTAAAACATACATACTTGGAGGACTTAGACAGACGTGTGGCGGTGTGTATTGGACATAGAAACCCACTCTGATACCATATCTGTAACGCCTCCTTACGGACGTCACAATAATCGTTACTTTCATCCTTGTTATAATTATTTATAAGATAAACCATTTAAATTTAAACACAATTTGATTAACATATCCCAAGCTCCATGCATACAAATTTTTTTTTATTCCAAATATTTCAAATCTTTTTTTTATATAGTTAATCAATGCCAAATTAACAAAAATCATATTTCAAATAAAATTTCAAAACAAACTTTAAAATATGCTTTTAACAGTTCGGTAGACTGAACTTCTGCAAAATAAAAATAAATGTAAAACAAGTCTTTTTACTTAATAGTGCGAAAATTTAAGCATTCAAAGAAATAAAAATATAGTTTAAAAAAATTATTCTTTCTTGGCGTTCTTCCATTTCCAATCAATCGTTCATAGCCCACACGCCCTTCTTCGCCCTCCACCTATTCCATGGTCCTCTTACCTTTATCTGTAACACGATTATAACTAAGTAAGCAAAAGCTTAACAAGTACACTTTCCTATCTCACAACATAAAACATTTTATGAACACCTTTCTGAAACATCATAATCATAATCATCATTAACATAATAATGCACTTGGCATAGTTTCATATAGAACACATCTTTCATTATTATTATTATATTAAAAACTTCATTCATTTTATCTTTGGGGCCCAAGTGTTGCACCATAAACATCATCATCATAGGCGCGCCATCATGAGAGGAGAGGGGCAGCTAATCCCAAACCAAACATGACAAGTCCAACCTTCGGGACATCATAAACATAAACATAGGGTGTGCAACACTTAATTAAGTGATACCTATATATAGATATACTTTTAACATACCTTATCATTGAAACATTCGTTAAACTTTCTTGTAGCAACAAAAGTTTTCATACAAAAAACCATATGTAAAAACAAACTTAAGAATCATCATAAAACATGTTCTCAAAACCTTTTCATAAATTTTTATCATGTTGTAGGTGAGAATGTACTTACTTGTTTTGCTTGCTTACTAAACCTTAACTTGGGTGACGTTGCTGCGGTTCTTGGTATGCTCGTTTTTTGGAGTGTCATGTCAAACATTCATATTAACCATAAGTCACTAGCAATACTATTAGTAATATATAAACATCTCATTAAACATCACCTTATCACGTAATAATATCAAAAAGCACAAAATCACAATTTATGAACCTAGGGCATAATTCTCAAAAGTAGGCAGAATGACCTTTATTCACTTAAAAATTCATAATAATTTCATCTAAACTCCAAATCAGTCAAAACTAGTGGCATTAGAAACTAGACTGAAAAACAAAGAATTTGATATATCACACACATATTTTGACAATAATTTACATGAAGAATAAGTCCTTGAAATTTAATCTAAATTTCAGGTCTGTGTAAAACTATAGAGCTGTCAAGGTCAACTTCGAAAAATCATAACTATTTAATAAAAACTCCGATTAAAGCGATTCAAAAGCCAAACAAAAGCTTAAGATGTCTAGTATTTGAAAAAAATATAAGAAAAATATAAACAGAGCAATACATAATCAAAAATTAATGAAACACGGTGGCTGTTAGATGTTTGTATGAAAAGCAGACTTAAGGCATCAAAAAAATTAAATACCAATTGACATGAAATACATACAATAAAAGAATCTTAGTGATGATAATAATAATTCTAATACTAACACAATACACCAAAACTATAACATATCCAAAAATTAGCTTCAAATAAATTTTCAGCAATTCAAAACATGCATTAGAATTCAAAGACCAAACAAACTCTAATTACCTAAAGCAGTGAGCAACACACGATCATAAAATTCCAATAATTAAAATAAAATTACTTTAACCCTATAATTTTTATGACAACCTAATAACATATATATACAGCACCACAAAAAGTGTCATTAGCAAATAAATTTGTTTAGCTATACAAATAGTTACATAAACAAGAAGTACCGAATTTACTGAATAGACAACCATATAAACCTATCTTAAAGAAAATTCAAGATCTCATAAAATATTAATCAAATAACCATGAAATTTTCCAGATCATAACTTAACATATGCATGAATATCTCTGTAAAATTTCATTCAAATCAAAGGTCGTTTGCCCCTTAAACATGGACTATACTTTTGTACAAAATATCAATCAGCAACAGTTTGGTCATGAGTGGCAGAGAATGAAAATTTAATATCTCAGCATAGAAAATTCCAAATAATGTGAAATTTTGAGGAATATCACATAACACATACATAAACATCATACTAAAATTTCAGAGCAAACGGAAATTTGTAGACAAAGTTATGAGGGTTGGATTACAAAGGAAACAAAATTTCAGCAATAGTCTAGAATAAGTTTCTTACCTCCAAAACGATTCTTCTCAATTCTCTTGAATTTATCTAAGCCAAAACCCAATATTTCATTCAATTATTTGCAGAAAAATAAGGGAGAGAAGTGAAGAAAAAGTGCAGAAGAAAGAGAGAGTGTCTAAGAAAATTTTAGAGAGAGAATTTTCTTTGGCTAGAAATTTAGAGAATGAAGGCTTTGGTGGCTTAGAGATATATTTATAGGTTTATAAGGAAGAAATGATTAGATAAGTGTAGAAAACCCTAATCCTAATCTAATTCAACTTCTCTTTTTTTTTTTCTTTTTCTCTTTCTTCTTTTCTTTTTTTTTTTTCACGGCAGGTTGTCGTTTCCTTCTTAAACATAAGTTATATTAATATGTATATAATATAATATAATATATAAACATATTATATTATAAACGTTAAGGGTTTATATAATATAATATAATATAATTAAAATATATAATTATTTATACACGATAATAATATTTACTTTATGACCCAAAAATATTAATACACATGTAATTATCATGGTATCATTAATATTATAAAAAATAAAAAAAATTGTAACAACATTCATGTCATCATCAAGAATTTAACTTTAGGGCATACATAGCTCTAGGACTATTATAAAGATTATAAATTTAGGGCAAATTGAAACCCAAAAAAAATAAATAAATACTTTAAGCTTATTATCACTTTTGACATGAACATCCCGAACACATCGATCCCACATAGCCGTTACCTGTGACATTACTAAATAAAATGTTAATTTACTTAACATAAATAATAATAGTACTAAAATATCACATTTTAACGTTAAATTAACATAAGTTTCCATAGAAGAAAAAGATGGGCGTTACAGATAGCCAGTCTAGAAACGATGTAGAGGATTAGATAGGCATCGTACCACTAGGGGTTGTGACATGCCATGTGACTAAGCAAGTATACGTGCAGTATAAAAAGTAAGATTTATGTATGAACAGTAAAAGCTTCAGGTAGGAAGAAACTTTATATTATGTGACCTGTTTGAGATGAGTAAGGTCTTGAACTCAACAATGGTCTATGATATGCAATAAATGCTAAGTTAGAAATGTTTAGCAATTTCATGATGTGAAAGTATGATTAATATATGATTTATATATGTATAATGCTATAAATTATGATTGTTGTATGTATTATAAATACAATATGCTTCTAAGTATGATATGAAATAGTTGCCAACAAAAGAAAAATGTTTAATAACTCTATGATACGAAAGTATGATGACATGTATATGCATAATATGTTTATGAATGTTGTGTATATGTATGATATATATATATATATATATATATATAAATGCTATGATCTGCTTGTTATCTGTATTATAAATACAATATCATGTATGAGTACTATGTAATGCATAGTAAGCATACATGATAAGGTATATAAGAAACCCATTAAGAACCTAACCTCCTAGGTTACAACAAAATGATGGATTCCATAAAACCAAAATCTTAACAAGGATAGATACACTGATCCTTACAAGAAATTATATGTAAGCAGAAGTCTAAGAAATAAGAGAAGAACTTCTTAGAGGTCACAGACTGTCTATAGGTGGCTACTTCTATGTTAGAACCCGACTAAATAGACCCCACTATAGTAATCTCATAATGAGATGTCCCACCTCTAGCCTACAATTAAAAAAAAAAGTTATGTGAATCCATCAAATACCATCCTATAAGAAGTTAAGATCACATTAAGAAAGGGTTGTTGAAGCAAAGTTACTTCCACTTACCCAAGAGATGTAAGAAACATCACAAGGATATTATATGATAATAAGAATGACAATATACAACCATTAACCTACGTATTTAGGAATTCAAAAATAATCATTTTAGATTGGTTTAATATCCGAACCCCTTAAATAGAGTTACGTAACGTAGATAGAGTAGCCATAACAAAGGGAAACCAATAGAATTTTTGAACAAAAGATACAGCTCATCATATGACTTGATGATATCTAGTCATCAATAGCGAAAAGAACCCATTTTAAGATAAACAAACATATATGTTTTTTTAAGGACATAGTCTACTATATTATTAAATGAATTTTAGTCATCAACGAGCAAAGAACCAATTTAAGACAAGTAGACAGAGATGTTCGCTTAAGGTAGCAAGTGGAGAATTGTTAGATGGGGTAGTAAACTTACCTCATCTAAATTATTTAACTAAGAAACCACATCAAGTACATCTTTGTGAATGGCTTGCTTTGTTGAAAGTGCTAGACGGCTATTCTTTGAACTTTAAAAAGTTAGTGTCGGTGAAGGATTTGAAACTTATTTGCATGAAAACACATGATTGTCATGTGTTGATGCAACAATTACTACCATTTGCTTTGCAGGGAATTCTAACAAAAGATATGAGATTTGCAATTACCAAGTTGTGCTCGTTCTCTAATTCAATATGCTCCAAGGTAATTGATCCACATATGCTAGATTAAATGCAATCGGAGTTAGTGTAAACCTTATGCATGCTTGAGAAGTATTTTCCATCTGTATTTTTTGACATCATGATTCATCTAATGGTGCACTTAGTACATGAAGTTAAGTTAAGCGGACCGGTGTATTTGAGATGGATATACCCATTTGAAAGATATATGAAGGTTTGAAGGGCTATCTGAAGAACCGAAATAGGCCGGAGGGATATATTGTAGAAAGTTACATAGCTGAGGAATCGGTTGAATTTTGCTCCGAGTACTTGTCTAATGCGGAAGCAATTGGGGTGCCAAAGACTATAAACATTGAGGCTAGGGGACTATCTACTGGCAATCCTTCTTTAGTAAATCGAGAGGAGTGGGAGCAAGCTTGTCTTTATGTCTTGCACAATGCTAATGAAGTGGAGCCTTTCATTGAGGTGCACATGAATGAATTAAAAATGGCAAACCCAAAAAGAGCAAGAAATGAGAAGTGGTTACAAGATGAACACAACTGGACCTTTCAGTTGTGGATTAGAGCACATATCTATAGCAAGTGCTCTACATTACAAGATGGAGGCATGTCACAAGACTTGAAGAACCTAGGTAGAGGACCGTCGTCGATATTTACAAGGTATATGTTATATTCCATAAATGGTTACGCTTTCTACACTCGCAAAAGAGATGAGAAGCATCCTATCAAAAAATAGCGATGTGACTCTCCGTGCCGAGGCTATGCATATTACCTCTGCCAAGGACAAAAAACTGGTTATGGGACCATGAACTACTTTGGTTTCATTAAAGATATTTAGGAACTTGATTATGGGGGATTGCACATAGCACTTTTGAAGTGCAATTGGGCCGACAATAACTATGCTAAGGCCAATAACGACGGCACCACGGTGATTGACGATATTTTGATATTCCTAACATTTTTTGTTTGTGCACATAACTGCTTGGGTGTTGTGCTTGTCTTGGACAATATATCATTACAAGCACTAACCGCCTGGTGTTGAGCTTGTTGTCAAGACCTCGAATCCAGGTGGTGACGTGGTGGATTAATTAGTTTAATAAAACCGTATTTTAATTAAAATCGTCAATTAAATATTGTGGGTTATTTGAAAATCTGATGAATTAAAAACCTTTTTAAAGGATTTCTTCTAAATTAAAGCAAATAAGGCAAATTAAAATAAGATAATAGAAACATAAAGGAAACACAGGTTGGGTCTCACCAGACCTATAATCATGCACACACATAGTATCGACAATAAATATAATACAACCATAGTCCAATACGAGCAATAAGGATTAAAGTTTTACATGCCTTGAATTGATTAAATAGAAATCTATATAAACACCTACAACTCACGTGTCTATTCAAGAGTCTCCAAATCGGTTCTAAGTTGTACTCCACCTATGAGGGAAAGTTTTAAAAACAAATAAAAATGTGAGCAGAAGGCTCAGTAGCACTAAGCTTTAAAAACATTTAATTCAAAATAAAAATTCAGCGTTTGCATGAGAGATTCAAAACACGGTGAATAAATAAGTAAAACTCATTAAAATCAATCTCACCATTTAATTCTTTATTCATCTTGAAATAATCTTATTATATTGTCTTGGGCAAACCATTTATAACACTACTGTAGTGGCTTAGCTGGGTTTCAAGAGTTGCCCCCAAGGTCCCTCTTTACACGACCCGATCTCTGAGTATGGCATCATGCCCACATACATATCTATCTCATTATTTTCGTATCATTTTACTGAGTGTTCTCATTTACATTCATTATTCAGTTCATCATTCAATAATAATCGAAAATAATCAGTAAATTCATCTCAATCATTTTGAAGGAAAACATTTTTGTGGCCAAAACCCTTTTTCAAAACATGGTTACCAAGGAAAGAGGTAAAAGTTCTACCTCGATATCTCGTACCAAAGCCCAACACCATAGTCCCGACCCACTATACGTTAGCTCCACGGAACAACCTTAAAGGTAAACTAAGTTCATCAATATCTGTCTTAGAGTACTCTACAATACTACCCTATCTCATGGTGTCTTTGTATGCCTTTAATCATTATAGACAGTAAAAACGGGTGAAAAACGACATTTTCCACATAGCTCAATCAGCCTGCCAAACTCCCTAGTTTAGCAGGCCGAACTTCACAATTTGGCCTACTGGCCATACGAAACTGGCCCACCGAACTTTTTTAGGTTTGACCTACAGATGATATGAGTTCAGCATGCTGAACTCATGAGTTCGGCCTGTCGATGCTCAAGATCAACCTATCGAACTGGAAAAATCTGAAAATTTTCATATTCGAGCCTCGGCCTTCCCTGAGCTCAAATCTCATTTCCAACATGTTTTCTTAGTTCTCAAGCATGGGTAATATTCATAAATGATAGAAAAACATATTAGAATACCTTTAAATACTTTTAAACAAGTTTTACATATAAATTTTCAAATAAATCCAAAAATGAGGAAAAAGAGAAACACTTGATTTAATCCAATTTTTTGTTCAATCAAGCCTAGATTCATGTTGATCAGAGTCCTACAAACCTAGATTAAGGGTTTTCTAAGCTCAAAGAAGCTCGAATTTCAACATTCAAAGAAAATTGAAAATTTTAGAAAAAGTTTAAAATTTTGAAAAATAAAAGCAACTAACCTCAAATTTGAGCTTTAAACAAAGTTTGAGGAAGCCTAACCGTGCTCCTTGACCTCCAATCCAGTTGAAGATCAAAGGTTGAACTCAAATTTTTGAAATGAAATCGAGAGGGAAGAGAGAAGGAGAGAGGCAGTGAGAGAGAGAGAGAGAGAAAGGGAGAGTCTGAGAGTGAGAGAGGGAGAGAACGAGAGAGTGAGGAAGAGAGTGTGAAAGGAGAGTTAAATAGAGAGGGATAAGGTAGTTTTCTCAAGCTGGAAACCATGTCCAGCACATGGTTTTCTAAAAAGGACATATCGGGTATTTAACAAATTATTTTGTTTCAAAATTTAAAATTATAGATAAAAATAAATGAAAATGGAATTAATTGGAAAATACCACAAAGTAATTTAAATTAAGTTCAAATTACAATTAAGGCATACTAATCCATAATCTTACACTAATTATGCTTAATTAAATTTTTGGGTGTTAACTTGTTTAGACAATATATCATCATAAGCAGGAGCAGAGCCAAAAAAATTAGTCAAGAAGAATGAATGTGGGACAAATAAAGAGGAAAAATTTTAGGGGGGAGAAATAAAATTTCAAGGGTACAATTTTAAGAAGAGTGAAATAGTAATTTTATTAAACTTTATATACAAATTTATAAAAAAACAAAAGTTTGAGGGGGAGGCAGGATGGCCACCCACCTTAATCATGAGTAGCTCCGCCCCTGATTACAAGGTTGGAGGAGTAGTTTTTGTGTGTTTTGCCCTTGATGGAAAATATTGAATTCCCTAATTGCCTATTGAGCAAAAATCAGCTTTGTTTTGGGTTGAAAGTTGAAACAAATCTCTTTTCACCGAATATATATATATATATTCCATTTTATTTAGGGCCCGTTTGTTTGGAGAACTCTTTGAATTCTTTAGACTCAAATTTAGATTCGAGTATTAAGGGTCCGTTTGATAAATGGATTCGAATTTAATGATTTAATTTGAATTAGTGTGATTTGAATTAGGATTTGAGTTGAGTTAGTGTGATTTGAATTAGGATTTGAGTTAGTGACTTGAATTATTATTCGAATTGACATTTAGATATACATTTAAGTTTTAATCTAAGTATGGAATAAAATTAAAATTTGTGTTTGGAGAGGTAGTGAAGATAGTTTTGATTTATTAATAAATCTAATAAAACCTTAATGTTAATGATCTTAAAAAATATGCAATATGGATCTTGATTTATTCCTCTCTTCATTAAGAATACAGTGAAAAAGAATCATCTCAATTGGATATCAAATGAAGAAGTTATGATTTTTTGCCTTAAATATAGGAGAGAGAATTTTAATTTTTACTGTAGCAAAGATATCCGAGTATCAAAAGTTTAAGGGGGATGAAAACTCTAAAAACTTAGATTATTGATACTCAAATGATTCAGATTTTGGGGGAAACAAACGGATATTCAAAGAATTCTTGATACTCAAATCCAAATTTGAGTCTATTGAGTTCAAAAAATGCATGAAACAAACATACTCTAAGAATCCTTCGGATACGTGTTTGTTTCATCCAAAATCTGAATTCTTTGAGTATCAAGAATCCAAGTTTTCAGAGTTCTGACTCTCCCTAAACTTTTGATACTTGCATACTTCTGCTACAATAAAAATTAAAATGCTTTCTACTATATTTGAGGAAAAAAATCATAACTTCTTCATTTGTTATCCAATTGAGATGATCCTTTTTTTCATTATGTTCCTAGTAAAAAGAGGAATAAATTAAGATCCATATTGTATATTTTTTAGGATTATTATCATTAAGATTTTATTAGATTTGTTGATAAATCAAAAACTACTTTCACCACTCCTCCAAACACAAATTCTAATTTTATTTCATACTCAGATTAAAACTTAAATGCACATCCAAACGTTAATTCAGATAATAATTTAAATCACTAACTCAAATCTTAATTTAAATTACACTAACTCAAATCAAATCACAAATTCGAATCCTTTTACCAAATGGACCCTAACTTTCGACGATAGGGTTATTATGTATTACCATGTATATGCAGTGTACTTATGAATTTATAGCAACATATTTCTTGATATTATTACAATAAAAAAATATAAACCTAAGAAAATCTAATACAATATACAATTAATGATTTATAGATTTGACAAAAAAATAATTTTTGTTAAAAAACATTAAACTTAAAAGAATTAAACTGTGATTTGAATTTATAAAACAAACGGTACATATGTTGTTTCCATAAGTACCATTGAAAATAAAACTAGCATTTTTTTTTTTTTGTGAGAAAAGATTGTTGTCTTTTTATGCGCATAAAGCCGTGCTTTACTGTCTTCGTCATGGTATTCTGAGGAGGGTGTGTAAAATTCCACGTCACCATATTATGACAAAAGCCAGAGTTGACCTAGCCTGCATGTTGCCACCTGGACTTTGTGATTTTAAGAACTAGAAACCAACCTTTCTTTTACAATTTTTTTTGTCAGTTTCCCTCACTTTTATTCAAACTCGGATTCGACATGCACGAAAAATTCATATGGCGCGGAAATTCACCCTTTTCAGCGATAAATTAATTTGCCAAAATAACGCTACAAAAAATTAAATTTTTAATTATAATAGGTTTTAGTAAAATTTTTAAGCATAAAAAAATTATTATGATTAATATGTATTCGGTCATTTTTTTTAAAAATTAATATGTATTTGTTAAAAATTATTAATATGTATTTGTTAATAATTATTATGACTAAAAGTTAGTTTTTTTTGTAGTATCAAGATTTATCATTTTGAAAAAAAAAAAAAGTGAAGATAATTTTTTTTTTTAAAAAAAGGTAGAAGATAAATTCAGCAACTCATCAATGATTAAACTCACGCTTCATTATGCTCCCCTCTCTCTCTCTCTCTCGCTCTAACATAATAACCAATAAATGAAAGGCGGAAAAAGGAAGGATTCTATCTCACCAAAAAGCTCGTAAATTGGTATCTTAGGTTTTTCTCTATTTTTTTCTCCTTTTTTTAATGGAATTTAAATGGAGAGAAAACCCTTTATTTTTTATGAAAAAAAAACCATTTTAATTACCTTATAAAACCATTTTCATCAAGCTGACGAAGATTAATCTTGGAAAAAGTTGGCCACTCTCTCTCCTGTGTTTAAACACTAATTGCTTGAGAGACAAAAATCTCAAAAATAAATTTAGAACAAGATATATCATAAGGTGAAATACGTATTACTTAATTTAAGCGTTAATCCCACCACCTAATCTCAATGTTGCAGTCTTAAGTTCAAATCCTTTCATCCTATAATTAAACGTTCAAAACAAAAAATAACAGTAAATACAATGATATATAGGCAGTGCTGTAAATAAGTATTGTACTCTAATAAAAATTTTATATGATAAATGAGAAAGACAATAATTTCTTTGCAGCTCAATCTAATTAGATTTATGAATAATTTTTTAATAGCACAAGGGTATCAAAATTTTTATTGCATAAACTCCATATTTTGAAAAGAAGGAAAAATGGTAAGGACTACATAAAATATGTGTTATAAGAACAAAAATAGATAAATTAGCAATGTTTTAAATATGAGTGCTTTAGTGAAGAGGAAAATTAAAGGGTGTATGGAAAGTGTGGTTAGATAGCATCTGAAAGCTTTACATTGTAGCTTTTTTTTTAATCATTATAACATATAAGAGATTTACATTGTAGCAATAAAAACTTTATTTAAAGCTTATTTTGCCAAACACTACATTAGGTCTGTAAACAGGGTTGAGAATTGACCCCGCTCTTCCACAGAGATATCCGACCATTTCCCATAATTGTCTTCCTTCGCTCATGTATATTTAGTCTTCACCAAACCCAACAATCCTTCTCTGTAAAATAGACATTGACATATAGTTAGCAGTTTGGTGCCCAAAAGAGCACTCTTCCCCTCCTAAAAAACATCCATGCATTTTCTTTCTTCTCTTTCCCACTAGAAACTACATATGGAGTCTTACATGGTGTTTGGCCGTGGTTTCTACCATAAACTCAGTTATGAAAGTGTAAAGCTCTCACATACTATAATAACAATAAAAAAAATTGCTACAGTAACAATAAAAAAAATTGCTACAGTGTAAAGCTCTCACATGCTACAGTAAAAAAATATTTCTAACTAATGGGTCTCACCACCCTTCCAAACACCCTATTAATTGTGTGGTTTTCCTGTTTTCATTTTTTTGATTCCGTGTTGGGTTTTTTTTTAATTTTTTTTCTCCCAAAGAATGGTTAATCCTCCAGAGCAGCCAATGAAAAATCTGTCCTTGGGAAATAGTAGTGCTAATGAAGCGGGTACTACTCCGAGTGCTAAATCCAGATTGGCGAGATTAGGAGTGCCCTTTAAAAGCGACCCAGCTCCCTCTCTCACTTTCACTCCCACTCCCACAACAAGGTCGTTCTCAGTGGAGAAATTGATTGCGTCTCTCAATGATGATTCCAGCCGAGAACTCTCTCCTTCTGCTATGCAAGGTATATATTTACATATTTATATGTGTGTGTATATATATATATGTGATTTTATATAGCTTATTAAATTTTCTTGTTCTTGTTCTTGTTTGGTTGGTGAGAAAATTTGAAACATCGTTGAAATGATCATTCCATAGCGTAATTCTCTTGGATTTATCGGTTTGAAATTGATCTACATTTCTATGTGACCATCACATATGTATATATTCCCCACTAGTTTTATAATATCTAAGAAAAGTGTTTTATTTTTTTCCCCTTACCTTGTCGATTTGAATTATCCAAATTATTTATCAAGCATCCTTGAATTTGATGTGGGATTGATTTAAATTTTTTTCCAATGTAAATCTATCTATTAATTAGGGTTAAAGTGTTGATTTTCTTGTGGTGTGCAAGTTTTTAGAATATAGAGTGTAGTAGAAGATAAATAAATAATCTTGGTGTTTAAATCAAGGTTTTCTTAATATGTGTTTAAAGCATTCTTAAAATATAACAAAGGTTTTGTTTGTGCCGCGTATTTTTCTTGGGCGCAAAAGTTTTCAAATATAGAGCACGCTTTGTAGAAGACATGTAAATGTCAAGAGATTTAAGTTAAAATTCAAAAATGTACAAAAGATTTCCTTTATGGCGCGCAAGTTTTTAAGGGCATGTTTGTTTTGTGTATTTATTGGACTTAAAGGACTCAAATTTGGATTCGAGTATCAAAAATCTTTTGGATAAGTATTTGTTTCCCTCAAAATCTGAATCAAATGAGTATCAAGAATCTAAGTTTTCAGAGTTCTGACTCCCCTAAACTCTTGAAACTCAGATATCTTTGCTACAATAAAAGTTAAAATTATCTCGTCTATATTTGAGGGAAAAAAATCATAACTTCTTCATTTGATATCAAATTGAGATGATTTTCTTTTCATTGTGTTTTTAGTGAAGAGAGGAATAAATTAAAATCCATATTGCAAATTTTTATGATTATTAACATTAAGATTTTATTAGATCTGTTAATAAATTAAAAAATATTTTTACTACCTTTCCAAACACAAACTCCAATTTGATTCCATACAGATTAAAACTTAAATACACATCCAAACGTCAATTTGGATAACAATTCAAATTATTAACTCAAATCTTAATTCAAATCACATAACTCAAATGAAATCACCAATTTGAATCCATTTACCAAGCGGACCTTGAATATAAGACGTAGTAGAAGATAAGTATATGTCTTAACATTTAAGTTAACATTTATATTTTAAAGATGGATATAGGTTTTTTTTTTTTTTTTGTGCGTATTTCTCATTTTCTAGTGGCGTGCAAGTTTTTAAAGATTTTGTGTGTCGCTTATTTCCTTTTGGCGTGCAAATTTTCAAATATAACGCTCCGTATAAAATAAGTAATGACCTTGCACTTAAGGTGTCGTTTGGATAATATCCTTCAAAGGAATTTTCAAAATATTATTTTTTTATTGCTTTCATTTAGAGAAGGATAAACTAGAAACAAAAGAGGCTACTTCAAACTCTAAAACAGATTTTATAAATAATTTTTACTAGAAAACTCAAAAACCACTTTCCGCGTTTCCTTTTTTCAAAAATCTTTTCAAAAAAATTATGTCGCCTGAATTCTTTTTCAGTTATGTCAATTTGGCTAGAGTTATTATTCTCATCCAATTATATAAACATTATTTTTAGATTGAAGCGACTTTTAAAAGTAATGTCAAACAGGCTCTCGTTCTCCAAATTAAGTGTATTTTTACTCTATATTTGATGCTATGAGAGCTTCGAAATATAGAAAATTAAATATAGTAGTAGTAGAGTTGGAAGATACAAGGAAAGTTCTTAATAAGGACTGAAAGAGTAAAGCCACTACTAAATAGTGTTGGCATGGGTGTTACTTGACATTAGTGGATTTTTTTGTTCCTTTTTTACACAATTTCTTGAAAGGGATTAAGATAAGAAGGATAGTTTGTTTGTACTAAAATAAATTCATTCAGAAAGTTGAAAAAGATAAAGGTAAAATGGCTTAATGTTCCTCGTACTGTTGCAAACAGTATCAACAATATTATGAACAAGGAACTAGCTCTAGTGCTGTGCTTTATAGCTTTTGAAATTTACATTTGTGATTTACTCAATGATAATGTATGAAATAAAACAAACAGAATTATAAATTCATTCAATAAGTCCCTAAAGTTTGACATAGATATATAATTTCTTTCATAATACTATATGATAACTTCAGTAATATTTTAGTGCTATATATGATGATCTTTCTTTCCTTTTTTTTTTTATTTTTTACTTCAATAATTTTCTTTTGTTCTGTGACTTAAAAAAGTATACAAATCACGAGCTTCCAATGTGTGTTTTCCAGGTTAGAACAAGTCATGAAAATTTAGGTTCAATGCTGTGGGATAGCAATGGAACAATATTTGCACTCCTAAAGGTAATGACATTTCATTTGGCTTTAATTTTTTCTACTTAAGCGTCCATTTGACAAAAGTGGCCTAATCGTTTTTTATGTTTCAATCATTTTTGCCACAAATTTTCTCTCATAAAATTTAAACTAAAAAATAAGATAAATAATAAAAAAAAGGTTCCAACTACTCAGACAAACGGACACTAACACTACATTGTTACGATTTTGATATGCATTACCACTAGTGATGAAACATCTTTTTGCCATGTTAGGAAATTATGCACGTATACTACGTTCTTTCTGTTAAACAATAGCATGTAATATGTAAGACGAACAAGGTAACAAATGTAAAAATTGAAAATTAAAATTAAGGAAAACAGATACAACAAAACCTTCAATGGAAGCAACGCAACGTGGAAATTAAACGAAAATGGTCGAGGCACGTATAGGTCATGCTTTCCTTAAAACAGATTCGTCCCCTTTGGTTGTGCACGAGGATTCGACGGACTTCTGTCTCCCAGGAAACAACGACTAGCAACGGAATCTTAAGCACTATTGGATACCGTTTCGGACGAACTTGAAACAGTGTTTTCTTCTATCACCAAAAATGACTACAACAAAACTAGGTAGAACTTGAAAACAAAGAAAAACTCTATGACTTGGTGAGTACAAATTCTATGTATCTGTGTATTTTTTCAAACATGTGGACGAGAGTTCTATACATAGGCTTAAGAGAATAAACGTTACAATTCAAATTATAATGAGGCTTTATTCAGAATTTATGTGCATAATGGCACCGGTTGCAACTCTCCATTTTTCATGATAATGGTGTTCATAATCTCTCATTAAACCATTGGTTGTAACCCTCCATTTTTTATAATTATGATGCTCATAATTTCCTATTAAACCATGCATTTGGGTGTTACAACATGAGGTTTATGACCTCCGTTAATCTCCATCAATGAGCATCAATTTCTCATTCACCCAATTGCCATTTTTCCAACACTTTCAACTCCACTCCTTACTGAAAAAGACTCGAACCGAGTTTGCAATGTTCTTGCTTTGCTTCAGGTTATATAGTTTTAATTAAGTGTCTGTGTTAATTCATTCATATTACATTAGCTACTTCCATTGTCTTCATTTCCTCTCAAAACCCCTTTTTCATAAAAATTTGTAGTTTGGCCCCGTAATTGAAAATTTTGACAATTTTGCCCCCAGGGCTAAAATTTTCCTCTTTATACCAAAATTTTCTATTTTTTCATAAAGAACACTTTTACTTAAGGTACCATACCTTAAATCATTTTGAAAAATTATATTTTTGCCATCTAACACTTTTTTCACTTTTAACAAATTCTTGAAAATCAAAAACTCACAAACGGTTGAGTTTTTTGATGAACCGTCTATAATGCCTAATAGTTTTGTCGAGATCTACAACTTTCGTGTGTAAACTTTTCCTAAAATCTCACTGTACAAGGGTGTTTTTGGCAATTTTTCAAATCTACCGACAAAGAACTTTTTATTGCAATTTAGTCCTTAGGGCGTTTTTATAAAAATCCACTTCAAAATTACAAATCTATCCCTGCAGAAACCGTTCCATGCCTTATTCAAATCATCCTCATGCTCAAACATCATTTTTACTTAAATTACAAAAGTAGTACTTTTGCAAAAAGTACCATTTTGCATCATAAACTAAAGTTTCACAACTTAAACAGGTCATACTTCACATATACATGAAATTTCATCAAATATATGCTCAAGAACTCACATGGGTTTAAAGAAATAAAAATTAAAACAAAATTCAAAACTTTGAACTTTAAAACTTACCCAAATAACACTTTTTTTTATTTCTAGCCTTCCAAGGCTTCTTGAACTTCTTCTTGGGATTCCTTTTTATGCAAAAACTCCATGAATTAATTTTCCCTTCAACCCATGAAAAATCCCTTGAAAACTTGCTAAAAAGTTTAGGATTTTACCTTAAAACTTGTGAAAAATCCTTGGGCTTTGCTTGTAAAACTTGTTTGGGGTCATTTTTGCAAAGTATGGGGTTGAGAAATTTTTTTAAGAGCTTCCTTCAATGGCTGCTGAAGCTAAGGATGAAGAAAGCAAAGATTTTTTTTTGCTAAAATCACATTAATTTCACACTTATCCAAATGGGTGACTCATGGGGTAATCAAGTGGGTTACCCTAGGTGGCATCATGCTATTGGGCCACATTGCATGGCTTGTTGGCCCAATAGAATTCAAGTAAGTGTCCACTTTATGGAGCTAAAAATTTATATTGTGTAATTTTTTACCACACAGTATTTTTCCTATACTGCCATAGTCAAATCAGTGTACTTTTTATCCTTAGACTGTATAAAAATATTTAACTTACTTTTCGTTCACTTTTGGAGGCCAATCGTGACATTTTTTGTATATATATTTTCATTTAACAGTATTCTTATACTGCTTTGGTCTCCTTTCTTATGCTGGGTTAGGTCTCGGTAGACTCTACATCATATTTATCTTCTTTGTACCCATGTGTTTATATCACAATTTTACAATTAATTGTGACATAAAATTCATTTTATAGATATTACGCACAAATTTTTGAGTCATCAAACTCATAAAATTTGTATTTTTCCATATCCACCATTGCATTACATATGCCATAAAATTTACAATCAATGCCGCTCATCCATATTTTATTATAATTTTCATAAAAATTACAATTTTTACAAAATTTTATATTTTTAAGAATAAATTCATTAATTAAACCCAATTAAATATTATATTTTATTGATGACATTTCCTCGGTCATTACATATACTACGTTCTTTCTGTTAAACAATAGCATGCAATATGTAAGACGAACAGGTAACAATTGTAAAAATTGAAAATTAAAATTAAGGAACACAAATACAACAAAACCTTCAATAGAAGCAACGCAATGTGGAAATTAAACGGAAATGGTCGAGGCATGTGTAGGTCACGCTTTCCTTAAAACAGATTCATCCCCTCTGGTTGTGCACGAGGATTCGACGGACTTCTGTCTCCCAGGATACAATGACTAGCAATGGAATCTTAAGCACTATCGGATACCGTTTTGGACGAACTTGAAACAGTGTTTTCTTCTATCACCAAAAATGACTACAACAAAACTAGGTAGAACTTGAAAACAAAGAAAAACTCCATGACTTGGTGAGTGCAAATTCTATGTATCTGTGTATTTTTTCAAACATGTGGAGGAGAGTTCTATATATAGGCTTAAGAGAATAAACGTTACAATTCAAATTATAATGAGGCTTTATTCAGAATTTATGTGCATAATGGCACTAGTTGCAACTCTCCATTTTTCATGATAATGGTGCTCATAATCTCCCATGAAACTATTGGTTGTAACCCTCTATTTTTTATGATTATGATGCTCATAATCTCCTATTAAACCATGCATTTGGTTGTTACAACATGAGGTTTATGACCTCCTTTAATCTCCACCAATGAGCATCAATTTCTCATTCACCCAATTGTCATTTTTCCAACACTTTCAACTCCACTCCTTACTGAAAAAGACTCGAACCGAGTTTGCAATGTTCTTGCTTTGCTTCAGGTTATATAGTTTTAATTAAGTGTCTGTGTTAATTCATTCATATTACATTAGCTACTTCCACTGTCTATATACTTCACACTAACAATTTAAAATTTTAATGACTACTTTTTCTTTTCCCTTACAGTGTGTAGCTTCTCATCCAGACACGAGAAAGCGTTTTATGGACAGTACATGTTTTTTATTGCTCTAAAAGTTTATGGTACGTATAGTTCATTAGTTTGAACAGAAAATTTGAATAGAAATTTGAATTTTTGTAGGAAAAAATATTATAGCAAAAAAGTTTAAAGTGTAATTTTATCACCGAAACAAATGAGCCTTTAACGATCCTAACTTAGTTTTGTTATGTGTAAAAATAATATATCTCCCTAATAGAGTGAAGGATATTTCCTAATTGCTGTAAAATCTAACTTCACTTTTCCATTTTTTTTCGTTGTTTGATCTGATATCTTCATGTTAGAACATGCATATTGTTGATGCATATATAATAATGAAATTTATTTGTTGCAGCTAATGTTGTGGCATATATGTACGCTTTAATTAACACAACAAGCCAGGAAAGGCCTCAGCAATTCCTTAGGTTGACAAGCTTAGGAGTCATTGGTTCCTTAGTGAAGGTACTTCTCAACCGTTAACTCATGGGCCGTTTGACAAGTCAGTTAGAATTAAAATTTTAAGTTTAAGAACTATAGCTGCTTAAAGATTTACACTGTAGTAATTTTTTTTGTTTTTTAAAGTAGCTACTAAGAGCTTTACACTGTAGTTAGTTAGAACCAATTAGCAATAATTAATATTCTAAACAGTTGCTTAATTTTCATGTGATTTTCCATGTTCATCTTTTGAATAATTATCTAGTTACTTGTGACTCTTTACCATGATTATTCAATTCCATAATTTTAATATGTAAAATTTGATAGTAATTAATTAGTTCCTATAACGTTTTTTTTTTTTTTCCCATGCAGCAAGATAATACAGATATTGTTAACGTCCTTCTTGAGGGTGACATAGTTTCGAAACTTCTACTTTGCTTGGAGGTGGGCAATCTCATGTCTAAAACAGTAAGTTCCTGAAACTTCATATCCCATTGCTAAGACTAGTGCGAAGATGAAAATCTTCATGGATGGGAGATTTACTTAATTAGTTGATCAGACTAATG
Organism: Artocarpus heterophyllus; assembly: GCA_025403435.1. Taxonomy (NCBI): domain Eukaryota; kingdom Viridiplantae; phylum Streptophyta; class Magnoliopsida; order Rosales; family Moraceae; genus Artocarpus; species Artocarpus heterophyllus. Next base: position 22,949,068 of record CM046348.1, on the reverse strand, counting down.
TTGTCAAAGCATCTTCAATGCAGTATTGAATTAATGTGCAATGTCTAGGGGCGGAGCTACTCACGAATAAGGATGGGTGGCCGCCCACTCGAACATTTTTTCCTTTTAATTTCATAAATGAAATTTTATAAAATTTATATTTCATCCCCCCAAGATTTTATGTCTCTTTATTTGTCCCACTTCGTTAGTTTAGTTATAACATCCTCGACAAATATTTCTGGCTCTACCCTGGCAATGCCTACTCTTCACATTTGAGCAAGAAAGAAAAATCAACGTCTAATGTGTTTGGTGTCAAAGTAACATATGTTACTTTGTACCAATTTACCATTGTCTTTATTAATATACTAAAAAAAGTAATTTATTTAAAAATTAAAAATTCACTTTTGAATTTACAAAATTTAAATTTATGAAAAAAATAAATATAAGATTGGAGATAGTAATATATATTGAAACCCAAAATACACTAATATATTAAATATATTATTTTAAATTTTAATGTTAAAGTGTATAACACAAACAATGGTAGTTGCATATAGATAGTCTCATGAGTTATTTCGCAGAAAATTTCGTTAGTGTAACACGTGATAAGAAGCACTTGAATAGTAATGAATCAAAAGTACTCAATTGAAAAACAAAAAAAAAACAAAAACAAAAACAAAAAAAACAAAACAAAATTTGAATTTATAGCAGATTCCATTACCATTCGATCTCTATATCTCTTTTATCATATCATTATTCTGCCCTTGATCATAAGACGTCATCATTGACGGGATAATTAGGGAAAATGTTATAGAAAAATCTAGTGAATTGAATTTTACTACATCTTAAAAAAGTCTTGCATTCACTGCCACTCGTTCAAATCGAACTCATTCGAGCTCATGCTGTTTAAGGCCTTGAACTTCCCTCATCCATCACTTTTAGATCTTAAAGATATTTTGGTATTCTCCACGAATAGATTATAATGACATGAATATGGTATTTTTTATAAATATATATTTTTTGTGATATAAATCAATCCAAATTTAGAATTTGTAACATTTTTGTAAAGACCAAACTATACGTTGGACCGTGAAGGTGGCTGCATTTATTTTTGAAAGGCTTCTGACAATCGGTGATATGGGTCAAATGCACTGCTGTGCCTCTGCTCAAAGATTTTTTTCAATAACCCGAGTTTTGGGACAAAAAATTGAAGAACTTGTCGCAGAACCCTGCCAGCGCTTACGAAAACATATTATCTGTTGCTACATTAAGCTCTCCCAGAATCCCAGGTTAGTATGACATAATTCTGACACACAAATTATTATGGTTTGTTCAAAGTTTTATTAACACTGTAGCTGCTAATGTTTGGCGTAAAATTTTGCTTCTAGGGCATGTGATGGTCTAGTTTGCTCTCTCCCCATGCGCCTTAAAGATGGCACCCTTCTCGAGCTACTTAAGGTTAGTTTATTCAAAAGCTTATGAGCTGGCTTGGCCAAAGGTAATCAGTTTAGTAGATTAAAACCCACCAGAAAGCACACAGATCATTGAAGTTTACTACCAAACTTCTTATATGGGTACGCGTTAAAGCCCTTGTACTTGTAAGGGGGTGATGTATATACATATATATAGCCTTTCTTTTTAGCAACAATTTGATTGGAAGTTGATTTGCTTAGGAATAGATCAAAAGATAATCTTGCCTCAGTTTCACGAATACTTTTGGGTTGTATGTCATATTGTCTAATGGAATTGAGATCTTTTCTGACGTTGGACAGTAGGAAAGAAAGGAGATAGGAAGAGAATTGTGAGAAATAGAAGAGAAATAAGAAGAACAAGGGAGAGAAAATAGGGAAATTTTCAATGTCATTAATCAAGAAACTAAATTTACGTGAACATAGAGGAAAAAAACACTTGCCCAAATTATTTGGGAAACTTATTCGACCTCTAATAAAAGTATTAAGAAATTAAACCTAAAATATTAATTAATTATAAGGTCTCTACTGATAGTACATGTTTCTAAGCGCTAGATCTAGTTAAAATCATATAAAAACAATATTTATATATGTGTGTTCGCGGGTGCAAAACTCACAAATTTACTATATATGTAACGGTTTCATACCTATCATAGAATTCTCCCAGTTATTATTCTGATATCCATCATTTTTATGCATTGCAGGATGACCCACCAGCTTTGATGGGGCTGCAAACATTGGTTCGCAATGTCACTACTGGACATCGCTCTAACATGCAAACACCACCTTCCGAGGCATTTAGCCGCTCCATCAAAGGGAAAGCAGCGAGGAAGTCTCCCATGCAGGCTCGGAGCCACTCGAAATAGGACTTGGTTTGGTTATTAATCTGTGCTGTCAAGAACGCCATGTCATCTTTAGTTTTATTTGCTGAGATGTTAGACAAAATCTGTTTACGCTTTTTTTTTTTAATGATATTAATAATGTTAGGACTAAATCTGTTTAGGCTTTTCTTGAACTGATTGTAAGCTTTGTACTATTTGAGGGCTTTGTTACAACCCTTTTTTAAGTTTAAACTATTGCCTATAGTACAGGATGTGAAAAGCCATAACTAGCTTCTTTCAGGAATCAAAATCTGGTTGGTTGAGGTGGGAATGGAAAGGGAGCGAAACAATCTCCGTCATGGCAACTCTCATATGGCAAAATTTCATGTACGGTAACAACCGAAAGCATATTAGAGAATAAACATTACATAATAAAAATTAAAGAGAAACAATAGGCCTCAAACTAGAGATTATGAATTCGACCCTCCTTGCGTGGGAGGGATCGAAAGATTGCTCTCAAGCATAAAGGAGAGATCATGCATTTGGGATAGCAACGTCTCTACATCCTTCGCCTTGGAAGTTGTTTCTGCACTGTGAACATCTCCAGCTTTCGCAACGTCTTCAGAATTCCCTCCAACTTTTGTGTTAGCGTCAGCTGTCCTGAAATATGAAGAGAAAGTATGAGCAAGGTTTTGACTAACTCAAATTTCTACAGGATTCCAGCACAGTCAAACCTATTCTATTACACTGACAACGTTGAGTTGCGTTCAGACCAATAGAAAACAGGTTTTCAGATGAGTCCAGCTTAATATCATCCAGGGTCACAATGAAGTGTCACGATGATACAGGGACAAGGAAATAAGAATAGAGACAAAAGAATTGCTCCAACACCAAACATGCTACCTAAATGAGAAATAAGCGAAGTGGCTTCAATACCAGACATGTTTTCTTGATGGATGGTAATAAATCACGGCTGTACAACAAGGTATGTCAAAAAGGAAACAAATAACAAGTTCATTTCTTTTGAAAGAGAAGGGCGGAACAAGTATGACACCTGTCTAAGACAGAGGGTTCTGGCATCATTTTATTCCCTTCTGTCGAAGCATTTGAACTGCTACATCCTCCTGAGAATAGAACTGGTTGCGAATAGCTATCAAAGATATTTAAATCCTGTGGGTGATCAGCAGAGCTAAGAAAATCTATTTCTGAAGTCTTGTCATCAGATAGCATCGTAGTTTGTTTCTGGGTACCGTTCAAAGGATCTTGTGGAATAATTGAGCAAGCGAAATCATTCCAATCGTCATATGAATCATTGTCCTCGTCAGCCTTACTGTCAGGTTCATTTTTGCTAGTACTATGCCATCTTTTGTCTTGGACCCAATCAAGATTCGTAGATAAAGAGTGATTCACATTTTCCACTACGCTTTCATTATTCACATTTGTGTTCATTTTAAAATCCTCTGAAGTACCAATTAAACCCGAGTTGGAATTTTTGCATGTACCATCTGCAAACCAATCACTAGCCATGGATGCAGTTCCGATTGTCTCTTCATTTTTCTTGCCAACAGAGTCCTTTGCAGGTCCAAATACTTCGTCCATGTGAGCAGAAAGATCTGCGGAACCCACGAAAGGATCAAATGATGTTGGCTCCTTATGAACTGTTGCGTCAGCAGCAGATTGAAAACCTGCCCCCCAACCAGAATCCGAGTAATTTTTACTCTCAACTTCAGAAGATGGCACAGAGGTTCCTGAAGGCTGAGCATTCTCAAACAAGCTAGGATTCTCATGACCGGTTTCAGAAGGCTTAGCATTCTCAAAAAAACTTTCAGCAGGGTTAGCATTCTCAAACAAACTAAGATTCTCATGACCAGTTTCAGAAAGCTTAGCACTCTCAAACAAACTAAGATTTTCATGACCTAGTGTTATTTCTCGGGCCTCCATTGGGTTGATAGACACTGATGGTTCTACAGATACATTTGAAGCAGCACCTTCTTTCTCTTCCTTGGTAAAGAAGTTCTCAATATTGACTCCGGACAAATTCAAGGCACTTTTACTTTGAACTGGTGTCTCATTTGAGATACGAGATCCAAATTTCTCAAACTCAGATGGCCATTTTATCTCTAAATCTAGAAGATCAGACAATGGGAATTCGTCTTTTGGAGCAGTCCGTCCTCTTTGTGAATTATTTGCTTCACTAGGTGGTGCCACAGTCTCCTACAAAACAATGCGCCACACTTATAAAGCATCCCATATATGCAGATATCAGAATTACATAACTTTATCTCTCAGCTAGTAGTGGAAGACAATACGCAACTCTAGCAAACAAAGCAAGTGGCAGAAGACAACGAAAATAACAAATCAAAATCCTAAAAGAATGCTCTGGAAATTCGGATATTGCGATCTAAAACTGCATAGCAAATCAAGAACCTGGCAATAACTAACAAAGACTCATCCGAAAAATTGCCTTTCGGAACTTGTTGCTTCATGGAACGCAAATTGCAATAAACGCTAGCTCTAAGATTTAGCAACAAAATCTCCAAATTAAAAGAAAAATGCAATCTATAGACGTAAACAGATCTCATTCATGCTATCAAGCAAATAGATTTACGCCTAGTCCCCAAAAAAATCGCAGAATTCGATTCAAAATCCGTTTCAAATCAAGCAGAAAACAACAAAAATGCTTCAACTTGTTCCCCTTACACAAAATTTAGCTGAAAAGTATAAATTTTACACAAAACAAGAAGCAAATGATTCTACAAAAGGCCACAAAAATCTAAAATCCCTTTCCTTTTTCCCTTTCCGCAACAGAAACGAACTTGACAAAATAATCAGTCCAAATGCAAAATTAGAGAGTAAACGACTTACCGATCCATCCAAATTCAAGGAATCGAGCAGCCAGCGATATCCAAGAGTATTTCGGAAATTGAGAGGTTCAGGAACGACGTCGTTGAAGGCCTCTTGGCCGCAGAAGACGCAGATAAGAGACTGTACGCCACGGAGGAGTCTGCCTTTGCAATGCCGGCACCGGAGGTATGGCGGCGACGGATCGAGCGCCGCCACGGCTTCCTCCGGTGACGGAAGATTCGGGAGCGAGGGATCGCACGGGTCGTACGACGAGAGATTCGCATGTTTGCGGAGCGAGATCTGGACTTGCTTTATCAGATCGGTTGGAATTTCCATTTTTCTTTTTTCCTTAATCTTTCTTTTTCTTCTGATTTCTCAGCAAGAGAAGAAGGAAAACGTCATAGTTGCTTTATCAACGAACCGTGGCACGCCGTATTAGATAAACGACATTTTTCCCTCAGGAACCGCTACTTAGGGCAGGGTTCGTTGTGACGATACTAAAAAAAATAAAAAAAAAATCTTAATTAATTTAAAAAGTTATTCCTTAATACTAAATTTGTCACATGACATTTCAGTTTCAATCCAAATTATAATATAAAACTCTTATATATTAAAGTGTTAAAGAAAAAAAAATTACAATATTACTCTCACATAATGCCACATTTTTAACTAATTGGTTTAAATCAATCAATTCTAACCAATATTCTCAAACACCCATTTAATATTAGGTAGTATTCAATAAAATTCATACACATCTTTTAATACGCTTCAGGCCTTGAGCTTTTATATTTGTTGGAGAAAATTGGTTTTACTGCCAAAAGAAAAAAAAAAAAGAAGTCTTTTACAGCAACAAAGGAACTGCATGTCGTTTTTATTTTACAGCGACAACAAAAGTCAGTGTATAAACGACAAGTCGTTTAATGTACTAGACGACAATGAACTGATCAATTGTGAACCTGATGTCTTATACTTCATAACTGACGACAACAACTCTTTTACCACTGGAAATGCAACGAAGTTCTTCGCCGTGACATGATATTTTACCATTACAACGACTAGGAAAGCTATCAAATTCTAAACAAGACACGACATGCTGATTATAGTTGGACGACAAAAAAATTATTTGCCGTTTCTAATCAGACGACAGCAAAACAAACAAGATCCTTTTTGTACTTTAGGACAACAAATATACATAAAACTAGATGTTGTTTTTCGACATCAACGACAATGTTTTATTCAGAAAACAACATGTCTTTTCTTACCCATAACGACATAAAAAAACATGCCGTTCCTATGTCGTTGCGCAACCCCGACATGTCATGATATGGCCCTGCACCTCGTGTTTTGTTTTATAACGAAATTTATTATTTGCAATACTTCGTTATAGAAGTGTTTACGCCTTTTTTCTTTTTTTGGAGTAATTACGAACCAATTGTAAGAAGAATAATCAAAACCGTAAAAGTCATTCTCCTCAATTCTCCTCAAAAAACCGAAAAATTTATTAATGTTTTTTGGGATATAATCATAAATATTAATTCAAGAGAAAAAAACTTAGTTACTTTTATTTCAAAAAAAATAATTATCTATTGCTACTTAAAAATTTATTTTTTTGAGGAGTTTATGATTTATGTTTTAGTTTTAAAAAAAAAAACACAAAACAAACATAAGCAAACAAAATACTATTCAAACATGGACTATTTGAAAGAGTGCCTCAATATCTCTCATATTTCAGAGCTCTCCACAAATAAAATATTTTAGCTAACTGACTACTAAGTTACTCTCAATACATTAAAAGTGTGAATTTTAGTAACACAAGGACTCAAATCAATTAAAATTTTGGTATCTAAATTAATATATAACCAAATAAACCATGTCACGTTAGTTAAAAAAAATTATAATGCTATATGACTATTATTTTCATGCTTTAATATTTGGGTTTACTAAATAATATGATTAAATATAATTGACTAAATATTATTTGCTATAGGGATTTTTATGATTGTTAAATGTCCTCGAACGACTCCATAACGTGCAACTGTGCAAAGTGGTTAGACTACTTTCCCCGTTGTTAATGGACTAGTTTGTTGTAACGCCCCGATTTTAATTAAGTGAGACTAGTGAGTAAATGATGAGTTGGTGTGCCACGATATAAATTAAACATAATTTGACTATTTTGTGATATTTTAAAATTAAAATTACTTTTAATTATTATTAATTATTTTAAACCACTCTCAATTATTTTTATCTATATTTGTTATTTTGAATTTTGAAACAACACAATTTATCAAATGTCTAATATGTCCCTTTTGGAAAACCATGTGTTGGAAAATGATTCTCACCTTGCAAAACCATCTTTACCCTCTCTATATATTTCTCTCACTCTTCCTCACTCTCTCACGCTCTCTCTCTCACTCTCAGGCTCTCTTTCTCATCTCCCTCTCACTGCCTCTCTCTTTCTCTCTTTCCTTCTCCCAATTTTTGATTCAAAATCAAGCCTCAAGCTTCGATCTAGGTGGATTGGGAGCTTGGGAACTTGTGTGGGCAATTATAAACTCGATTAAAAGCTCAAATCCAAGATTAGTTTGTTTATTTTTCAAATTTCTAAACTTTTTCTAAATTTTCTAAATTTCTTTAAAAAGTTGTAATTCGAGTTCTTAGAGCTTAGGAAACCATGAATCTAGGATTATTAGAACTTAAATCAACTCGAATGTAAAACTAGATTTGAAGGAAAACGGATTAAATCAAGTTTTTCTATTTTTCCTCATTTTTAGATTTTCTTGAATTTCTCTATGTAAATCCTGTTTAAAATGGTTTAAAAGTGTTCTATTATATTTTTCTATCATTCGTGCATGTTTTTGTATGCATGAGATTTGAGAAAAACAGGTGGAAATGAGGATTTAGGCTCGGGGAGGCCTAGGCCCGTGCCCGAAAAATTTTAGAATTTTTCCAGTTCGGTAGGTCAAACTTCGTGAGTCTGGTTGTAACGACCCGCCCTTACGTGGCCGTCACTTAACTTAAACATCATCATAAACTTAAACTTACTTACAAATAAGGTAGAGAAATTCATGATAAATTTTTTTTTTCCAACATATATATGGATTTTTACTGTAGAATCCTTGACATGAAACCTTAGAGGAAGTAATAACTATTTTTCAAATCTTACTAACAAACGAATTCTTATAAATAAAGAATTCTTAAACATATAACCTTAAAAGACATAATAATCATTTCTCAAACTACATTGCGTAAACTTAACGTAATACATAAAATTCTGAAACGTGATAATAACGTAATAATAAGCATTACGTCTTAACATAGTTATAATTTCTAAAAGCATAATCCTTTACATAATTCATAACACTAATTTCTTAAAACATAACCATAGTACTTTTCTTGAACTTTTCCTTTTAAAACATAAGAGTAATTATTTAGCAAGTATTACTTTAAAGACATTTCTCAAGACAATTTTAAATTAAATATTAAAATAAAATCTCATTTAAATGCTCTCTAAAACTTTCTTAGCAATTATTATATATTGTTGCTTATAATTTTAACATCATAGAAATATCATATTATTTTCTTAAAGTTAGATGTTCTTAAACTAAACAAAACATGATTTCTTATAACTTAATCTTTAAGTTTAAGATACTAATTTCTTAAAACTTTTCTTTAAAACTTTCATAATAATTTCATAGAAACATATTCTTAAAATTCATTTCTTAACTTAATGTAAAACTCCAATAATCCTTTGTAATTCCAGATAAACGTATAATTTTCTTTCCTATAAATTTCATGCATTTGTTCCATCGTTATTGCAACATCTTTAAACTTTGAAATCATATGGACCAAGATTGCGTAATCACAAGCTCGGTTTTTAAAATATAATTACGTAAATTATTTACTTATTCATATGCACATAATTTTCGTAAAGTGTAAGCATACAAAATTTTGTAAAATAAAACATGCATAAATTCGTAAAATACTAATGCGGAAATATTACATTGCGTGAGCGGTATCCATTCCCATCTTCACCATTCGTCCGCCGCTCACCACTGCCCATCAAGTGTCGCTTCACAGGTTTTTCTTACCTACAGCATGAACATACTTAAATGAGCTTTCGCTCAGCAAGTAGGAAATTAACCTCGCAAAACATAATTAAAAATCACTTTAATAAAAATATGCATGAGCATTTTATGCTTGCTTATCAACTTGATTTATGCTTAATTATTTAAGCTGTACCTTATCTTCTTACTTTGGGCTCGAGTGATCGTACCAGTTGCACGCGAGTCTTGGGAAGTCAGGGTTCGCGAGATCTCAATAACACCAAGATCATTCATTTCTTTAACATGGAGCCTCCCCGTGGGTCGGGAGGTTGGTACGACACCCTTAACTTGTCTCATAAGTTTCACTTGTCTTATTGTGTGTATGTAATATGACTTATCACTACATAACATCACAATTTCGTAATTCATAAATCGTAAATCTTAATCATACATGAATCGTAAATCATTATCATACTTCACTTGAAGGTGATTAAACAATATAATTTATATATTACATACATCACACATTAATCATATCATCGTCATCATCATCATAGCACTTCACATCATTTCATAACATAGCATATCACATCATAACGTATAACAGTGTAATAAATCATTGATCATGTATTTTCATAAATTTTATGAAAATATTTAAAATTAATCTATTTTTAAAACTATTCATACTGTAGGCGAGATTCCTACTTACCTGGATTCCGAGCTGTGCGGGTCCAATTGCATCTCGTTGTATCCACAGTCTACGTTGCATTCTCAGCAGTGCTCCTCGGACCACTGTGGATTGCTAGGAATGATCCATAGAGATTTATTATTGTTGAAAACATCATTCTGGACTCCGTTACTACAATCTGAGTTGCCTCGATCCACGTGCAATTAGTACCGAATGATTTTTATCGGAGCGAAATTAGCTCAAATGGAGGTCACCATCGCGTTCAAAGCGTCGAAATGAGTCGGGAGGCGGTCTCGGATCATCGATCGGAGGTCCGGATCACAAAAACCCAAAGTGGCCGTTGACCGGTGTTGATCGCCACCGTCGAGCTCCGTTGGTGGCTGGGCTCGAGCCTACCCCCCTAAGTCGACCCTTCTGAGTCCAATGGTGGTGTCAATTTTACCCAATTCAGCCTTAAACTGTGCTAATCAAAGCTCCAAGTGGGCGGCAAAAGTGGAGACTCCAATCTCCTAACTCCGGCGGTGCTACCGTGAAATTGAGTTAGGGGTTTTGTTCCCCGTAGCACTCTGAGCGTTTCCTCTCTAATGGTGGGGCTCGACAAGGCGTGGAATGGCGGCTCGACCTCCTCACGGCGGCATTAGGCGGTGGGTCATGGATCTCCGGCGATCGACGATCGTTTTGTGAAATTGAGGAGTTGATTTTCCTCCTCTTAACCCTATAAACGTGACTGCCTCTCCAATTTGACCCAACAACGGTGGAATGGCCAAAATCACGTTCTTACAGCAGCTCCACGACGACGATGATGGAACTCCGGCCGACAGTGTAATTTCCTCGCAATTGATGGAGGGCTTTTCTTCCCCTCGTCGGTCTAAAGGTGATGGCCACGTCAATTGGGCTCAACGGTGGCCGTAAGGGCAAGTTCGACATCACCCACGGTGGCGGCGGTGCAGCGGCTTTGAGCTCCATCGTGCGGCTGTCCTTGGCTGAAATTGGTTGAGGCATTTTACTCCCTGTCGCCCTCTGAACGGAATGGCGGCGGCTGTGTACCTCAACACCATCGCGAACGGCGGCTCCGAGTAGTGGCGCGGTGACGAAGACGGGGTAGCTCTGGCGAAGCTTTTTTGGTAGAAATCGTGCTGTAATATCGGTGCCATTCTCTTCGTCTCGTCGATCTGAGTCCGTTGACACCAAGATCATGTCAATCGGAGGTTAGACGGAGGAGAAATCATGTCAGAAAGATGACCTATTTCTGCAGCTTCAACCGGCGCGTGTGGCCGTCTCCGGTGGAGTTATGGGTGGCACGGCACACCGTCGGACTCAGCTTCTCGAGATATTTCCAATGGTGTAGGAGGTGTTGAAAATGGAGGTCGGATCTTGGAGTGAGTTTGAGGAGAGAGAGAGTAGAGAGAGAAAGTAGAGAGAGGAGGGGGAGCTGATTTGATTGGCTCTGTTTTTTTTTTTTTTTTGTAGTCCACATATTTATAGACAACTTTGTATCTACACAGTCTAAACTATGTTATGTCGGGTATATCAAATTTGATCCGTAAACTTGAAATTTTTATATACATAACTGTACTTTTTAAAATTGTAATATTCTCATTCTTTAAAATATTACATAGATTTTAATTTTCTTGTTGTATCATTGTGTTACTAAAATATTCATACTGGCATAAAAATCATTTTCATAAATTTATCCACACTATGTGGATTTTGTGATTTAATTTTGAAACCGTAAACTTTGAAACATTTGTCTTCAAAACCGATGATTAACTATTTTTGTAACTGTATACACATATATATGTATATATATGTGTATATGAATTCTAAGAAAGACGTTATGTATTTAAAACTTTGCTCAATATAAGTATTTTTATTATTTTTAACTTTTTAAAACTTTAAAATGTAATAACATATATTTCTCATTAGAAATTTTCATGTTGTAAACTTCAAATTTTATTATGAAAACAATAGTTGTAATTTTGTGAAAGTTTTGTAAATTAAATTGACTATCTAAAAGTCAATTTAATTTAAAATTCTCAACTTAGCACAATTTCGTGCTTTACGGATATAACCTGAACTATTTCTCGTAAAGAGCTATTTATGGTTCCACAACTTAGTAATAGATTAACATTCGTGGACCCATCAACGCCCTTTTTCTTCTTTACTATTACTATGACAATTGTTATTATTATTATTGTCTTTACAATAATAATAATAAACTTCACATAATTATTAATGTGTATAATAATAATTAACCATACATATTCAAAATATTGGAATTCTTGAACTTCCAATGATCTTTATAACTTTCTTAAAATTCTTATCTTACTTTATGATCTCTATAAATTTTGAGATCAATCTTAGTAAAACATGTCATAAATCTTGCATACTTGAACTTGGTGCTCACCATTTTCTAATTATGGCATGGAGCTCATGATCACTTTTGATCTGGGTTTCTTTTACTGAACTGACATCATATAGGAATTTTTTTCACATCATCATAGTAAGTTAGAAATTCCACTTTTGCCAAGTAATCTCAATTTAAACATTCTAATTGAAATTCTTATAACAATCACTTCTTTGGCCCGTACATAAAATCAATAAATCATAAACTTTTAGTTTAGCACATTAAATAATTATTTTTAGTTATTTTAATGTACCATCATGACATTACATTGTTACATGTTTCATAAATAAAGCACATAAATTTGTGCATTCACAACATTATTTATTTCTAAGGTCTTATAGCTATTAAGACATTCAAATTTGAGTGTAAATAAACTCAAATCTTGTCCTTTCTTAAGTACTTAGCTGAGTAATTATGAAAAATCCTTAATTAATCATACTTATTAATTTTTGGATTTTTCCGATCATTACACTGGTAGGCCGGATTTATGAGTCCTACATACCGGACTCATACGTTCGGCAGGCCGAACCTAGAAAAGTTTGGCAGACTGGTACTGTAAGACCGGCAGGCCGAACCGTGCAGTTCGGTAAGCCAGACAGCAAAGTTCGACAGGCCGACCGACCTTCAAGGAAAATGACCATTTTCACCTATTTTTATTGTTTTAAACCTAGATTGAGACCCCAACCTTATGATATGATTTTATGAACATTAATAGCACACTAAGACACCATCAGGTAGCATAGTAATGTAGAAGTACTTTAAGTTAGATATTGATGAACCTAGTTTATGTTTAAGGTTGTTTATAGTTCTGTAGAGCCAACGTATAGCGGATCGGGACAGTGGTGCTGAGTGCAGTGATAGATATTGAGATAGGACTCCTACCCCTCTCTTTAGTAGCCAGGTTTTAAAATGGCTTTGGCCATAATGATTCTTTCAAATTGTTTTCAATAAAAGACAAAACGCTTTAAACATTTTCAAAGGGGGCCTTTGGCTACAAAATGATTTCTTCACTTTGATTTTTAAGGAACGATTAAAATGAATTTCTTAGTATTTTTCCTTACTTGCTTAAGAATGAATGTTCATAATGAATCAAATAATGAATGTGAATAAAAATACTCGGTAACATGGGATTTAAATAATGATAAATACACAAAGAGCATGATGCCATCCACAAAGATCGGGTCGTAGAGAGTGCGACCTTGGGGGCAGGTCCTAAAACCCAGCTGGGCCACTACGATGGAGATTATAATGACTTTGCCAGAAACTAAATATTAAGTCAAATTTACGAATGACTAATGGATTAATTATAAGAATGAATTTTATAAGTCTATTTATGGTATTTTATAATTCTTATGTTATAACAGATCTAATTTTGATTTAATGTTTTCAAAGCTCAACCCTAGATTCGATTTGGATGAAAAAGAGCAAGATGGTAAGTATGAGTTTAACGAATTTCAATTTATTATTTTTTATAACTCTTGTCTATAGTAGAATATTATATTCAATTAAATGTTTTTTCAACTTTTAGTCCTACTAAGCATGTCTCTCATATTTCTTTATCTGTTTTCAAAACCTTTCTCCTAAGTGGATTGCAGCTTAGGACCGACAGAGGCAACATGGCAACAATTGAGTCATAGGAATTCTATTTTAAGTTATTACTTTATTTAATTCAAGGCATGTATTATTTTAATATCTATCTCTCGTATTGGGCTGTGATTGTATTATTTTATTGTCGATACTATGTGTGTGCACTAATGTAGGTTCAGTGGGGCCTGACATATGTTTAATTATCTTTAATATTTTATTTTATGTTCTATTGTTTCAAAATAACGAAAAATATTTTAGAATATATTTTTTAAATCATCACATTTTTCAAAATAACCCAAATAATTTGATTGGTAATTTTAATCAAAAGTTTGGTTTAATTAACTTAATTAATCCACCACGTCACTAGCCGTACTTTGGGGCATGACATTTGCTCTAACCTACGAGAGAAGAGAATGCCTTGGAGTCAAGGTGATACTGGTGTGAAGCCTGTCAAGGACACTCCAACGCTTAAGTCAGATAGCTTATCAAGGTGAGCTAGGTGGAGAGGCAGGGTTATACGGAGCCTAAGAAGATGATCTCCTGATAAGCAAAGTTTCCCAACAAAAGGCTGAGATGGTACCACATTATGGTCTTTAGGTGTCACGCAATCTTGTTCGTAGAAGAGTTAGTGTGTCTAGTAGGGTACATATGGTCGAGTTCCGACCAACCCATCGACTCTGTGACAGTTGTCCCATTCAACCATCATGCGTTTGGTCGGTCATAAGACCTGTTTGGTAACAACAGTAGCCGGCAAGGAAACAATAGAGACGACCACCTAGAGCATGAGGTAGTGCTCGGCGCGCCACCCTCGAGAGGGTGCTCAACTTTTACAGTTTCCCCAACAATGATAAAATGATTGTTTTATCGGGTGTTTAGAAGGGTGGTGGGAACTGTTGATTAGAACCACTTTTACTATAGCATGTAAGAGCTTTACACTGTAGCAATTTTTTTTATTGTTACAGTAGCATGTGAGAGTATTATTTATAACTGAGTTTATGGTAGAAACTACGGTTTCCACTACTCAACCAAACAACCATTTAGTAGTTAGGTTAAGTTGTTAACAGTTTAACCTACTATTGGTAACAGTTTTGACCACGTGTTATAATCCAAAGGTACAGTCTGCATCGGTTTTTTTTTTAAAAAAAAAACATTTTTTTTTCTCATGGCACCACCCCTAATTTTCTTTTCAAAACTGACTAAATTAAAGTGCAGTTTGACATTGCCCATAGTAACAGTCATAGACACAGATTTGGCGATTTCCCACTTGCCTTTTTCGTTAGTTTTCCATCGTCGTAGATCCCACACGCGCAAACGACCAGCTGTTTCTCCCGAATCTTCTTCACTAGCCCGATCCACCGGAAAACCTCCCAAAAAAACAAAAACCCACCTTCCAAATCAACGTCTCTCTATCTCTGATGGCGATGACCCAGAATCCGGCGAGTGTTTGCAGCCCGGCCGTGCTGAAGACGGGTCTGACGGTGATCGCGCTCTGCATAGCAGGCTACATTGTGGGCCCACCCCTCTACTGGCACTTCATGGAGGGTTTGGCCGCCGTTAACCACTCTTCTTCTTCTTGTCCGCCTTGCAACTGCGATTGCTCTTCTCAGCCCCTTCTCTCCATCCCTCTCGGTATTTCTCTCTCCGATCCCTTTAGATCTCTCTGATTTGGGGTTTTTGCGCTCGTGATTTCGTGAAATGTCTGAATTTTGTTCTTAAGATCTCGATCCGGATTTTCGAGTCTTGTACTTTTTGGGTAATTTTCCTCATGATTTAGTTGTTACGGCATTTTTCAAAAGGACCCAAATGGTGGGGATTGAGATTTGGAACTGTGTTTCTTTCTTGAGAGGTAATAAAAAAAAATGATTTGTCTTTGTTGTAAGAAAATTCTCGTGCTCTTTCATGTGCTCTCCTAGTTTTTCAAGATTCCCCTTTTCAGTTTGGGATGTTGAAGTGGTTCATGTAAGCCGACTGGTGTATTTGGTCTAATAATCATGATGTCTGCATTGCAACTTTCTTTCGGTTTAGTATATGTTCATTAATTTCAGCTTACTTTTTTTTTCCGTCTGCAGAACTGAGCAACAATTCCTTTACAGGTTAGTTTCTTATCGGACTACCTGTATATGTAAAATGTCCTTATACATTCTAGTTTTTTAACAGTTCTTTTAATGGTATTAGATGATTGAACTGATGTTAAGGTTGGATCTAGATCTCCGTTTACTATACTAATTTAATTTTACTACACTACGGAATCTAATTCCAATTTAGCAGTTGAATGATGCATTTGTTTGTTAAAGACATGAATTGGAAGAGGGTAATGTTTCCGAGAAGAACAAATGAAAATTTTGTTTTTGTTTTTGTTTTTGTTTACCTTTGTTTAAACAAACCCATAGTAGCTCCAGCTTGTTTAGTATATCACGAAGAAAAATGGTCCATGTGCATGTAACTATTATCTCAGTGCCTGTTCATATATATGACGGGTTTTGTTCTTACTTCTCACCTTGCTTACACCGGCATTCCGTCCCTGGACTAACTGCTCTTGGATTAAGTTAGGATTTTGTTGCGAAAGTTGTGAAACTGGTTGAGTTTGGTTTTAGCGGCTAGCATTTAGATACTAGATGTGCATAAATTACAACGATTATAATGTTGTTTCTAGTCTTGCTGAATTCCTTTGCACAAGCTAATTCTTTACTACTACTTATTTACTGATTTGGTACATATCATGTAGACTGTGCAAAGCGTGATCCAGAGGTGAGTGAAGACACTGAGAAGAACTTTGCTGACCTATTGGCGGAGGAATTAAAGCTACGAGAAGCTGAAGCTTCGGAACAACAGCGACGGGCGGACATGGCTCTGCTAGAGGCTAAGAAGGTGACATCCCAGTATCTGAAGGAAGCAGATAAGTGCACTTCGGGGATGGAAACATGTGAAGAAGCAAGAGAGAAAGCTGAAGCAGCATTAGCATCACAGAAGAGACTAACAGCAATGTGGGAGCAAAGGGCTCGTCAGAGAGGATGGAAAGAAGGCATGGCCAAGTCTCGAGCTCAAGCGCAGGGAAATCTCCAGACAGCGTAAATCAAGATCCGTGACAATTGTATCTACGAACAGCCAAAGGCTATGTTCACGTGCTGATTTCCTTCGCTGGCAGGGAAGTAGTACTTTTCACCCTCACAGGGAAAGAGTTAATATCATTAATCCGATATGCTATATTTACCCACTTAGGATTATTTGTCACCATCACTAGTCAAAGTGTAGTAATCTTGATTGAAAATTCCACTTGCAAGACCCTGAAATTTAGAGCTGTGTTTATTTGTGAGAATGGAATGCAATATACACTCTTTTTGGATGTTGTCTTCTTATTTGACATCATGAGGGGGTGTTGTTATGGAACTTGATTTTCCTTCTTTTGGATGTCTGCAAGTACTGCAGGCAAATTTTCTCTCAAAATGCTTTTATATAGAAACATGAGCTTAACATGATCTATTGATGTTCTATGACATCGGAAAGCGTGCGGCTGAAAAAGAGATGTTTAACTAAAACTAGATTTTACTTGACTGAAATTAGAACTTGCTCAGTTGCTGTGTACGACTCATTAATCAGCAGTACTGGGTCCCAACAACGCCGCAACTAATAGTTCTGGTGGTAAGATTTGAAGTTTGGAGCAGCTTGTTAACAGGAAACCAGAGCTGATGTGCTTAAGAAGGCTTGAAGCAGTGGCCCTGCCAGAAGAGTCCGGAATGCCCTAGAGTTCCAGCCAAAATGCTTAAAGCTAACTTTGGAGGATGGAATTAGTATTTTTATTTTGTAATATTTGAAAAAGGAGATATATTTACATATAGAGAAAAAAGACAAATGCCCCCTAAATGCCCCAATGCTGATTTATTGAAGGGCAAAAATGCCCTTCAATAAATGTTCATTTTTTTCTCTTTGTTTCCCTAGGGCTCAAAAATCTTAAGCACCAAATCCATGTGACAACATCCACCACTGATGGCAACTAGATTGAGAACGAAAACTGCAATTTTGACGAGTTCAACATTGAGGGCAATGGTAACCAAAACAGGACTGCTATTTTGACGGCAACGGGTTCCAAATTAGTGAGACGACAACCACCACCAACGGCAATGAGATTGAGATTGAGCTTGTGATTTTGATGACTCCAACTTTAATAGCGACGGCAAACAAAACCGAACTTCAAAAATCAGATTGCGACTCTGGCGGCAACGAGTTCCAAAAAGATCGAGCTCAATTTCGATTTCCAAGGATCTTCATAGCTCACCACCATCGTTGACGGCAATATCAATATGACGGCAACAGGTTCCTATCTAATCAAGCTTGATTCGATTCTAAAATTTTTTCATTTACATTTAAAAAAGGTTCCAATTATAGATTTTATCAAATGAAATTTGTACAAATTTTTCAAATAAGAAATGAGATACTTGGTTCCAAACTATGGAACCAGATTCCAATGAAAATGAAATGCTTGTGTTTGTGACATGATTTTGGAACCTCCAAGTTTCCATGTCAGGTTCAAATTAAAATGAGATGCTTGTGTGAGTGATTTAGTTTTCAGCACTTACAGGTTCCAATAAAAATGAGATGTTTTTATGTGTGATTTGATTTTCAAAACTTGCAGCTTCCAATGTTAGAGACTTGCAGGTTTCAATTGAATGAGATGCTTGTGTGAGTGATTTGGCCTTCAAAACTTGCAGGTTTCAACATTAGAAACTTGCAGGTTCCAATAAAAATAAGATGTTTTTGTGTGTGATTTGGCCTTGAAAACATGTAGGTTCCAACGTGCGTGATTTGGTTTTGAAAGCATGCAAGTTCCAATGTTGGAAACTTGCAGGTTCCAATTGAATAAAATGTTCGTCTGTGTGATTTGTCTTTGGAACCTGCAAGTTTCCAATGCTGGAATCTGTGAGGTTCCAATGACGTGCATTGAATGTAATTCCTTTTCTTGCTTTCTCATTTTTAATAGATGGAAAGCCTAAATATTTTCATCAATTATGATGGAATATGGAACGAAAAAAACATCTATATCAACTACAAAACACTGAAATACTAGTTCCCATGGACGCTAAATACAATGAATTTCTTGATATGGTTAAAAATCATTTGAGCTTTAATACGAGGATGACAAAATCAAGATAGAGTACTAAACGATTAAAGCATCACCAAGAATTCCACTAAAAAATGACATGGATGTGCAATTTTATTTGGCCTTAAAGAAGAAGGAAGACGTCAAATGCTTCCTTTTATGTGTAATTGTAGAAACAACACCACTCATCTCTTCAAACAAGGGCAGCAACCAAGTATCACCAGCAAACAAAACTCCAAATATGATGGAAAACATTGAGTTAGAAGTCATACTACAGGTGCCAAACCCTCACAAATAGAGATTAGTAAAGCCACGTGGGTATATGATGGGGAATAGTCTACAAATGTAGCAGTTGGCAGCAAGCTTATCCCTAATAGGAATAAAAAAAAGATGAAGGAAATTATGGAAGAAATAATAGAGGTTGTTCCGGTAATGGACGAAACAGAGTGTGATAGCTTTTATGTCAACCAAGTCTTTAAGAATAGGAGGTTTTAAAGAGATGCATTGCATTGCACTGCAGTGGATACGCTGAGGAAAAAGTGCTAGTACAAAGCCAAAAAATCAGAGAAATCAAGAATAACAATAGGCTATGCAGATGACAATTGCAAACGGTGGATTAGAGCTTAAAATATAACAAGACCGAGATGTTTCAAGTGACTGTTTACAATAATATACATACATGCTCTCTAGATCTCCTACAATCAGACCATAAACAAGGTAGCAGCCAAGTTATTAGTGATTGTATCAAGAAGTAGTACCAAAATCCGAGAAAAACTACACACACCCAATAGCGTCATACAAGACATGAATGATGGTTGTGGTTTGCTTATAAACCAGGTTCTTTGATAAAATCTGTTTATTTTTTCGTCTCATATGTTTTTGGAACTTGTTAGGTTCCAGGTTGGAATCTGGAAAATTCCAAAACTGTTAAGCAATTGATTTTTAGGAAAAGATTCCAAAATTGTTAAGCAATTGATTTTTAGGAACTCGTCAGATTCCAACTTAAAACCTAGCAGGTTCCAATATAGAAGCCACTGCTTGTTTTAAAGTCTTTTAGGTTTAAGAAACAATCAAGTCCTTTGAGTTTCCATAGAAAAACATAACCTAGAAGATTCCATAAATTATAATCTTATTGTGACGCCCTTTTTTTGGGTCATCACTTGACTTTCTTCAACATTAATCTTACTTATTTAGTAAGAAAAATATTGAATAATTTTTTTTCATTTCTTTTCCTTGTAACATACTTTAAAACATACTTAAAAGCTATTGCGACTTTTATTGTAACTTAAGTTAAGACATTGCTCAACATTTAACTTTAAAATCATTTCAAATCGTTTCTTAAAATTTAATAAGAAATATTAATTGAATCATAGCTTAAAATTTAACTTTATAATTATATAAAATATTTCGTAAAATATATCTTAAAAAATTGAAAACGTTTTCTTAAAATGTGGTTCGTAAACCTTTTCTTGTAAACATGAAAATATTTTTCATAAACATTTAATATAAAACATTTCTCATAATGTTTTTCATAACATATAAACATTTCATAACAAGAAATACAGGCAAAATCAAAATGCATGATTCTATTTATACTCTATTATGAACTTTAGATTATGAACATCTTATAAATATTCATTTTTTACTTTAATTTTTTATCTTTGTTCCTTAACTTTCCTTATCTCATAAACTTTAGTGTTCGTACCAACATCATTAATCATGTGATCATAAACATGATGCTTCTCTTGTGAAAGACTTAAGACCATCGAACACCGAGGTTATAACTTTAACTTTACTTTGAGTATCTCACAACAAGGAGGCTGCTACGACATTACTTATCATCTTTACTTTACCTTCTTATTAACTTTTATGAGCATATCAAATGTTAACACCTCATATGTAAACACATTTGCAAATCATAACTTATACTTTTTAAAACATTGTGCATTTCATATGCAAACATACTTTAAGAATAATAATTGCAAATATATTGTAAACCTTTACTTGATCTTTTAAACCTTATGCATATTAAATGTAATCATGCTTTAAACATAATAATTGCAAGTACACTGCAAATCTTGATTTAAACTTTTTAAACCTTTTGCATAATAAGTACAAACATACTTTAAAAACAACTTGCATAACAATTGCAAACTCATTTACAAACATATATATATATATATATATATATATATATAAGCATTTGAAAATTTTTACTTCATGTTGCAGGTGAGGTTTGAACTTACTTGGTCCTAGCTTTAGCGTTCTCGTCTTATTCCTTTTCCTTTTATTAGTCGGCTTCTGTGTCCTGATCAAATGACACCCAACTTGTTGACTAACTTTTCATATTACTAATTTACTCGATTGATAACAAAACTTAATCATTAAATATTCATTACTTTTCCATAACTTGTATACTATCGGTTTACTTTCTTTTACTTTGTATCCCATTGGTTTACCTTTCTTCTACTTAACTTTGTGACCCATCGAGGTTATCTTTCCTTTACTTAACTCCATAACTGGCGTTATCACTTTTTTTACTTAACTCCATAACCCATGTGATTACCTTTTTCTTTACTTAACCTTGTAAGCCACCGGGTTTACCTTTCTTTTAACTTAACTTAAACATTCCTTAGTTAAATCTCCCATCTCACTCGACGGTTTATTTACCTAACAAGATATGAAACATTTTTTGTCTAAGAGCATTTGGCTAATTCAGAGTATTCGGCTCCATTTTAGTCATTTCCTCAAAAATGATGATTTTACCCTTAACGGGTTTTTCGTAAAGTTTGTAACTTATTAAACTTTTTACTTAACTTTTCCTCTCATTTCTCACATGTTAAGAAAAGATTCCCGCTAAAGAGCATTTTTCGACATAGGGTGTTTCGGGTATGTTTTGGCCTTTTTTATAAAGTGATCATTTTGCCCTTGACATGTCTTTAAAAACTTTCGGAACCCGTTTTGAAACATAACTTTCATTTCTTTACGTCTCATAATATTACAGAAAACAAGACAATGGCTTTCCTTTCAATTAAATTTGTTTTGTCAAAACTTTACAGTTTTGACCCGTAATGCGAAAATCGTAACATTTTTGCCCTTAACGTTTTTCCTTTCATTCTTTGCTTGATTAAACTCTTAATCTTTAAAAACATAAACCCTATGGTTACTCACTACCCACAAAAATGCAAGAACTTAATGTTTATTGGTGAAAAACTAGTTTCACACAATTTTATGATTTTGACCCAAAACACAAAAATCTTTACATTTTTGCCCCCGATACCAAAGACAATCATTTTATACCAAAACATCCATTTTTTCAGAGGGAATAAAACTTTCAAAAGTTCCATGATCAAATTCAAAACTATTTCATAACATTTTCGTTTCATGAAATTTTATGCTCAAAATTTTGTAAAATTCATTACTCCTCAACTGAGCAGAATTTTGACAAACTATCTACGTTGCCTTAACGTTTCAATGAGTTCTACAACTTTCATGTTTTAACTTTCCTAAAATTTCAACATTAAGGTGAACTTTTTGGTTGATTTTCAAATCTGTCAAGTTTTTACACAACTTTGCAATTTAGTCTTTTTGGAATTTTACAAAACTTTGTTTACAAAAGTTATTTTCCTTACTGTTTTGGCAGATCCTATACCTTGTTTGAAAAATAAATTGGCCTTTAAAGGCCTTTAAAATCATCATTTTTTGAAAATTAGTCAGACTTTGTATAAAATATAAAGTTTAACAATTTTCTACTTTTAAACATATAACTCCTACTTTCTTTCTTTTCATCATCATCATTATCACTATAAAACATAAAACAATCATGCCATAATGTCCATCTTACATGCCATAGCCCAAAACATTACATCAAATACTTAGTATGCTTAATAAAACATAAACTTTAGCTTAATTAAAAAGACTAGGATTTTATCTAATCCTTGCAAGGTGCTTGTCCTTTCTTTTTATTACTTGAAACCCTTCAAAGTTCCCTTGACAACAATCCATAACACAACCCATGAAAACCCTATCCAAATCATGAACAAAAGCTAATGAAAACCATAAAAACCCACAATAAAAGTTTCGATTTTTACCTTCGTAATTGCTTATCCTTGATTTTCAACACTTAGACTTGCTTGAAACATGATTTGAGGCTTAGAATTCGTCAAAATTTTGAGAGAGAATTGCCTAGGGGGCGGTTTTTGGAGGAAGAAAATGGAACATTTTTAGTTCATTTTTCTTACATGAATATGGCATATTTATCTTAACACCTTTACTACTTTGGTGATTCATCAAGATTAGTCACCATTTAAGCATCATGACTTAGTTAAAGTTGGCTTACTCTTGGCAATATGTGATTTGACCACATCAAAGGGTGTGCTGGCAATTTCTCCATCTTAAAGGTGACACTTAGATGGGTCTTACATTAATTTTTATACGGTCTAAATTTATATTAACAATATTTTTCTTATACTGTCGGTGTATTCTCCATGCTGTTACAAGCTTACATAGCATTCCTTACTCATTCATGTCCTCCAAACAGTATTATTCTTATACTATTTTAATTTTAAATAGTCCAATTTATGTATTGCTTAATCTTAAACAATCCAATTCCTACACTGTATTTTTTTTGCAGTGTAATTTCTATACTACATAACTTTATCAGTGTACTTCTTTACACTGTATTATTTTAATACTGTATATTTTTTCATATTATTATATAGTATTTTTCTTAAACTGTATTTTTGTCTTAATATTTGTTGTAACACATTTTGTAACAATTAAGCTTTTCAACTTGTTTTCCATATCATTCATTTTTCGTATAAGACTATGGCATGATTTTTACCCTTAGAAATCCATTTTTGCTTTTATAGTCTTTATAATAAAAACTGGATTAAGTAATAATCCTTGTGGCACATATTTTTGTTTAACATAATCCTAAGTTATTGCATTTTTAATGTACTAAAAATACTCAGGTGTCATACTTGTATATACCAATTCATCTTTAATCATGAGTATCACATTCCAATGACGAAGATGTTAATTTCCTTTATCAGTTTTAATGACTAAATTTAAAATGTTCCAACATAGGTGTTGATGTGAGCTACCAAAAGTCTTAGAGGGCTAGAAAGGTTGCATTAAATATTGTTAGGGGCGTCTCGGATGAATCATATTCTAAAATCCTAGCTTTTTTGCATATGTTGGAGAAGACAAATCCTGGATCTATGACCAACATTATTTGCGATGATGAAAACAGGTTCCTCTACATGTTCATGGCAATTGGCACTTCAATATGAGGATGGGCGTATTGTGGACTAGTTATTGTGGTTGATAGGACGTTCCTAAAGTACAAGTATGGCAAAACATTGATCACGACATGTGCATAAGAAGCCAACTACCAAGTTTTCCTGTTGGCATATGGGATTTGGGAACTCATGAGACTAGTTCTTTAGCATGCTAATCCGATCATATCCTGAAAGAAAGTTAATGTGGATTATATAGGATAGACATCATAGCATACACAAAACGGTGATGAAGTTCTATACGAAAGTAAACCTCGGATATTGCAACCGCTATCTCGGTCAAAACATCAAGATGAAATACCCCAAAGTTTCTAAAATAATAGCACAAAACTTTAAAGAAGCATGGATGGCATATGAGAAAGAAGCATTCGAATTTCACTTGAGTCAGATAGATAACGTGGGAAATCAAATCCATCCATACTTAAAGCAAGTAGGTCTCGAGAAATGGGCAAGAGCATACTCTCTGATTTCAAGATATAGGGTCATGACATCAAACTTGGCGGAATCAATGAACAACAAAGACAAGGAGGCTAGAGGCCTACCCATGGCCACATTACTAGAGTGGTTAAGATCCATAATACAAGATTGGTTTTACAAAAGAAGATTAAAGGCACTAGGAATATTCACCAAGCTAGCAAACAAAATGTAGAAAGAGTTGAAGGAACGATTTCATTAATCCCCTGGTGCAATTGGAATTTGATCAATGTAATATGGATGACCAGTAAGTCTATCCAACATTCGATCAATGAATGGCAAAGAAAAATGATCCTTTCCAGTAGCTTTGTTCAGTTTCTATGATCAATGTATACTCATCATCCTGTGACTGTTCTTGTGGGAATGATTTCATTGTTTTCATTTTTCACAACAATTATTCCCCCTTTCTTAGGCACTACTTGTAGTGGCTTACCTAAGGACTATCAGAAATTAGGTAAATGATTCCAGCATCAAGCCACTTGAATACCTTAGCTCTCACGACTTCTTTCATGTTTGGATTTAGACAGATTAGTGTTCCATAGTTGGTTTGAAAGTTTGCTTCATCAAAATTTTGTGCATGCAAATTAAAGGGCTTATTCCTTTGATGTCAACAATAGATAATCCTAAGGCAGCTTTATGCTCTCTCAAAACACAAAGCAAGTTCTCCTCTTTTGATTCACTTAAAGATGCTAAGAGAATGATTAGAAGTGTAGAAGAGCCCCCTAAAAATGCATATTTGAGATGAAAATGCAATGGTTTCAGCTCGAGAGTGGGCAGCTTAATGATTGAAGGAATTGTCTATGTTTTCCCTCTTCCAAGTTCTTCAACTATTTGGTTCTTGAAAAAATTAGTAGTAGGAACTGATTCCAAAAAGGTCATGTATTCTTTGATTTCTTCATTCTCCAAATTGACAAATTCTCCTTTGACAAGACAAGCTTTAAGCTAATCTTTTGGGATGAGCTTTGAAAACAACTTTCAGCTTCAAATGGAAATTTCGTTGCCTTGAAGACATTAAAAGTGACTTGTTCATGTTGGACTCTCATGGTTAATTCTCCCATTTGCACATCAATCAGAGTCCTCCCTATGGCAAGGAATGGTTGACCAAGAATGATAGGAATGTCTTGGTCTTCTTCCATGTCCAAGACAATGAAGTCTGCAGGGAAAATGAACTTGTCAGCTTTGACGAGCATAACTTCAATTATGCCTCTTAGGTATTTGATCGATCTATTAGCAAGTTGAAGTAAAATTGTAATAGGTTTTGCTTTTCCTAGCCCAAGCATCTTGTAAATGAATAGAGGCATTAAATTGATGCTTGCACCTAAATCACATAAGGCTTTCTCGAAATGGGAATTTCCGATCATACAGGGAATAATGAAATTTCCTATCTTTGAGCTTTGGTGGCAGTTTCTTTTTTAAGGTTACGCTACATTCTTCTATCAATGCCACCGTTTCATAGTCTTTCAGCTTTTTTTGTTGAACAGAATCTCCTTGATGAACTTCATATAGCTAGGCATTTACGCCAAGGCATCAATAAAAGGGATGTCGATGTGTAACTTCTTAAAGACTTCAAGAAATTTGAAAAATTACTTATCCAAGTTTTCTTTCTAAGCCTTTGTGGAAATGGAATGGGCAGAACATAGGGAGGTGGATTGTCAAGAAAAAGTTGACTTTGGTTCTTCAACTTCCTTTGGAGGTTTAGATAGTTCAGGATCATTAACAACTTCTCCAATAGGATCCTTCAACTCCTTGCCACTTCAAAAAGTGATTGCTTTGACATGCTCTCGAAGGTTTGTTTCAATATTACTTGGTAATATTCCTTGAGTTCTTCTAGTGAGAGCGTTAGCAATTTGACCAACTTGTGCTTCCAAACTTCAAATAGAGGCCAAATGGTTTTGAAAGATTTGCTCAGTTTTGGATATGAATTGATAAGTTCTGGAAACAAGTTAATTGGTAGTGGCGGTGAGTTGAATGACAATATCCTCTAATAAAGGCTTTTTCTCTCGTGATTGTTGAGGTTGTTGAAATCTAGGGGGAAGTGGCCTCAAGACATTTTGGTTGTTACTCCATGAAAAGTTTGGATGATTTTTCCATGTGGGATTGTAAGTATTGGAATTTAGATTACACAATTGTCGGTTAAAGTTGGAAACAAAATTTGCTTGTTCTGGTTGAGTGGGAAATGATTCCACCATTAGGTAGTTTAAACTAGCATGGCAATCACTACATGATTCACAATTTTTGGAAGAAGTATGAATAGCTTTCTCTTTCAGATTCTCCAAATGTTTAGTCAGAGTTGCTGCTTGAGCTGTCAAAGCTATAATAACATCTAACTCATGAACTCTTATGGTTCTACTTTGCAACGATCGCTCATAATGCCATTAGTAATTGTTTGATGCCATCTCTTCCAACAGTTCGTATGCATCATCAACAGTTTTCCCCATAAGCGCCCTTCCAATTGCATTATCAACCAAAGTTTTAGTGTTTCCACTTAAACCGTTGTAAAATGTTTTTACTTGCAACCACTTCGGAAGGCCATGATGAGCACACCTTTGCAGCATATCCTTGTATCTTTCCCATGCTTTGTACAAAGTCTCTATGTCATATTGGAAAAACTGAGTGATGTCATTCCTCGTTCTTATAGTTTTCGTAGGAGGGAAAAATTTAGCTAAGAAATTCTAAGGTAAATCATTCCACGTTGTGATGGATCCTTAAGGAAGAGAGTTTAACCAACTTTTCGCCTTGTCTCTTAGAGAAAAAGGAAAAAGTCGTAATCTTATAGCATCGTCAGTAACACCATTGTGCTTTAAAGTGTTATATATTTCCAAAAAATTAGTCATATGTACATTTGGATCATCAGTGGGTAGAACACTAAACTGAATAGAGGTTTGGATCATTTCAATTATCACAGGCTTGATTTTGAAGTTGTTAGTTGTGATAGTCGGTCTACGAATGCTTGAATTAGAGTCATCAATTGTTGGTACTGTGTAATCCTTCAAAGCTATATTCTCATTCACGTTTACGTTCTCATTCACTTAACCATACTAGATTTTTGTTTCCTAGAAGCTCTTTTCTTGTCTCTAAGCGATCTTAAGAATATTTTTTCGATTTTTAGATCAATAGGTACAAGTGGCAAGTCTCTAATTCTTTTCACACACCAGTCTAAACTTTAGATAAAGACAACAAAGCTCAAATTAAAATTAGAATTAACTGATATTGATATTAACAAAATAGAATTTTCTCGGCAACGGCGCCAAAACTTGTTGTAGATTTTTGAAAATGCAAGTGCATGTTATTGCAAATAAGTAATAAAGAGTGAGTAAAGATCACTCCCACGAGGAAATTTTCTTTATTAATTATATGAAAATAAATTTATTTTTTACTTATTTTTATTTGATATTGGAAAAAAAAAAAAGAAACTTTGGGATTGCTACATAATAGAGGAAATTAGTATATAAAGCAATGCAACCATCATAGTATCATTTTTCTATTTATTTCTATGATCAGCTATCATAGAGGACCCCTTTACCATTCTATATAAATGGAATATCTTATTTATACATAATGATAAAGTGGTCCATTCAATCCTTGTTTGGCCGCTAGTTCTAGTAACTGTTAGTTCAAAACTTTTGAAAATTTAAAAAGACAAATTCTAAAATTAAAATGTCTCAAAATTTCAACAATTTTAAATTTAACTTAAACAAAAATTCAATAATGAAAAGATGTTGGAATTGTGATTTTACTAAATTAATCTTATTTTATTTAATTAAACATATTATATGATTTTTCATATTATGTTAATAGTCGAATTCCCTATTATTTTATGTATTCTTTCTCAATTTATATATAAAATATACTTAAACATAAAAATACACTATATCTCTATGTGAATTTATTACACCTAAGTTCATTAAATTACATGGTAATTCCAGAATGACCATATAGAACAGAAAGATATATCTCGAACCTCCCCTCGAATTATGGCATCTATTTCAATGAGCTAAGTCATAAATATCTCATCTTGATTTCAATTTGATCCTCAATTCATTCAAACGTTGATCAAGTTTTTAAAAGCATTAAATTCATAAATAAATACTTAACATAAATATAAAAATTATAATAACATAGTTTGATAACATAAAATATTCATAATTTAGCTACGCCATAATTCCAACATAAAGAAAATTAGTTCATAAGAACAAAAATAACATCAATAACACAATAATACATGCATTATAATAACAATAAAATAAGAGAAAGGTTTAAAATGAAATTGTTTGACAAAAGAAATCTATTCAGTTCTTCCTTCAAACAATTCCACTCCTCATTCTCTTTGAAGTTTCATTGAAATTACAAAGATAAATAAATAAATAACTTACAAAGAAATTACAAAAGATTTTTTTTTTGAAACTGCTTCTAATCTCCTAAATTGAGCTGAAGAGTTCTTAAGAAAATGAGAATTGGATGCCTGAAGAGTTCAAATTCAAGGCTTTTTATAGCCTTCAAAAGAGAGATTGTTAAGATAAACAATTCCTCACAATTGCTTCTTACTCAGACTCCAAAATGTAAGTGCTAAATGTGTGTATGTCTATAATTCAACATGAATCTCGTGCAGAGAAGAAAACAAATTCCCTTGGGCCTGTTTGGTTCCGTTTTAAAAATGTGTTTTGCCATTTTCAAAAACACAAAAAAATGAAAATAGTTTCAAAACGTTGTTTGGTTAGCAATTCTGAAAAAATGAAAACGAAAACATTTTCTAAAAAATCCTACTTTTGCTATAGACTTAGAAAAAAAAAAAAACCTATTTTCAATTTTTTTTCTTCCTTTATTTCCCTGCACAGTTGACTTCCCAACACCATCACTCCCCTTTATTCTCCGGCCTTGTATTTTCTCCGACAAACCCAAGCCGCCCTACCCCAGCGACCCTAGCAGGCCCACTCGGGTGTGAGGAAGCCGCCACCATTTTTAATCAAAGCTGCCATCCTCAACGCGAACCAAAGCCGTTGGCTGCCGTGAAACCATCACAAACCAAAGGCCATCGCTTTGTCGTCGCACCCCCATGCCCACCACCTCACGACCTAGCGAAGCCACCTTGCGATCTCTCCTCACGCCGCCCAACAAGTCACGATTCGCTTGCCCATGCCAGAGTAGCGAAGGAGGCGCATTCTGAGTTGTAGACAAGCCATCGACATTGCTGGTGGCACGAGGGGCCAGGGCCAAGGCCGTCGCTAGGGGCTGGGCCGTCGAAGGGGGTTGGTCCATCGAGTTGTCATCTAGGGTCGAGTGGGCTTGGGTCGTTGAGGGGGGCTAGGTCATCGAGTTGCTTTCTAGGGTAGGGACTGGCTCGTCGCCGGTGGGGGTGCTAGGTCTCGTTAATGGGGACTGAGCAAGGGAGTGTGATAAAAAATTATTTAACACTATTAAAAAATTGTTCAAAACAATTTCTATAAAATACTAAAAATTATAACCAAACATAATTTTAAAAATAGTTCTAGCATATTTTTTAAAATATTCTTATTTTTAATTTTTTTTAAAAAAATAAAAATGCTACTAAACAGGGCCTTATTTCTTTGTTTGCTTTTGAGAATGAATGCCACATGTCAACCTTTTACTAGCTCTTTTTTTTTTTTTCCTTGATTTTGGCGTCAAAGAAGCTCACAATTAGGGAATTAATGCAAAATAACTTCGGCGTGGACTATGTAGATGGCGCCTGACAAGCTTAAAGCCTTCGCGTGGATACACGCGCGTTTCTGGTTGGCGGATAGAAGACACACAGGTTTGAGGAGTGGGCCCACGTGATCTGTTGTGCTCCAGTGACCTGTTGGCCACTCTCCGTTCATTCTCACATGCGCTGCAAGCGCTGCATCCGGGCTGTCCATCTGATTCATCCAACGGCAAACATCAAATCTGAGATTTCAATTTAATTTTCATTTATTTTCTTTTCTTTTCTTTAATAATTCCGCCAATTAATTTTTCATTACATTTTTACCCAAATCTCACCTAATTAAATACACACATGAGAAAATTAAATATTAAGGGGAAGAAAAATATTTGCAACACATTAAAATTATTTACAAATGCATTCAAAATACAACAAAATAAATTGAAAACTAAAAATAAAACATTAATTAAAACAAAATAAATTAAAATAAATTAAAAATCATAAGGAAAAAACTAATTTTACACTATAAAAATGTGGTAAAATAACTTTATTTTATAGAGTTATCGATCATCATATCCTCGTGTTGACCCTTGGGTTCCCACAACATCTAGACCTTTAAACTCTATGCTGTAACACCTAATATTTAATTAAGTGTTATTGGTGTGTAGATGGTGAATTAGTATGCCTTAATATAATTTGAATTTAATTTAATTATTTTGTAGTATTTTTAAATTTGTCTTACTTTTGATTATTTTTATTTGTTATTTTGAATTTTGAAACAAATCAATTTATCAAATGCTCGATATGTCCTTTTGGGAAAACCATGTCTAGCACATGGTTTTCACTATACAAAACCACCCTTCTTTCTTCTATTTATTTCCCTCACTCACTCCCTCTCTTCCTCACTCTCCCTCTCTCTCTCTTCCTCACGCTCTCTCCCTTTCTCTCTTCCCTCTCAATTTTGTTTCAAAAATTTGAGCTTAATCCTTTGATTCTCTGCTGGATTGGAAGCTTGGAAACACAATTGAGCCTCCACAAACTTGATTTAGGCCAAAATTCGAGGTTAGTTACTCTATTTTTCAAAATTTTAAAATTTACCCCAAATTCTTCAAATTTCGTTGTATGTTGAAATATGAGTTTCTTAAGCTTAAAAAACCTTAAATATAGGTTTGTAAGACCCAAATCATCATGATCTAGGCTTGATTGAACAAAAATCAAATTAAATCAAGTTTTTTCCTTTTTTTTTTCTCATTTTCAGAATAATTTAAGGATTTCTATGTAAAACTTGTGTAAAAGTGTTTAAATGGGTTCTAGTATATTTTTTTTTTATCATATATGAACATTATGCATGCTCTGGGAATTGAAAAAACAGGTTTAGAATGTGATTTTGAGCTCGGGGAGGCCTAGACTCGAAGTCTCGGATCTCCTAGATTTTGCCAGTTTAGCAAGCCGATCATGAGCATCAGCATGCCGGATTTATGAGTCTAGCATGCCGAACCTAGCACATTTTGGCAGGCCGGTCCTGTACGGCCGATAGGCCGAACTATGGAGTTCGACATGCCGAATCAGGAAGTTCAGCAGGCCGACCAAGCTTTGTGAAAATGACAGTTTTTCACTTGTTTTCACCATTTAAAACCCAGATAAAGACATTGACCTGACAACATGATTTTGTAATTATTAAAGGCATACAAAGACACCATGAGATAGCGTAGTATTGTAGAATACTCTAAGTTAGATATTGATGAACATTAGTTTACCTTTATGGTTGTTCGTGGTTCCGTAGAGCTAATGTATAGCAGGTTGGGACTACAGTGTTGAGCATCGGTATGGGATATCGAGGTAGGACCTCAAACTTCTTTCTTTGGTTGCCATGTTTTAAAAAGAGTTTTGTTCACAAAGTGTTTTCTTTCAAAATGATTTCAAGAAATGGTTGAGATAAATTTTCTTAAGTATTTTCATTATTTTTTGAATAATTGTTAGGGTGCAATTTAGTCAAGCCTAAATTATCGAAAGGTTGTAACGCCCCTACATGGGGGTTAACAGTTTTTAATAAATTAAAATAAAAATAAAAAATAAAAGTAAAACTTCAAAAATAATGTTGCTTGGAACTCAAATGAAAAATCTCAAATTAAAATAAAAATATAAACGACAATTAAACCACAGTTTAATGTAGCACCTTAAATTTAATAATATAAAACTGTCGTCATCATCATTTCAACCCTCAACATATCTTAATGCAGTCACAAAAAGTAACAATCAGTGCTTACATTATCATGAAGAACATTCTTAACAATTGAAGCAATCCCAATGTAATATAGCTACATAGCTTCCTCAACTATTTTTCTCATAACCACCTCACACTTAATGAGTCCTAAAAAGATGAAAATATAAGGGAATAAGCGACAACATGCTCAGTAGGGAAAACCATTACTCACCTTTGGGTTTTTATCTTTACCACATTAAAACCTGCATGGTTAGTTAGCTTTCGTCATTATTCATCAATTTTATCATGTTCAATTCCGATGGATATCTTATGATCATTCTTACCAAGTTCCATACATATATGTATACACTTATTAATTTAGGATTCAATTATGCTCATCTGTATCCACCGTACAATAGAATATCATATCACTCAACTCAACGAAACCCAAATGGGCGTGCTTAATCACCCTCCAAACATTCCAAGGGTGTTTCGGTGAGGGGACATCAAGCCCGAGTCCTTACCAAGTCGATTCCTGTACAGTGCGTTATGGGACTTTCGATCCAAGGGAGCATCATCACCTCCCCCTTATTTACCTTTTAGGGTATTCGTACCCAAGGACGTAACCGTCGCCCTCTTCACATCTCACCATTTCTCTACATTCATCCGTTATTTATAGAGTTAGTATTCTTAACCATGCTTCTCAATTTACAATAACATGTGTCAAATTATTATGTTCCTCACTGTGTAATACAAGACAAGTTCCACATTATCATGTTATAGATATAATCATATACATTCAAAATAGCATGTACATATCTTGCAACATAAAACAATAAATTTTAATTTATCAAAACCTCACAAAAGATGAGTAATAGAATCCTTACCTTACAAGCTTATCAACAATCTTTTAGTCTCGGAATCAATTAACGTTAGCTCTACACTCCTTTGATCCTAAGGCGTGCATAAAGACAATTGAAACTAAAGCACAACATACAACCACATTCATAAATAAATCATGTGTAAATCCATCTTACTAGTGTGCCATTAAAGTTTTTATGCAAATTTCTTTTTGAATACCAAAGTAAACAATTTTTATCTTAACACAATATAAAATGTATACAAGTAATATATATTTTAGTTCTAATAAGATTCATAAATCACTTAGGATAGTGTTGGAAAGGTTGCAAGACATTAAAGAATTAGGAGGTGAGCAAAGTTGGGTTTGTGGTTTAGGTTAGCAGCTGGTATACCATGAAAAACTGGTAGTATACTTTTGCAAAAAGGGCAAGTTCACTATCTACAATCACCACATGGGTTAACAAGTGGTTTACTTAAGGTAAACGGGCAGTATACTGCCACTGGCAGGTTTACTAGTTTCTAATCTAAAAATTGAAAATTTCATAGAAAATAAGATACAACTCCGATTTAGGCTCATGATAGCTTGTTAGAAAGCTTAGGATGTCTACTTTTTAAATATGCAAACTAATTTATAAAATTTATTTTTATTTAATCCCAGAATTTCAAGAAATAGCCACTGCCCATAGAGGTATTACAAAGTTTATAGAATGT
Organism: Artocarpus heterophyllus; assembly: GCA_025403435.1. NCBI lineage: Eukaryota > Viridiplantae > Streptophyta > Magnoliopsida > Rosales > Moraceae > Artocarpus > Artocarpus heterophyllus. The sequence continues at coordinate 22,914,930 of CM046348.1, read as the reverse complement.
TAAGTTTTTCTTTAACCCAAAACATATTATCCTTGTTCAAAATCTTAAAACCATTCCAAAATATGCAGCATGCATTATATAATCACAATAAACATATTCTCATGAGTTTTATACCAAAATCATCATCGAACTATATCTCTAGCCTTTCTTGCAAATAATGATGAAAACATGCTTAAGTTTGCTCTTCTAGCTCAAAACTTTAAAACATTAACCATAGAGCTATGGAAACTAGTTCTAAACATTCCTAACATGTTTCTAATGTTGTTGTCAAACCAAAATAAAGGTTGGTTGTGGGTTTTAACTCACGACTCAAGTTTTTGTTCATAAATGCCCAAATATGCATGTTAACATAACTAGAAATTTGCATGAACTTTGAACACGAAAATTAAGCATTAAACATAGAGAAAACATATACTAAAAACAAAGTTTGGATTAAAGAAAACCTACCTCAAAACTCTTGTGAAAAGCACCAAAGTTCGGATTAAAAATCAAGCTTGAACTCTTGGGTTTTGTTGGTTTGTTAACAAGAATTTGGGTTGTGTCCTTGGGTGATTTTGGCTCGGTTTGGACCACGTTCTTGGAGCGTTCTTGGCAGTTTTTGGGGCAAAAAAAGGCTACTCTCCTTGGTGTTTTCGAGCGTGTTTGGTGGGCGTTTGCTGCTCTAGTTGCTATGGTATGGCTGGAAGTTTCCTTGCTTCAAACGATGGAAATGGTGGCTAAGTTTTCTTGGCTACTCTTAGTGTTTTGCTGTAGCAAAATATGAGGAAGAAAGAGTGGGAGTGAGGCAGACGTGAGGAGATGTTTGATCCAAATAAAAAGAAGGTTGCATTGTTAAGTAATAATTTTGGGGACAAAGTTGATGGAAGTGGGTGGAGGTTAGGTTGTGAATATCTCCGTCAGAGACTTTAGTTCATGTATTGCCAAATGGCATTTTCGTGATTAATTTAATGTTCCAAGAGCATTTCGGTAATTTACTAAATAGACATAGAAAAAAAAATTTTAAAAATTTAGAAATAGGTAGAAATAAATAGGATGAAATAGATTTTAGATTAAACAAATTTTAGTTGGCACACTTATAATTAATTTAATTCCATATTACTCGCTAGGAAAATAATGGGTGTCACAACTTTACCCCCTTAAAGAAATTTCGTCCTCAAAATTTCAAATTTAGCAATACTAGTAAAAATCTTAATTCTATTTTGATTCTAATTCCGAGTCTAAACTGTCAATGTTGTTTGTTCTCCAAATTTAAGTTATCGTATCTCCACTTATTTATTTGAATTATCAATCTCACTCTAAATACTAAATCCCTCAACAAGAGTATTGCTAACAAGTTCCAACTTACAACATCGTGTAATGGTCTAGGAATCTAATCAGGCATAAATATTGTCCATACCATGATTTCAGTTCTTCATTGTCCATGAACTGTGATTTACAATTACATTTAAGGAGATTGCTAGAGAAATTTTGTATACTTCATCTTTAGGTTCCTTTTCCTTTTTGAGTAAGAAAAAGTGAAGGATAGTTGATTTCATATTTCAACTAATAAACTAAAACATAATCATGAAACATATAACATAAACACTTCAATTCAAAACTATACATTAAACTTATTCATAGAGATATTAGATAGAATCTCATAGTTGCAAATAAACCCGATAGATTCTTCATTAAACAACTATCCTCATGACACAAACGTCCAACCCAAATAATATACTCATATTGCCTACGGAATATCCCCACAACTGACTTTGGTACTTCCACATAACATTACCAGAATACTATACATTACAAACATGATACGGATACGTTTCGAGAGTACAAAGCACTCCGTATATCCAGCTATCCATATCACGCATGCTTAGAGAATACAAAAATATCGATAAACAAAAGATCGGACCTTAAGTAGGATGCGTTTCGAAATCATTAAGTACTCTGTATCCAGCCATCCTGGCATTAGGCTCAATGAATCTAAAAGTTTTAATAACAGCATACCACAAGAAGTATAGAATGCAAGGTAAACAGTTATTCGTGATACACAAAATACGGACATACATGCCTATATGCCATGGATAAAACCAAAAAATTACAAATGGATATTCAAATCAATTGGCTTCCCAGCTTTCCTTTTCCCATTCAAGCTTGGATGTTGCAGTGTCAGATTCTGGATGTATGATTTGCATCTTATCTATCAATTCCTCAGCTGTTGAAGCAATAACAAAGATTTGTCTATCTGATTCTGCAATGATGTTTTCTTCCACAGCGTAATCTAAAAATTTCAAAAGACCATTATAAAACTATTTACATTCAGTGGTCCCAAGGGTTTGGAATGAAAGCCCAATAATTGCTTACAAGCAACTACGAATATTTCCTCAAGGGTACCTAGACCATCGGGTAATGCTATAAAGACATCAGAATTATTGATTATGGCTTTAAGATTTCTAAGGATGTTCCTGAATGCTTTTTCCTTGCCTATGGTTTCCTTATAAAGGTTTCCTTCAGCTAAAATATGAGGCCAAATCCCTACAGCTATGGCGTCACTAGACCTAGCTGCTAGCGTTATATTTTCTATCATTTTCATACTACCACCCCCATAGATTATGTTAATCTTCCTGCCTGCTAGGACTTACCCTAAGTGTTTTGTAGTTTCTACATAGGCTTTATCTTTTTTAAGGCTGAAACCACAAAAGATACAGGCATTCCTTATTTTCTTGGTGGATTGAGAGGTAGATATATTTGGTTTATATAAGTGATTGCTTTATGTCTGCTCCATTTAGACCTCGAGTTCTACATGAGATTTTAAGGATGAGGAATACACCAAAAGGAATAAAGAGACAGACGAGTAGGTAATTAAAAGGTAATCCAAAGATTTAAACAAAGTCTTGTGCAGGTAAGAAAATAAGAAAAAGTGATTCACAGTTTATGGAAAATCTGATATTAGACTCTAATTGTATAACTTTTAACAATTGAGAATAATTTGACAGAAGACACTCTTGACACAACTGTAGACCTTTTGACAAATGCATACCGAATCTAGAAAATCTTTATAAACAACAAATACTGTAGAACTCTTGAAATTTGAGACACAAATTTTTCAAATATCTAGATAAGTTTTAAAAATTTCAAACATGTTACAGCACTGCATGTGAAGTGTTTGCAGGATAATATATTTTATTATATATATATATATATATATATATATTAAAGAAAACCATAAATCAAATAAGACACTAACACTAACTGTATTAATCTAACAACCACAATTATTCTGGACACAAAAGCAAATATTTTTATAAAAGAATGACACAGATTATTCAATACTAACTGAAATGATTTCAAACAACAAAGACTTAACAACCTTTCTAGAGAAATCACTTATTCCCCATCCAATTTTCTTATGGCTTGGCAAACAGGATCTAAAAATACCATATTCCTGAGGCGTTGTTTTTCTACATGGAATTTAGACCAGAGTTTAAAAATAGCTCCTTGAACATATCCACTAGGTGACCATGAAGAGGAGGATGGATGCTATCCAAGTTCTCCTTTGAAAGTCCATTCCTACAAAACCTTATTTTATCCTCTCTATTTGTAGACATATAACCAGGTGAAGTATATTTACCGTTACAATTTTATCTTCCACATTTGTTACAAGTTACCGTGATAGCACGAGCTCTTCTTTTCATCGCACTACGACTAGTGCCTGTTTCTAGTAAACCAACATCTTGACTGAAGTCACTCGGACATATCTTCTCCTCTATCAACATTCTCACATCACAAGGGATGCCAAAACGCATAAGAATCCACAACCGAGTGATCCTAGCCTTGTATTTCTTTCTGAGAATCTTTTGGGCGAGTGATGGGAAATACTTTCTCAGGTGTTGGTACTTTGGGTCTATAATGAGATGAAATAAGAGTAAATAGAAAGGAAAAATTAAGTCAATAAGCTGCAGAATCCTAAAATTCCTTCTTCTTTTAGAGAGAAAGAAGAATTTCTAGAAAGAAAGAAGAGGATTTGCGATATAGAGAGAGAATAAGAAATTAAGAGAAAGAGAGTAAGCTCAGAGAATTAAGCTCCTATGCACAGTAGACGTATATGTAAACAATGATTAAACCACTGTAGATGACACGTATAGAGACCACGTGGGAGAGATAGTGTGAAGCAAACTGATTCAGGATTTGGACTAGGCCTAAATGTTGTAAGCTAAAATGAGTTCAAGTTGTTTCGAGCCTTAACGAGTTAAATAACAATCATGAAATTGAAAACCAACTTGTACAGATCTTAAGCCCAATTCAAAGCCCACTAAAGATAAAATTAACCATGAACAAAAAATCTAATTTAACGACAATCAGGGATCTTCCTAAATGGTATTTAAAATCATTTCATAACAACATAATCCTCTAGTAACTCAAATGATTTGTTTTAATCAAAACCTTATTGAACAATGCATGTACTCATATGTTCTCCTTAATACTCAATATCTGTCAATGGATTCATCATCATTACTACCAAGGGTTTAGAATGTGACTAATCTTGAAATTAATATGATTTACATCTTCCAACATAGACCATATCAATGAGCAAGGACCTTTGATATTATTACTTAAGAACATCTACAATCCCCACAATTTCACTTATACAATATTTAATTTCCTCATATAACAAAATCTCAGGTAACCAAAGGATTCACATCTAAACATCTAGAAGTTAATCATTTTATCGTAATTATCCAAAATTATTATAGGTGCCTTAAGTATTATGATTTGCCTAAGGAAATTTCTATTGGTCATTTTCACATTTCATCTATTCATAAAGATTCATTGATACACTTAAATACAATGAACGCAACAAAATATTTCAACCTTAAAATTCATGCATTCTTGCCTTTACACAGTCTCAACAGACCAAAAGTCTAACGTTTATCTCACTCAAGATTCAATGCCATAGATTCCTAACTTATCTCATATTCCTCAAGTAAATAGAACTTTCAAGAAAAGTTATTAACACTTATATACTCCACCAAATCCACACATAATCACTACTTATGTCTGAATCAATTACAAAGAATTTGGCACATCTATGCCAAACTTTGAAATCAACAAATAAAGTCTTATATTTTTTTATTGTTTTTCATGAGATAAAAGGCTCTTAAATCCTCATATCTACATGAATTTCTCATCAATCTATACGAACTAGATATGCTTATAGATCCTAGTATTATACGAATCTCTCATAAGTATTCTACTTATAAACCCATTCCACACAATTATCATTTCCTCATAACTATTAATACTTTCTTTTTATATAATTATCGTACTTACATAACCTTTAATATTTTAATTTTAGGGCCTTTCTATGTTACATACTTCTAGACTGTATAAATCAACCTGAAGGTTCATTTTGATGATAACAATAAAAAATCAACTTCAAAACCATCTCACAAAAAAATTTTAAAGCAGTTCTACACTCCCTAGGTTAACCAAACCTAGGCTTTGATACCAAAAATTCTACAACGCCCTTACATAGGGGTTAACAGTTTTCAATAAATTAAAATAAAACTCAAAAATAAAAGAAAAACTTAAAAAATAAGGATGTCCAGAACTTAAATGAAAACTTTCAAATCAAAATAAAAATATAAACGACAGTTAAACAACAATTTAATGTAACACCTTAAATTTAATAATATAAAACTGTCGTCATCATCATTTTACCTCTCAACATATCTTAATACAGTCACAGAAAATAACAATCGACGCTTATATTATCATGACAAACATTCTTAACAATTAAAGCAATCCCAACGTAATATAGCTACATAGCTTCCTCAACTATTTTTCTTGTAGTCATCTCACACTTAGTGAATCTTGAAAAGATGAAAATATAAGGGAATGAGCGACAACATGCTCAGTAGGGAAAACCATTACTCGCCTTTGGGTTTTTATCTTTACCACATTAAAACCTGCATGGTTAGTTAGTTCTCATCATTATTTATCAATTTTATCATGTTCAATTCTGGTGGATATCTTATGATCATTCTTACCAAGTTCATACATATATATATATATACATATTAATTCAGGATTCAATTATGCTCATCTATATCCATCGTGCAATAGAATATCATATCACTCAACTCAACAAAACCCAAATAGGCGCGCTTGATTACCCTCCAAACATTCCAAGGTTGTTCCAGTAAGGGGACATCAAGCCTGGAGTCCTCATCAAGTTGATTCATGTACAGTGCATTCTAAGACTTTTAACCTACGAGAGCATCATCACCTCCCTCCTATTTTATCTTTTAGGGTATACGTGCCCAAGGACATAACTGTCGCCCTCTTCACATCTCACCATTTCCTACATTCATCCATTATTTATAGAGTTAGTTTTCCTAACCATGCTTCTCAATTTTCAACAACATATGTCAAATCATTATGTTCCTCGCTGTATAATACAAGATGAGTTCTACATCATCATGTTATGGATATAATCATATACATTCAAAATAGCATGTATATATCTTGCAACATAAAACAACAATTTTTAATTTATCAAAACCTCACAAAAGATGAGTAATAGAATCTCTACCTTCTAAGCTTATCGACAATCTTTTAGTCTCGGAATCAATTAACGTTAGCTCCACACTCCCTTGATCCTAAGGCATGCATAAGGACAGTTAAAACTAAAGCACAACATACAACCACATTCATAAATAAATCATGTGTAAATCTATCTCACTAGTGTGCCATTAAAGTTTTTATGCAAATTTCTTTTTGAATACCAAAGTAAACAATTTTTGTCTTAACACAATATAAAATGTATACAAGTAATATATATTTTAGTCCCTAATAAGATTCATAAATCACTTAGAATAGTGTTGGAAAGGTTGCAAGATTTTAAAGAATTAGGAGGTGAGCAAAGTTGGGTTCTTGGTTCAGGTTAGCAGCTGGTATACCATGACAAACTGGCAATATACTTTTGCAAAAAGGGCAGGTTCACTATCTACAATCAGCACACTGGTTAACAAGTGGTTTACTTAAGGTAAACGGGCGGTATACTGCCACTAGCAGGTTTACTAGTTTCCAATCTAAAAATTAAAAAATTCATAGAAAATAAGATACAACTCCGATTTAGGCTCATGATAGCTTGTTGGAAAGCTTAGAATATCTACTATTTAATATACAAACCAATTTATAAAATTCATTTTCATTTAACCCTAGAATTTCAAGAAATAGCCACTGCCTATAGAGGTATTACAAAGTTTATGGAATGTCAAGTTTTTTTTTAACCCAAAACATATTGTCCTTGTTCAAAATCTTAAAACCATTCCAAAATATGTAGCATGCATTATATAATCACAATAAACATATTCTCGTGAGTTTTTTACCAAAATCATCATCGAACCATATCTCTAGCCTTTCTTGCAAATAATGATAAAAACATGCTTAAGTTTACTCTTCAAGCTCAAAACTTTAAAACATTAATCATAGAGCTATGGAAACTGGTTCTAAACATTCCTAACATGTTTCTAACATTGTTGCCAAACCAAAATAAAGGTTGGTTGTGGGTTTTAACTCAAGACTCAGGTTTTTGTTCATAAATGCTCAAATATGCATGTCAACATAACTAGAAATTTGCATGAACTTTGAATACAAAAATTATGCATTAAAAATGGAGAAAACACATACTAAAAACCAAGTTTAGATTAAAGAAAACCTACCTCAAAACTCCTTTGAAAAGCACCAAAGTTTGGATTAAAAATCAAGCTTGAACTCTTGGGGTTTGTTGGCCATGAAGGCAACGATTTTGGCTGGTTTTTGAACAAGAATATGGGTTGTGTCCTTGGGTGATTTTGGTTGTTGGACCACATTCTTGGTAGCATTCTTGGTGGTTTTCAAGCAAGAAAATAGGCTGCTCTCCTTGGTGTTTTTGGGCATGTTTGGTGGGCGTTTTACTGCTCTAGTTACTATGGTATGGTTGGAAGTTTCCTTGCTTCAAAGGAAGAAAATGGTGGCTGAGTTTTCTTGGCTGCTCTTAGTGTTTTGCTACAGCAAAATATGAGGAAGAAAGAGTGGGAGTGAGGCAGACATGAGGAGGTGTTTGATTCGAATAAAAAGAAGGTTGCATTGTTAAGTAATAATTTGGGGGACAAAGTTGATGGAAGTGGGTGGAGGCTAGGTTGTGAATGTCTCCATCGGAGACTTTAGTTCAAATAATGCCAAATGGAATTTTGTGATTAATTTAATGTTCCAAGAGCGTTTCGGTAAATATACTAAATAGATATAGAAAAAAAATTTTAAAAATTTTGAAATAGGTAGAAATAAATAGGATGAAATAGATTTTAGATAACAAAATTTTAGTTGACACACTAATAATTAATTTAATTTCTATATTACCCGTTAGGAAAATAATGGGTGTCACACAGGCCCAGATGGCCCAGTGTTGAAACTAATCGAATGGATTGAATAAAATCAACTGATTGAAGTCCAATTGAATCGACGACTTGTATGGTTCGATTGGTTCGATTCTCAGTGCAAAAGAGGCATTTGGTTTACCTGCCCGCTCAAGATAATTCGTATTCGTTTCCAATCTTTGTTCGACCAAATCGATCGCCACGAGTTGATGGCTAATAGCACGAACTGACGGTTGCAACACGTCTAGTCATGGACCGCAACGTGGGGGAGGCGTGATTCTTGCAGCCTATCACGAATGAACACGTGTCCCACTGTTGCAATTACTTAATAGTGCATTATCCCACTTCGCTAGACTATTAAGAGCCATGATTTCTCCTTATCCTCTATATAAAGGGATGGTTGTTTCATTGTATGATATACATAAAAAGATACAGAAACTGTGCCTATTTGTTTTCTCATCTATTCCTGCTCTTTTGTAATTTGTACACAATATTATAGTACATTACAGTGAACATAACTCTTCATTAATAGAGTGAACTACTATAAATCTCGCGTGTTATTCTTGTTATGGCATTATTTATTTCGTTGATTGCACTCCGACCTTGCACATTAACTCGAGCTAACAGGTCTATTTAACGGTGATTCGAGGGTCTAAGTTCTTTGAACTGAACTTTGACAACCCAATCTAAAATTTTAACATTGATTGTAGATCCTATGTCTACAGTTTGGCGCCTACCGTGGGGCTTTTAGATCATCAACTCTAGGATCTTTAACTCAACCACAAATGGAGGACAACCAGCACGCACCTGAAACTGCAATTGAAGAGACTGAGTCAATTCCCTAGGCCAACCAGCAAATGGAAGCTCTTACAGCAGAGGTAGAGGCCCTGAAAAAAATGCTCCAAGAGCAGACAACTTGTTCTCAAGAGTGCGACAGAAGATTGAAGCAACTCAATAGTGAGAATTTGGCTTTGAGGAGCCAAATCAGCTATCAGAACTCTCAAATGGCTTCACAATCTTACTATTACTAGTATTATGGGTATTTGACACTCCCAATATCGTCAGCAACACAATGGCAATTTCAAACGCCACAGCCAGGAAGACAACAGTCTTACAGGCCAATTGGGAGGATGCAGTCGCTGTGTACTCCCTCAACTCTAGCAACAGCAATAACATCAGCAGCTTTTACGGTCACAGTAGCTCCTACAGTGAGAACGATGGTGAACGCTTGCGTGGATTTCAAGATGTCGTCTATAAGGGGTGTCGTGGAATCTCCAAGGCTTTGACGACATCTTTTACTTGTCGTTAAATAATTTAACGACACTAAACTATTGTCGTTAAAAGGAGACCTTTAATACGGCATTTATATATATGTCGTTAATTATTGTTTCAAATGTTATTAACAGCATGTTTGTTGGAGATGTCGTTGTATGTACTTTTCAACGACATTAAAAAACTATATGTCGTAAATAATATGTCGTTAAATGTAGTTTTTCTTGTAGTGGTTCCCCCATCGACAACTCATGATTTGGTGTTTTAAGTTCTCAAGCACGCCCTTCGGGGATTATGATGAGTAGAGAGACGAAATTCAAACTTTCATTTTGGATGTCTACAATTATTATTTAAGCATAAATAATATTGCATAAAAAAATGATAAAGTTCATCTGCAGAGTATCTACCAGCTATGAACATAATGAAATTGTTTAAAAGTAAATAATATTATGTTGGAAATAAACTAACCATGCAAGTGTTAACATGGCAAGTAATAAAACCTAAAGGTGAGTAATGATTTTTTATTGGACATGTCGATGCTTATTTTCTATTATTTTTACCTTTTAGGTAGAGTTTAGTATAATCTACCCGATGAGGAATAAACGATAACACTGCATGTGACGTGTCAGAGTTTTTTTAGCTTTATATATATTTCGTTTGATCATAAAATACTGTTAAACTGTAGTATTGGTTGTATTAAATTATTTAATGACTGAAAACTTTATGATAATGATTATAATTATACTTTTAATATATGGTGTTACACTAAACTACGGATTAAAATTTTAAATGTATTCTCATTTTGTGTTATTTTAAAGACTCACAAATTTTGTTTTAATAATTTAAAATAATATTACAAAATTTATTCACATTTACTAAATACTAGTGACCCCAGAATACTAGTGACCCCAGCCGCCATACAACTCCAATCTCATCATTTCTTTTCCATTTTTGGTTTTTTATGGGAAAGAATTCAATTTACAGCACACACCCAAACATGGGAATTTCACCAATAATTACCTTAACCAGATAAGCGAACGAAGGACCAAACCTGTGACAAATTTGGGCGCTCTTTCTCCCTCCCACAGACGGCTGGCCCAGTGAAGAGGCTTCCCTTCCCCAATACACAATAACAAACGTGGATTAGAATTTGATTTTCCTCTCCACTTCCCCAAACCGTTAGCTATCCTCTTCCCACATCCATCTTTCCCCCTACAATTTCTAAACCACGAGGAAGACATTTTCATGATGAAGAAGAAGGTGAACAATGACTCCAAAAGGAAACGACCTCAGGCTTCTTAGGGTTCAACCTCAAAACGACGAGGGGTCGTGGGGTCGTTTTGCACTAACGGCGTCTATATTCACTGACCCTCCGTTTCAACACAACGCAGCACAATCAAATTTTTGCAATTTACCTTGTAGGCCCCCGGTTACAAACCAATGAATCCCTACCCTCGGATGTTCTCCTTACATGGGTCCTACCATCGTTTTCTTTCTTCTTTTTTTTTTTTCCCGCTGAAAATCTTATCATTCCATGACTTGAACCACATGTTATGTGGACAGAAAACTCCAACACTAGAAGACAATTGAATTATTGATTTACACGTGCTGAAAGAGCTTATATGTTACGAGTATTTGATTAATTAAAAAGGTTGTGGGCCCTCCTCTTATGTCATGTCAACTCTGTTCAACGACCCAATAAATATTACAAACAGACTCACATGGTCCCCATATCTCACAACACAACGCCATCAATATCATTAGTCATTCTAATTTCTTTTCTTTCTTTGTTTTTTTTTTTTCTTTTTTCCCCCAGCGACCCATCACCGTTCATTTAACACATGTCCAGAATGTAGTAGGACCCACCTATCTTAATAAACACAGAAGCATTCACATTGCACTGAAAAGTCAATGAATTCTCTCTCTGCGCCTCTCTTACTTGGCCTTTTTAACGGCCGTGATCGAACCAGAGTTCCCAGTGATTGAATCGTAGCGTCGAAAAGTGTAAGCGAGAATCAAACACGCGGTGAGCGTGACGTAGTCCTTGGCCGCGCACTGCTTGTTCGACTCGCTCGGCGAACCGGTCTGCGGACCGTTGGACCAGTAGAGATAATTGAGCAACTCCTTGTCTTTAGCGAACCGGTCCGGTCTAAACTCCTCCGGTTCGGAGAAGACTTGCGGGTCGCGCATCACGAGGGGCTGGTAGCCGCAGAGAAGTTCGCCCTTCTTGACATCGAAGGCCGAGTCGTAGGAGGCGAGCCGGAAGTCCTTCCTGGCCCGGGCGAACTGGAGGGGGACAGGCGGGTTGAGCCGGAGGGTCTCGTAAACGACGGACTGGACGAGCTCGAAGTCCTTGACGGAGTCGAAGGTGAGGTCGTCGGGAGAGGAAAACGACGAGCCGCTTTGCCTGACCTCGTCCACAAGTCTCTGCTGGAGGCCGGTGGTGTCGCTGGCGATGGTGCCGAGGAGATTGGGGAGGAAGATGGAGAAGCCCCCGAAGGCGTTGAAGCCGAGGACGAACAGAAGGTTGTGGATCGTCTCTTCTTCGCTCAGTCCGAACTCGGTCTTGCCTCTCTCTAGCACTTCTTTACCTGCATTATGTAATTCATATATGGTAGATTACGTTAAGTAAATAATTACACTAATTGCGTGTTTGACAAATAAGTTCTGTTCCAATGTTACATAAAAATATGAAGTTTTTGTATGCTATATTGCAGTGTTTTGAACTAATTTACCAAGCTCCCTGTTAGATTATTAGATTATATTGGGTAAAGCTTTGACTGACTGCAATAATTCCAGTAGTTTAGACTGTATTGGATTTCTCTAACATTCGGTTTTGTATTTTAAGTTAGAAGTTGTTTTCAATTGTACATATCCTCTGGGTAGATTTTCAAGAGGGCGAGAATTTAATAATGTGTTTTGACAAAAGTTGTAATCAAAATTTTTAATTATTATAATATAAAACTTTTATATAATACAATAATAAAAAAATTATATTATAATATAAAACTTTTATATTATAGTTTTTAATTTAAAAATATTAGTTTTAATTATACTTCTCAAATACTTTATAAAAAAATCACTACTTACAACAAGTTACTTTTTTTTTTTCGGAAGAAAGTTATGATCTAATTGTGACTTGTCACATTCTTAAATAATTAGTGCATAGATTTTTTCCCCCTTTCTTGGCTTAAAGCCTGCTGCTTATTCTTTTGTCAAATGTCACAGTATTTGAAAAGAGATGATGATGATAACAAGGACCATGATGATAATTATTCCATGACACATTGGTTTCATTTGATATTATTTTAAAAGTATTTAAAAATATTTTTATATATTTTTTGAGGTAAAAATTTTAAAAATATTTTTAATATAATTCTTTAAAAATTTTATTTTTTAAAATAAAACTATTTTTACCTATTTAAAGACATTACTAAATGAACTCATCGTCCATGAAATTAAGAGTCAATTTACATTCCCAACCAACATTAGCTTTTCTCAGTTCACCAACCAAAATGTCAACTTGCCTTTAAACTTAAAATGCTAAAGCTTTGCCAAATGGTTAGAGGGGTCTAAGAGGCTGCTAAAATCTCTTCATGTTTCGTTTGGGCAATAGAACTAAATCTCCAATGCTAATGCATTGATAACTGTACAAATTAATAATTTAAGTGCAATGAGTTTTGGTGTTTTATAATTCGATAACTCTACTTTATTAATATCTAATTTTTTCATCAGAGTTAAAAATAAGCGACATAATTTGAGAGGCTTAGAAAGCAACTCAATTCTGGCACACTTAATACAGACAACAAACTAATTTGATCGAAGAAATCTCCTCCTTTTACAGAAGTTATTATTGTTTTAGGTTTCTCAATTTAGTGATAGCAGTTTCTATTCTAAGTGGAAAAAGGGAATGAAACAAAAAACTGACAAAGAGGTTTTGATATTTCTCTTTCCCAAACGGGTCAAATGGGTCTTAGTTGGACTGTTGGAGTTGAAGATGTGCTATCATGTATAATAATGCAAAGTCTAAAGGAATTGTTGTGAAAACTTACCGTTTTGCAATACAAATTGATAGAGCTTATTGTAGTCGCCGCTAACAAGGAAAAATGGATAGGCAAAGGAGTGAAGGAAGATCTCCTCAAGAGGCTGAAGGATACCAATCTTCAAGGTGGGCAGGATCTGGAGGGCGAGCCAGCGGTCGAGCATGACGTGGCCGGACTCAGCTATTTGCGTCGAGATCGAAGGATCACATCCAATTAGGGACTTGGTGAGGAACTTGAAGATGAACTTCTGTAGTGGTCCTAAGTAGATGGACGAGTTGTTCTTGGCTAGATCGGCTTCTATTGTGTCCCACATCGTTGAGAGGCTTGAAGTTAGCTCCGAGACCCAAACCTTGGTACTTCTTTTTAATACGTCAATGGCAAACTTCTTCACCTGTGAACCAGCAGATCATGAGTAGACTAATTAAGTTATATGCATGATTAAATGCTATTTTCAATTTACCGTGTGTTTGATAGAAGAATTCAATCTAATGTGTTTTTATTGATATTATTATTAGGTTGATTCAGATTCAACTACGTATGAGTTCTGCATATGTCTATGTTGATATTATTATTAGGTTGATCAGACTCAACTATGTTTGAGTTTTGCATATATACAAGAAACCTTAAAAGAGTTAATGGAATGGATTAATGTTGATCACAATTAATTTTGAATCATTACTAATAGAATAAAATAGATTAATGATTATAACATTGAATCATTACAAATGAGACAACTTTGTTAACCTATTTTACAAACTACAATGGACTGGTACTGATATTATTGAAACAAATAATTAACCTTTATAATTCTTGAAGTCAATGTAGCTATTTGCCACATTTATACTAGTTATATAATTATGTCCAAACTTGATTACATCGTCTCATTTTAGTTCTTTTTACATGACTCGTTATATCCAACTGAGAAAGAATAAAATGGATAAAAGTACAGATAATTACGAGATCAGGCTCACGTTACAATACAAATTCGTTGAAAAAACTATTGTGGTTTTGTCACCGTCCAATCTCCACCACCAAAATATCCAATGACAAATAAAAATATATGTATATAATTTTCTTGGTCCTTGCATTAATAGCGTGGGACCACCTGTAATATAATATGGTCCCAGAATATTGTCGTATCTCGGCAACACATGAACTCATTAAGCTCCGGGAAAGTGTGTCTCTCGATGACTCAATGACTCTCTCTTACCTGTATGAAGTTTTTAAAATTGGAGATTGCTACCTTAAACCAACAGTACTACGCGGCCCAGCAAGTTATCAAAGGCTTGTTTATTTTGTGTATTTTTTAAATTTAATAGGCTCAAATTTAGATTTAAGTATCAAGAATCTTTTAGATACATATTTATTTTTTAAAAAATTTGAATCCGTCAAAAATTTAAGTTTTCAGAGTTCTGACATTCTTTAAATTTTTGATACTCAGATATTTTTGCTCTAAAAAAATCATAACTTTTTCATTTGATATCCAAATAAGATGATTCTTTTTTTATTATGTTTATAGTTAAAAGAGGAATAAATTAAGATACATATTACATATCCTTTAAGATCGTTATGATTAAGATTTTATTAGATTTGTTAATAAATTAAAAATTATTTTTATTACTTTTCTAAATAAAAATTTTAATTTTATTCTATACTTAAATTAAAACTTAAATATATATCTAAATATTAATTTAAATAACAAATTAAATTATTAACTCAAATATTAATTTAAAACATATAAATCAAATTAAATCATTAATTTAAATTTATCTGCCTAACGGACCCTAACACTTGCCCCCAAAAATTGTTTTTGTTTGGAAATTTCCCTGTCAGCGTCCCAGGCCCCAGCCCTCGTGTTTCACACCGTACTTAAACTTTTTTTATTAGACTTTTTCACTAAATTCCAAAAAGGCTCTAAAAATCATTAATCATGTAACAAAAAGACAAGCGGTACAATTTTCCTTCGGCTTACAGTAGGTAATCAATTTTAAAACAGTAAATGTCTACAATAACACCCATGATAAAACTAGATCCAAATCTCTTCATATTTCCAGCAAGCATTGAATGAAGAGTAATCTAAACCATTTTTCTATTATTCATATTAACTCTCTCTCTCTCTCTCTCTCTCTCTCTCTCTCTCTGCTAATTAATATTAACTGCATGTCCCATTCAGTTTTTACTTGTTAGTAATTTTGACGAGTTTCAATGTCTAACATCCAAATTTAAAGTTCCATTCTCGTTACACATTGAAGTTATCATCAAAAGGACAACCCTTGATCCAAACCCCACAAACAAAAGGTATATTTTAGCAAAACCCAAGCAAAGGTTTTCAAACACAACATCAAAATTTCCAAAAAAAAAAAAATCTTCACAAAAGGAATTGTCCTTTTTCAGTACCGATAAAAACTGATGTTTTAGCCATAGGATTAATTTTAAATCATACCGTACGCCTACATACCTGGGAGTGTTTGGGCTCGGAAGTGTCGAGATAAGCTCCGACCCTAATATCTCCGGTGAACTTGACGCTGGGCATGAAATCTCCGACGAGGACGTTCTTCTTCTCGACGACGTCCATGTCGAAGAGGTGAGAGAAGGACTTGCAGTCGAGGACGGCGACGATGTTCGGGTTGGCGGTGAAGAAAGGGAAGCTCGGAGGGATGTTCGTACGGAAGACGGTGCTCTTGTACTTTTCGATTCGTTTCCTGAAGAAAGTCTCCGGACCCTGGAACCAGAAGTAGTCCAGCCTGTCGGAGATGGGGCCTAGCAAAGGCCAACCGTAGCTCCCCGGGATCGTACGGACGGGGAGTGTCGACGGAGGAGAGGATGGTAACGGCGGCGACGACGGTGATGGTGGCGATATGCTCATCATGGTGGTCATGGACATGATGGTCTTTTTTTTTAATTTGGGTTTTAGGTTTTAAAAAAAAATAAACAAAATTTATGTGAATGATTGAATGGTGATCGTGATTTGCTAAGATGAGAGAGAGAGAGAGAGGAGGGGGTTTTTTTTTATAGAAAGAGAAGAAAGGATTTGACGAAGAACAAAATAGCTCGCGGCTGTGCCTTGAATTGATAGATGGAATTTTAAAGGCGTATATATATAAGGTGGAAAGGAAACTCCGGGTAAAACGTAAGGGAAAGGCTACGGTAGGTACCACGTTCTGTGCAATATGTATACTGCGTAATCTAAGGGCTCGTATTGCACGGAGAAGCGCAACGTACAAGTGGGAAACTGTTCAGTTGTAGACCTGTGCAGACGGTAAAAAAAAAAATTCGATGAAGAAAGTGGAAGATTTACCTTTCGAAGCTGGTAAAAATAAAAATTAAAAAAAAAATAGCGTTTCGTGACTTCCTGTGCACACCTCTTCAACTATCAACGTATCAATCACATGATGGAAGCAAAAAAGTGTCAATCCCAACACAATACAACTCATCCAACGGTGAATACAAGGAAAGTGCAGATCGGAGAAAACCAAACACAACACAATAAGAGAAAAGAAAGTAAGAAAAGTCAAGCAAAAAGTCTGGTCTCCGTCCTCGCTGATATAGAAAAAGCTTGCCTCGAATTACAATCGCTCTCAACAGCCCTAAAGATTAAAGCTCCTAAATACCCCTTTGAAGAAAACTTGTGGTTTAGATCTAAAGCCTATATAGTTTTTATTAATGTCTAAAAACTCAACATCAATAAGGGCATGAACTCTACTGAAAAGCACCAGAAATAATGATAAATTTGAGCATTTTTTTAAAAAAGAAGCATTCAACTTCACCAGCATAAAACCCCATTTTCCCTTACAGCGTACCTGTTGCTGCAACTTGAAAATGGAGTGGGTAGTATATTGTCGCTTTTTTTTTCTTCTTCTAGTTGAAACCACAAACGGTGGAGAGATATGACTTCAATGTGTAAAAGTAAGAGATATTGTTTTATTCTTTAAAAATTTAAAAAAAGAATTATAAAAGAATGATTTTAACCGAAATAAAATCTTCTGAGTTTTGAGTTATGATTGATGAACTTACGGTGTCTCTCATTTTTCTTGTTTTTTTTTTTTTACTTTTAAGTCATTTATTCTATATGTATGACCAAGGAAGGTTTTAATGTACCGCTATCATTTAAGTCGTTTGATTAATCTTGTCGGTTAAAAGGCGCATACTACTCATACTATTTTCTTTGTTTTGTTCTTTTTGTCTTTTTCTTTTTTGGCTAAGAAGAAAAGTTTAATCTCAAACAAATTGAAGCTTTGAGAGAAACCTATTTGACTTGTAATATCTTCCAATCCATGGAGTCTTTTTTCAGGAGATCCAATCCATGGAGTTTGATATACGAACTAGGCGGAATTAAGCATGCATAAAAAATTTATGGAACTTTCTTAACCACCAATGTTGATGCCATGCTTTGAATCGCTGAAGATCAACACCACATGCGGCTGCGTACGGTGGCCGAACGGTCTTCTTGGCTTGTCCCCGTTTCCCAAGGTGAACCTGCACAAGAAGAGGGATGCTTCGGAGATGAAGAGGACTGCTCAAGTCAGGTACCTATTTGGCCGAATTCAGAAGCAAAATTAGGTAGAAAAGAACATATTACCTGCCACAACTTAGACCGGGTGTAAGGTGGGTTTGACCCGCGATCTATGTGTCCCATCAAGTTGTGTCAGGTAGCAAGTGACAAGTGTCACAATCCCTAGAAGGTCATTTCTCCATCTGAGCGTTGATAGGAGGCCATGTTTCGACCTCTTAAGCAAGTAGATGCCTAGGTGCAAGCCTCATCCGACCATCCCAAGCACGTGTTCTTCCCTGAGGAGACGACGTTTCGTGTTGTGGCCAGTGGGGGCCATGTAGAGCACCTCGAGAGGAAGCGCCGATCACATGGGAGTAGCAGATTTGTCTATAAAGGCCTTAGGCCGAGCATTATGGCCGAACAACCGGGGTGGGTGTCTCCGGGAGAGCATGCTGAGCACATCCCCAACAAAAAAAAAAAAAGGACCACGACACTTTCTTCAACTAAAAAACAAACCCTTTATCTAAACAATTATGGAATTTTCTTCAACCAAAAAACAATTATGGTTTTACCCTGGAGTTAGGACTCTTCCTATAAATCATCATTTAAGTAACACATACAAGTAAAAGATTTTAAGAATTTGTTTGGTTAAACAAATTAAAACCTCTTGTTATAATAAAAAAAAAAGTAATAAGATGATATGGATAAATTTCTTAATTTATCTATATAAATAAAAATTAAAAGGTAGATAAAATAACTTTTTATAGAATCTTTTTCTTTAAGCATTAAGAAGTTGTTTTGTTCTAAAAGAGTTTATAAGAGCTAAAGGGTTTGTTGGGTAGAGCTTTTTTTTTATCAATAAAAAAAAAAAGAAATAAAAGTTGTGACTCTTTGTAAAATTAGAGTGGGAAATAGGAATACAGAAATGATAGACCTATGCAATTTTCTTCACGATCACATTTACAAAATCTTGACTAGACAATAAATGACAAGGACCATTTTCACCATAAAAAGGGAAGATAATTAGATTTTTCCACATGGCGACCTGTAATTGCCATCCGGCCGAGTAGCGTGACTGGACAGCTAAGGTGTGTGTCTCTAGGAAAGCACACCCCCAACAGTAGCCCCAAGTGTACCTGGTCGGTGCTCGGCCTGGTATATTATGCCCCAAGGGGGTGCTCAGTTTAAAATGGTCTTGGGATTTGTCTTTGGGACCTCAGAATCTGAAAGGTCAACTAGTCAATCCCGACCAACACATCAGTCTGTGATTGGTTGCTTCCCTAACGGTGCAATGATTACGCCCCCTCATCTTCTGCGCCCAACTTAGGCGATAAATAGGAGTCGATTCTCGCCTTTTCAAGGCACTTTGCATTCAATTTTCTAATCTTTTAAGTTTAGCTGCCAAGCTTGTAACCAATTACGAGGACTTAATTTTCTCAAACCCAAGCAACCAATCCTGAACAAGTATTTTCTGAACACAGAAACATGAGCGACCTGACTAATTCCCAAAACCAGTCAGTAAACATTTCCTGGTCGGACGATCGTATCGAGACCGACCGGGCAATGTTCGAGGTAGATATCATGGAGATGGTAATGAAGCCGCATCAAGATCCTCAGCTTGGGGCAAAGGAAGGTCCCTGAGAGGGAATTCTTGACATGTTTGAGGGTAGGGGTCATGTTAGGCTGTGCAGAGGATAGGACCCCTACATCAGGGTAGCCTTCGCAAGAACATCCTGAGTTACTACCCATGAGCATGCCCGTCTGGCTACTGCTACTAATATGCTAAGCTCTTTTGGCCAGGGCGCCATGGCAAAGGCCCCTATAATAGGAGAAGTGACCTCAATGCGGCCACCACCGAAGAGAGACAATAGATCCAAGGAAGTGATGTCAAAGACGAGGAAGAAGCACAGCCTGCCATCGTGACTAGAGTCTGAGGTGTTGCGGCTTATAGGGTATGTCCGCCCAACTAGACGTTAGCGGTAGGATACACAACGGGGATGATGCCAATCTGGTTGGAAGCACTTCGTCAAGAGTATGAAATTCTTGACGTCGTCATCTTGGTCCTGCCTAGAGATGAAGACTCCTTTGTGAATCCACAAAAGGGGTATATCATATTATATGTGGAGTTATTCCGAGTAGGACTCCATCTTCCATTCCATACCTTCCTTTGTTGGGCAATGAATGATCTGAACGAGTGCCCTACTTAGCTTAAACCAAATTGTTACCACTCCCTGATCGGTATGTACATCTTATGGAAATATTACTTCATGACTGAGATGTCGTGGGAGGCTTCAAGTAGTCGTTCAAGATTAAGAGGCTTCCTTGACAGACTAGGTGATTCTACTTCACCAGGTTCAAGAAGGATTTTATCCTCAGTAACCTCAGCTCAGACAAGCTGTAAAAGTTCAAGTGGTTCTACATCGGAGGGAACTAGTTGTCCTAGGCCAATGAGGTAGTCCTCACCAATCAAGTTATGCCCACTGGGTTCAAGCAGAGGCATGTATGGTCGAAAGGCCGTGGGCCCCGAGCAAACTTCTAGTGTCAATAAAGGATCTGCATACAAAGCCTAAGGCTATTTAGCAGCAGGCACTTCTGTTGCGAAGGACCAATTTGGCCAACTATGGTTAGTTCAAGAGGTCCAGTTTGACCAACCCCCGCTGAGCAAGCTGAGATGACGTTCCACTTGCTCGGCCAACTGAGCAAGTGACAGTTGCTGGGCGTACTGTCGCCGACGTCCTCGGGACGAACACCTCCTATGCTAGGTGGCCAGTAGGGCAGCCATCATCGTCCAACTCTAGTAACTCTTCTAGTGGCTCCCTCGGTTTAGGGCTGCCCATTGCCAACAAAGATCTCAAGGACATGATAAGGGTGCTCTACCTGCTAAGCCAACTTCATATCAGAGGTTCGACCTGAGGAATTTTTTTTTTAATTCTTCCTGACCTCAATTTGACTTGCTTTCTATTTCTTGTTTTGCAAACATGTGGTCTAAGTAGCTTTGTAGTCAGGAGAGGCAAAGGTAGATGAAGGGCATTCGCTATAAGAACAAGTCTAAGGCAGGTCTAAAGGAAAGAGGGCAAGGAGGGCTGAGCAGTCCCCAGCAGTTGTCCCTTCAAGCATTCCACCTCCTCTGCCGCAAACAAGTCATGGGACCTCGATGAGCTGAGCCAATTCAACTTCTCCTCCTCCGCCACCTCCCATGATAATTCCTCCATCGACTAAGCTGCTGAGGAGGCACTATCTGATGCGCCCCTACGTGGTTGAGTATCTCGGGGAGGCTGTGCCTGAGGAGGACTACTTCTTCTCAGTTCGAAACTAGTATTACTAGGTCTGCTACAACATGCCTTATTAACAAATCATCCAGGTGAGCTTGGTTTAGGATTCCAAGCTCTCTCGACTTGACTTTTCTTCCACTAACTCTTTCGTTTTGCACGCCAGTGCAATCCTAAAGCTCGCCAACCTTAAGGCTAAGCATCAGGCCAATATTGAGCAAGAGAAGGCTGAGAAGGCCATTGAAGAGAGGAAAAAGCTCAAGAAGAAGCTTGAGGAGAGTGAAGGCAAACTAGCTCAAGTCGAGGCCAACCTGGAAGGGCTTAAGACGGAGCTTGAACGGGCTAAGGATGAAGCCTTGAAAGCTCAAGAGGAGGTTGAACAAGCATGGGCAGATCTCCTCGAGGAATGGGAAACTACCCGAGCTACAAAGGAGGAATACGACAAGTTCCTTCGAGAGTTGCGAGGAAGACTGACCCAGGCTGCAGAGGAGTTTAAGCTATCTGGTGAATTCGTCGACCAATACTACCTCGAGATGAAAAAACCTACAAGAGCACTTACTAGAGAAGTATCCCGAGGCCGCCACCATAGATTGATCGTTGATCGTCAACCCTGAGGTGAGGGAGGAAAAGGTAGGAAATAAGGAGACTCTGGCATCGGTTGTATAGGACGGCGGCAAGCAGGTGATCGTAAACTTGGACGCCGAAGACGCCGAGGATGATGCCAGCCTTGACTTGGGGTTCCAATTCTCATCCTCTTCTTCTTTTATTTTCTTTTCTTCTACCTAGGTATAAGAGATGCCTAGTTGTTGTACCTTCCCCAAACTATTTTTAATAAAATTTTGATTTTCCAAATTCTCATGCTTAGACCATTGATTTTAATTTTCTTGTTTTTGCTTTTTTTCTTTTCTTCTTCTTTTTTGCATATATTTTTGGCCAGACAGGGACGTGTCTTACTCGGGTTATAGGGTATTGTGGTGCTTTAATACCCTTGTACCCCCAGACTTGTTAAATCCTTTAGGATTTCTTCAAGTCTGGTCATGATTGGGATATTAGTCCCCTAGACTCTATTAGTGCTCGGTATGACCATTGGTCGACAATCTGCGGTGTAGTTGGACTAGTGGACTAGTGTTTCAAGTCCACTCATGGTCAGGATTCATACCGACCAACCCCCTATTAAAGAGTTAAAGTGGCCTCTCCTTGCTGGGCTATTAAACGGTAACCTTCTTTAAGACCAAGTCCCTAAGTTTAAAGCTTCTCGGTTGCATACCCTTGTTGTAGTACCAAGCAATAACTTGATTCTAAGCTGTAGTTCGAATGAAAGTGACATCCCTCTTTTCTTATAGTAGATTATCAAGTTTGGCCATCATAAGCTAGATATTTTGCTACTAGTCATAGTGTTATGTTCTATAGCTCAGCAAGCTAATCTCAGCAAGGATGACAACCTCAGATCCGTAGACCAAGGAGAAAGAAGTGTCTACCTTGGCTGTCTAGATTATTGTATGATACGCCTAGAGCACCTTCAAAAGCTCGTTGATCCAAGCACCCTTGAAGCCATTTAGTTTATTCTTGAGGTTGTCCTTTATGGTCTTATTGACAACCTCAACTTGTCGTTGTTTTGAGGGTAGCCTGATGAGAAGAACACCTTCTTAATGCCAAGCTGCCTGTACATTTTAAAGAGACTTGCTGCTTCAAATTGCTTGGCATTATCGGTTACTATCATGTGTGGAACACTATATCAACAAATTATGTTCTTCTAGATAAAGTTAGTACACTTAGCCTTGGTCATGTTGGTGCAAGGCTCAACTTTAACCTATTTGGTAAGATAGTCGATGGCCACTATGTAGTATCTAAATTGTGATCGAACTGTAGGAAAAGGACCGATCAGATTCATGCCTCACTGTTAGACATGTATGCTCTAAGGAGTAAAAATGTAATACGTTTTTGGAGACATTTTTTATCAATAAAGAATTTATTCATTTATATATACCAAATATTGTCCTCTTTACGTTCATATTTGTTGAATGTATGATAAGCAAACAGTAGTCTAAGACTATCAGTCTAAACCTTAAGAGTTGGGCATATGATGGGATGATTATGCGGTAGACACGACTCTTAAGGTGATGGTCTAAAATATATGATCCGCAATCGAGGGAATAAAGTTGGGCGCTTTATTCATGTAAAGATTGTTATGTTGTCTATATCCCTTTTTGGGAGATGGTTTGTCTTGGCCATCGGAGTTGGACTCCGTGAATAGAAACATTGGCGCATTGTCATAGGTGACGATGTGTTGGATCGGGACATAAAGTGAATTGATTTGGATTAATAATTCTGTCTTGTCAAATCGATTCACTTTAGACAATCATTTGTATTGTATCTTAATCCTGAGATGAATAATGGGCCCGTTGTCTCGACTTGTGTCTTTTGATGTACCAATGGGTGACTCCCACATCTCTATAGTGGCATGCATGCCGGTACGTTGGAAGCATGACTCTTGGTAGCGTAGACTTGTTATTCATAGATATGGAATCCATAGCTCCTCTTTAGGAGTAATGATATCCTCTTATATGCGTTGTCCTGTAATTGGAAAACTGGAGCGCTCAACCATTTGGATACATAGGTGTAACCGAATGGTATACTATCTTTAGATGGTAAGTTTTCTAATGGTGAGACAATGGAACATAAGATAAAAATAATCGGGAAGGTAAGACAGAACTTGTCCTTAAGCCGATTATGGATGATCATATGGGGATGCGATACACTATGATATGTCATGGAGACTTAGCTACACGAGCTTCGTAATTCTATAAAGTTCGAGAGTGCAGCTCCAAGCTTTTAGTGGAGTAGCGTTGGAGTTGATAATTGTGAAATGTATATCTGGGATATTGGGTTTCATAATTATCATGAGCTTGAACTTTATAGGTCCATTTTGGTCCCCTTTGCTAGCTCACAAAATCCTGTAACGACACGGCGTGCTTTTCCAATAATTGGTGACTTATGTCGGATTTATCAGATTGGTTTAAAATTTATAAGAATCAAATAATTCATGTCTGTTTATCGGTTGAATTAATTATGTAAGAAATTAATTCAAGATGAACTTGTTGAATTATGGCGTTCGGATAATTCTTGTCTGTTTATCGGTTGTTTTAATTTTGGACAATTAGAACAAGATAAACTTGTAGAATTATTGTGAATTGATTTATTTTCTTAGAGATTATCTTGATAAAGTTTGTTTTGATCAGATATCTTTTCTGTTGGGCTATTTGAATCAAAACTGAGACTTTATCCTTTAGAATCTCGGGTGGAAAATAAAAGATTCGCGGAGATTTTTTCTCGGCAGTTCGGCCTGCCGATCAGAAAGTTTGGCCTGCCGAACTGGCCAGTTCGGCCTGCCTATCTCACAGTTCGGCATGCCGACCGCGACAGTTAAGATTACGCGTTTTTCACGCGTATCTTATCAGATATTGATCCGAACTTGATTCTGTTTCGATTTTTGAGACCTAATCTGATATGGACTGACCCCAAGGACCAATAGGTATAAAAAGGGAGTGAGTCTAATGATTTACTCAGATCAATTTGAGAGATTAAGAGTGATACTCTTCTAGTGAGCATCTGAAAACTCCCTGAGAGCTTTTGTTCACAAATCACGAACACTAGCTTTGGGTTCTCTCTATTGGTTGGAAGGAGAGTCACCGGTGGAAGAGCTGTACGTGTGAGCCCACACTCACTCCGGTTGTGGATAGAGAATAGCAAAGAAGACCAGTTGGTTGAGGCTCTTCTGGAACGTTACTTCTCTACACAGGTCGCGGAGGTTCTTCAGCACACTGAGGTTAGTAAGATCTGTTTAATTTATACATATAACATGTCAAACTTGTGTTTTGGAAAATACTCTGATGAAAAATTTTAAAAATTCCGCTGCGCACTTTGTTTCCAACAATTGGTATCAGAGCCGAGGTTTTTACATGAATTTACAAGTTTGTGATCATGTTATATGCATAAATTTTGTGATCTTAATCTCTCCAATGCTTGAATTAAATTTTATAGAGAGATGGCACTCTAGGTTTCTATATAATATATATGTTGTCATGGATTATATGGTGAATGTTTATTAATTAATTATGGTTGATTAAAATGTTGTTTAATTATTTATTAATTAATTAATACCGGTTATGGTTCCTTAGAGGTTAGAATGTGTATCTAGGTTTTTCATGTAATTAGATGGCGGACTATCATCTCCGTCTAGGAATTATTATTTAATTTGTAAGAATTTTGTAATTAAATAATTATTCAGAGAAGACGGAACGAGAAGTCGGATCTTGAAGATAGATGATGGCGCCTCCAGGTATTTCCTGAGTCTCTAATTTTATGTTTTTGAATTGTTGAAAATAAAATTAATGAATTGCATTAAAATTGTATTTTCTGGATTGAGGGTTTTCTGCTCGGTCGGCATGCCGGACCTCACAGTTCGGCAGACCGAAGGTCACAGATCGGCAGGCCGGACGTACAGTCCGACAGGCCGACAGTGGGGCAGAAATTTTTGTGCTCTGCCGGCAGGCCGAACCTTCATGTTCGGCAGGCCGAACCACCATGATCGGCAGACCGATCACCCAGATCGGCCTGTCGACCGAGAGCTGCCAGGTGTCCAGAAAAGGTGCGATTTTTTCAGTGCAGTTTTAATTTTATTTTTGGGACGATTCTGAGAAACATTGAATTTGGATATGACCGGAAATATGAAGTGTTCGATTCATACGGGATTGAGGACTTGAAGATGGATATTACATGAAGAAGGATACAGCTTGAGGATTCAAGGATGAAAAATCGATAAATGTCTCGATTATTCTCTTGTAATCTTATTTTTTCTATTCTCTAGGGTGGAACCATAATATTACGGTTATTATTATTATGCTTGTAGCTTTGCTTGATTGCTTTGCTTGTCTGCATTATAATATGATTTACCATGTATATTGATAACATGTCATATAGAATAGGGAGTGCCACTCATATTAAAATTGTTCATGCATAATTTTAAAATAAAACCTTGACTTCAAAAGATTGAGTGGGAGAAGGTTTTCGAAGAGAGAACCTAAGGCCTCCATCGTTGGTCCATAGGAAGAACATGATGGTCCCAACCCCTAGGAAGGGATTTCTATCATGTACCAGATTGGATCTCTGAAAGGATAAGGTATTTTAGTACGATTTATGGTTGCACACCCCTAGGTGGTGATTATAAATCATGGATAAAATATTAAAACGGTGGTTATACACTCACGTTAACTTTATTATTAACCTCCCCTAGGAGCTCTGTTAATAAAATTAATGGCCAAAGAAACGATTATTAGTATATGCTGGATCATACGGGTCCTGGATGGCATATATTAATCAGGAGGGGATCCGTGTTCCTGATTGAATTTGGCATGACTCCCCTAGGAGCTTGTTGAATTCTGAGTTGGGAATTATCGTTGTAAGGTTGTGATATTTTCAAGGTTTTGACACATAAACACATTTGTATGATTTTACATGATTGTGTTAACTTACTAAATTATTATATATGTTTGCTTATGTTTGGTATATGATTCTTTATTGTAGATTGAAAATGTCTAAAAACGCTTTATCATCGATACTTGACAAAAACCAATTGACCGGTGAGAACTATAATGATTGGAAACGGAACCTGGACATCGTCCTTTCCTTTGAGAAACTGAAATATGTTCTGACAACTCCTTGTCCTCCCGAGCCTACGGGAGACTCAAGTAATGAGCAATTCCAAGCGTACGAACGCTGGAAAGATGCTAATGATCAGGCCCGCTGCTATGTTATGGCTAGCATCAATAACGTGCTGCAGGCTCAACATCAGGATTATGAGACTGCGAAGCAGATCTTGGATAATCTTGAGGACATGTTTGGAGGCCAGGCCATAACAAAGCGGCAAGGGGCGCTTCGGAAACTCTTAAACTGTAGACAGAGACCGGGGACATCTGTAAAGGAGCACATGATGTTGGTCATGGGTTACCTCGCTGAGGCTCAAACCAATGGAGCCGACATCGATGCTGAAACTCAGATGACTATGGTCTTTGAGACTCTGTCTAAGGAATTTATTCCGTTTAGAGCTACTTTTAATCTAAGCAATAGACGGGATATGACCTTGACAGAACTGATGAAACAGTTACAAGAGTTTGAACTGCTGATCAGGGAGTCTCCTGCTGGTGGAGAGGCCAATATGGTAGCTGCTTCTGGTTCCAATCCTAACTCTGGGAATGGAAAGAAGCAACGGGCCAAAAGTGGGAAGTCTTCTATTCCTATTGCTGCCAAGAGCAAGAAGAAGAAGAAGAAGAACCCAAAGAAACTTAAGTGCTTCTTTTGTGGAAAGGTCGGGCATATAAAGAAGCATTGCAAGGACTTCCTTTCCAAGGGAGGTAGGTGTGATCTTCTATATTTAGAAACTTGTTTGGTTGAGGAATCCAGTGACATTTGGGTCATAGATTCTGGTGCAACTAATCATGTTTGTGTTTCTCTGCAGGGATTCAAAGAAACGAGAAGTCTACTTCGTGAAGACTTAACGCTTCGGATGGGCGATGGATCCTTGGTCTCAGCGGAAGCAGTGGGAGATGTCTATCTTTATTTTGATAATTATAGGAGTTTAATTTTGCGAGATTGTTTTTATGTTCCTAAATTTAAAAGGAATTTAATTTCTGTATCTTCTTTATTTAAAGACTCCTACGTGGTATCTTTTAATGAAAAAGTGGTGATTCGTAAAAACAAATCTTTTATCTGTTCTGGATGGATGCAAAATAATCTATATTTTATCAAACCTAAGATGGACCTATTACTTAATGCTGAGATAAATGATAATAACTCAAAAAGACTTAAAACTTCTCACTCTAATAAGACTTATCTTTGGCATTTGCGCCTTGGCCATATTAACCTAAATAGGATTCAAAGGTTGGTAAGGGATGGACCTTTAAGTCACTTAAAGGTGGAATCTATACCTCAATGTGAGTCTTGTTTGGAGGGTAAAATGACCAAAAGACCATACGGGTCTAAGGGCAATAGGGCCGAAGGGGTTCTAGAACTTGTGCATAGTGATGTTTGCGGACCGATGAACATCCGGGCACGAGGAGGGTATGAGTACTTCGTTACTTTTATTGACGATTACTCTAGATATGGGTATGTGTACCTAATGCACCACAAAAGCGAAACTTATGATAAATTCAGGGAGTTTCGGGCTGAAGTGGAAAAGCAATTGGGTAGACCCATAAAGGCACTTCGATCAGATCGAGGTGGAGAATACCTTTCTGATGAGTTCTTGGGACACTTGTTAGAGAATGGGATTTTATCCCATTTGACTGCGCCGGGCACTCCGCAGCAGAATGGCGTAGCAGAGAGAGAGAATAGGACTTTGTTGGACATGATTCGGTCCATGATGAGTTATTCATCATTGCCTTTATCCTTTTGGGGATATGCACTACAAACCGCATGTTATCTTTTGAACAATGTGCCTTCAAAATCGGTCCCTAAAACTCCTCACGAGTTGTGGACAAGACGGAAGACATCCTTAAACCATATTCGCATATGGGGATGTCCAGCTCATGTCCTGTTTAAGGATCCGAATAAGTTGGAAGCACGTTCAGAAGTTTGCGTGTTTGTAGGATATCCAAAAGGGACTAAAGGGGGTTATTTTTATAACCCAAAGGAAAATAAAGTCGTGGTTTCAACTAATGCAACTTTCCTTGAGGAGAGTTACATGAACGACTTTAAACCTCAAAGCAAAGTGGTGCTTGAGGAGTTGAGGGGTAATCCGTTTACTCCGGAGGTTCCGAACGAAACCATTCCGATCGGTGTAGAAAAACCAAACAAACCTGAACAACAACCTCAGGGGCTTCGGCGTAGTGGGAGGATCGGGCGTCAACCTGAGAGGTATATGTTCAATGGGGAGGTCTTTTTGGCTGAACCGGATGAACAAGACAGGGATCCTTATACTTACGCAGAAGCTATGGAGGATGTTGATTCAAGACTCTGGACAGAGGCCATGAACATTGAGATGAAGTCTATGGAGACTAATCGGGTCTGGGAGCTTGTGGATCTTCCCAAAGGGGTAAAACCCATAGGGAGTAAGTGGATCTACAAGAGGAAAAGAGGAGTGGATGGAAAGGTCGAAACCTTTAAGGCTAGACTGGTAGCTAAGGGTTATACGCAAAAGGAAGGAATCGATTATGAGGAAACCTTTTCGCCTGTAGCCATGCTTAAGTCCATCCGGATTCTCTTGTCCATAGCTGCCGCTCTCGACTACGAGATTTGGCAGATGGATGTCAAGACGGCTTTTCTGAATGGCTATCTTGATGAGTCCATTTATATGGAACAACCAGACA
Organism: Artocarpus heterophyllus; assembly: GCA_025403435.1. NCBI lineage: Eukaryota > Viridiplantae > Streptophyta > Magnoliopsida > Rosales > Moraceae > Artocarpus > Artocarpus heterophyllus. Next base: position 22,885,083 of record CM046348.1, on the reverse strand, counting down.
GGTTCAAGGTCACGGGTCAAGAGGGTAAGGTTTGTAAGTTGCTAAAGTCTATTTATGGACTTAAGCAGGCTTCTCGTTCTTGGAACATAAGATTTGATCAAGTGATCAAGACTTATGGGTTCTCACAAAATGTGGATGAACCATGTGTTTACAAACACATTAAGAATGGGAAGGTGGTTTTTCTACTACTCTATGTAGATGACATTCTGCTAATTGGCAATGACGTTGGGGCGTTGTCATCGGTCAAATTATGGTTGACCAAGCAGTTTGACATGAAGGACTTGGGTGAGGCTAATTTTGTTCTCGGTATCCAGATCTTTCGGGATAGGAAGAACAAAATGATAGCTTTGTCACAGGCCAGCTACATAGATAAAATTCTCAGGAGGTTTGCAATGCAGGATTCCAAGAAAGGTGGGCAACCATCTAGGTCTGGAATTACTCTTTCTAAGAAAGACTCTCCAAAGTCTAATGAAGAAAGAGAATACATGAAGAAGGTACCTTATGCTTCGGCAGTGGGTAGTCTCATGTATGCCATGCTTTGCACTCGACCGGATATTAGCTATGCGGTCGGGATTGTGAGTCGATTTCAGGCGGATCCAGGACCGAACCATTGGGTTGCGGTAAAGCATATTTTCAAGTACCTGAGAAGGACTCGTGAGTATATGCTTGTGTATTCGGGTGAGGATTTAACTCCTCTAGGATACACTGATTTGGATTTTCAATGCTGTCTGGATTCTAGGAAATCGACTTCAGGGTTTGTGTTTACTTTGGGTGGCGGTGCCATCAGTTGGAGAAGTGCGAAGTAAGATTGCACTTCGGATTCAACGATGGAGGCCGAGTATATGGCAGCTGGTGATGCTTCGAAAGAAGTAGTGTAGCTCCGCAAGTTCCTTGGGGATCTTGAGGTAGTTCCTGGTATGGATAAAGCGGTATCACTGTATTGTGATAACAATACGGCGGTAGCTAATGCTACAGAACCGAGATTTCACAAGAAGAGTAAGCATATTGATCAGAAGTATCATGTGATAAAGGACTTCGTTGAGGGCGGCCATGTCATGGTGTGCAAGATCGCGTCAGAGGACAATTTAGCTGATCCATTTACGAAGACATTTTCTGGGAGAGTCTTCGAAAGGCATGTGGAAGCTATGGGGATGCGAAATTTGCACTATTTACTCACTTAGTGCAAGTGGGAGATTGTTAGACATGTATGCTCTAAGGAGTAAAAATGTAATACGTTTTTGGAGACATTTTTTATCAATAAAGAATTTATTCATTTATATATACCAAATATTGTCCTCTTTACGTTCATATTTGTTGAATGTATGATAAGCAAACAGTAGTCTAAGACTATCAGTCTAAACCTTAAGAGTTGGGCATATGATGGGATGATTATGCGGTAGACACGACTCTTAAGGTGATGGTCTAAAATATATGATCCGCAATCGAGGGAATAAAGTTGGGCGCTTTATTCATGTAAAGATTGTTATGTTGTCTATATCCCTTTTTGGGAGATGGTTTGTCTTGGCCATCGGAGTTGGACTCCGTGAATAGAAACATTGGCGCATTGTCATAGGTGACGATGTGTTGGATCGGGACATAAAGTGAATTGATTTGGATTAATAATTCTGTCTTGTCAAATCGATTCACTTTAGACAATCATTTGTATTGTATCTTAATCCTGAGATGAATAATGGGCCCGTTGTCTCGACTTGTGTCTTTTGATGTACCAATGGGTGACTCCCACATCTCTATAGTGGCATGCATGCCGGTACGTTGGAGGCATGACTCTTGGTAGCGTAGACTTGTTATTCATAGATATGGAATCCATAGCTCCTCTTTAGGAGTAATGATATCCTCTTATATGCGTTGTCCTGTAATTGGAAAACTGGAGCGCTCAACCATTTGGATACATAGGTGTAACCGAATGGTATACTATCTTTAGATGGTAAGTTTTCTAATGGTGAGACAATGGAACATAAGATAAAAATAATCGGGAAGGTAAGACAGAACTTGTCCTTAAGCCGATTATGGATGATCATATGGGGATGCGATACACTATGATATGTCATGGAGACTTAGCTACACGAGCTTCGTAATTCTATAAAGTTCGAGAGTGCAGCTCCAAGCTTTTAGTGGAGTAGCGTTAGAGTTGATAATTGTGAAATGTATATCTGGGATATTGGGTTTCATAATTATCATGAGCTTGAACTTTATAGGTCCATTTTGGTCCCCTTTGCTAGCTCACAAAATCCTGTAACGACACGGCGTGCTTTTCCAATAATTGGTGACTTATGTCGGATTTATCAGATTGGTTTAAAATTTATAAGAATCAAATAATTCATGTCTGTTTATCGGTTGAATTAATTATGTAAGAAATTAATTCAAGATGAACTTGTTGAATTATGGCGTTCGGATAATTCTTGTCTGTTTATCGGTTGTTTTAATTTTGGACAATTAGAACAAGATAAACTTGTAGAATTATTGTGAAATGATTTATTTTCTTAGAGATTATCTTGATAAAGTTTGTTTTGATCAGATATCTTTTCTATTGGGCTATTTGAATCAAAACTGAGACTTTATCCTTTAGAATCTCGGGTGGAAAATAAAAGATTCGCGGAGATTTTTTCTCGACAGTTCGGCCTGCCGATTAGAAAGTTCGGCCTGCCGAACTGGCTAGTTCGGCCTGCCTATCTCACAGTTCGGCATGCCGACCGCGACAGTTAAGATTACGCGTTTTTCACGCGTATCTTATCAGATATTGATCCGAACTTGATTCTGTTTCGATTTTTGAGACCTAATCTGATATGGACTGACCCCAAGGACCAATAGGTATAAAAAGGGAGTGAGTCTAATGATTTACTCAGATCAATTTGAGAGATTAAGAGTGATACTCTTCTAGTGAGCATCTGAAAACTCCCTGAGAGCTTTTGTTCACAAATCACGAACACTAGCTTTGGGTTCTCTCTATTGGTTGGAAGGAGAGTCACCGGTGGAAGAGCTGTACGTGTGAGCCCACACTCACTCCGGTTGTGGATAGAGAATAGCAAAGAAGACCAGTTGGTTGAGGCTCTTCTGGAACGTTACTTCTCTACACAGGTCGCGGAGGTTCTTCAGCACACTGAGGTTAGTAAGATCTGTTTAATTTATACATATAACATGTCAAACTTGTGTTTTGGAAAATACTCTGATGAAAAATTTTAAAAATTCCGCTGCGCACTTTGTTTCCAACACTCACTTGGTAAACGGCCAGGCGCACATGACGAAGTTGAGTAGCTCAACGTGGCGTCTGATTGCCCAAGCAAATTTTTGGCATTTAAGGCACTTACAGGTGTACTCCATATAGTCCTGGTCCATGTTTGGCCAATAGTAGCCCCACTGAGGCATTTTAGGGACAAGGATCGTCTTATACATGATTGCCACACAACCCTTTATGGATTTCTTCTATTAAGTATCGAGCTTGTTGAGGTCCAATGCACCTCTGGTAGGGCGTAGTGTAGTTGCGTTAGTAAAGCCTTCCATCGATCATCAAATACCGAACTAAGTTGTTGCAAATTCACCAGGCTTCCTCTCGGTTACTGGGCATTTCAACTGTGATCAGGCATTGGATGATCAAGTTCATCCAAGTTCCTATATGGTAATCGGCCTCACTGACTGATTCCTTCTTTATGCTTAGCTCGACTAACCTCTCGATGAGAATTGACGTTAGGTTGTTGTCTTTAAGGCCTGAGGCTAGGCAGGCGAGCAAGTATGTCAGCCTTTGCATTCTCTGTTCTCGAGATCTAAATAAAGGAGTAGCTCTTGAACTATCCGAACGAGGCCTTGACTTCACTTAGATAGGTTGCCATGCACTCACTTCGAGCTTGGAATCTACTGGTTACCTTATGGATCATGAGCATAGAGTTATTGTGAATGCGGATGCAATCCACTCTGAGCTCTTGCGCAATCTTGAGACCAATTATCAGTGCTTCATATTCGGCCTTATTATTGGAGGCCCTGAAATTGAACTGATGTGCATAGCTAGTCTTGTAGCTGTCTAGGCCGATGAGGATGAGAATAAAGCCCAACCTATTTATGCCTAAGGATCCGTCGACGAACAGCTCCTATTTAGGTTCTGGCCTAGTCGTGCTGTTGCTAGTTGGGTCGGAATCTTCCACAGGTTCATTTTCAGTCGGAGGAGTATTATGTCCGGCATCTGTGAACTCTACTATGAATTCGGCCAAAGCTTATGCTTTTATGGCCATTCGGGCACAAATTGTATGTCGAATTCTCCTTGCTCTACGACCAATTGGCCATCTAACTAGAGATTTTTGGATTTTAGAGGATCTAGCACAAAGGGTACTTAGTCGGGACCCGAATCATATGCCTCTGGAAGTATGGTTAGAGTTTCCAAGTAGAAGTGACAAGAGCAAGGGCCAATTTTTCTCGCAAAAGGTACCTCTCTTCAGCTCCCTAGAATGCTTTACTGGTGTAGTAGACCAATTCTAGACGTTTTCTTCTTCTCGGATAAGGACTAAGCTTATTACTTTCTTCGACACTGGTATACAGTCTCTCTCAGTAGAGGTTTGGATAAGATCCGGAGTGTGGCCAACTATCTTTTGAGGTTCTAAAGTGCTTCCTCATACTTTCTGCTCCATTCAAACCTCCTCTTAAGTGCCTAGAAAAAAGGTTGGCAGTTATCGGTGGACTGGGAGACGAATCTAGATAGAGTCGCGATCATGCTGGTTAGCTTCTGCACTTCTTCAACTATTTGAGGAGAGTGCATGTTCACCACAGCTTGGGCTTTGGCTGGATTGACTTCAATGCTGTGATGGTTGACCATGAATCCAAGGAACTTGCCAGACTCCACTCCGAATGCATACTTGGCTAGATTAAGTTTCATCTTGTATTCTTAGAGTATGTCGAAGTTGTCCTAGTGATCGGCGATGTGATTAGTTGCTCGGACTGACTTGACAAGCATGTCATCGACATTCATCTCCATGGTTTTCCTAATCAACCGAGCAAGCATCTTGTTCACTAGGCGCTAGTAAGTGACCCCAGCATTTTTCAGTCCAAATGGCATGACTACATAGCAAAATAACCCCTAGTCTGTAGTGAATACGATCTTCACTTGATCCTCCTCAACCATCCTGGTCTGATTATAGCTAGAATAGGCATCCATAAAGCTCAACAGCTTATGTCCGATGGTTATGTCTACCAGCTGATTGATCCGGGGCAATGGGAAGCAGTCCTTCGGGCAGGCTTTGTTTAGGTCGATAAAATCGATACAAACCTGCCACTTTCTGTTGGCCTTTTTGACCAAGACCACATTTGCCAGCCACTCTGGATATGTAACTTCCTAGATAAATCCGACCTTCAGGAGCTTCGAACCTCTTCGTTGATGGTGGTGTACCTCTCCGGAGTAAACGCTCTTCTCTTTTGAATGATCGGCTTGTGCCTAAGATTAAAGTTCAAATGATGGCTGATAATACACGGGTCAATCCCAAGCATGTCTTCATCGAACCAAACGAACACATCCTGATATTCCGTTAGGAAAATCTCCAGGTCTGTTCGGATCTTAGGCTTTAGATGAGAGTTAAGTAGGACCATTTGGTTGGGGTGTTCAAGGTCTAAGTGATGCGGCACCAAGTCTTCCATAGGTGTAGCTCACACCTCCTCGGGCAGCCACGGGTTGAAGTTGGATAACATTTTTAGCTCCTGCTCGGCAAGGAACTCTATCTCATTGACTTTGAAAATAGCTGAGACATTTAGCAATCGAGCTGCTGCTTCCTTTACAGCCTTGACATAGCATTCTTGGGAGTCTTTTAGTCTCAACCTTACACCCCGACCCTGTTTTCAGTTGGGAATTTTGCTAGGTGGTAGGTCAAGACTACGGCCATGAGCGCATTGAGAGTCAGCCACCCAAAGATGATATTATGCTGAGACGGCCTATCAACGATGAGGAATTCCACAAGACGTGTTACCCAACCACTTCCTTCGCTGAAGGTGAGTGGCAAACAAATCATGTCCATAGCCTGGACACACTCCCCTAAGAAGGCGTACAAGGGTGTCTGGACTAGGATTAGTATGGCATTGTTGATCTTGAGCTTGTCGAATGCTTGCTTGAATAAGATATCAACCAAGCTGCCATTTGCAGCTCGCACACCTAAACATCATTATTCAAATGAACGAGCATGTCTGCTTCTTCCTCTGTGAAGGTAACATCTTCTTGTCGGTAGATTTTATTGATGTGCTCGAACATATTCACGAGGTTCCCCCATTCAACCAGCCTAGCTTCCTGAGTATAAGTGTTGGAAAATCAAAACTATTGTCAATTATCTTGTATAGCTGTAAATTAGCTAATTAGTTGTCAATCTTTGTTTTTTAGGAAAGTATTTGTTAGGAAAGTATTTGTTAGGATTTATTCTTTCCCTAAAATTAGTGATTAGTGATTTAATTGATTAGTGATATAATTTCCTGATATGAAGGATTTGTATAGGCTGTAAACTTTATAAAAAAGGAACAATCTTAATGAAAGAATTCATTCCCATAAAATCATTTTTTCAAGTTGGTACCAGAGCCAGCAAATTGCTTGCCGGAACCCTTCTTCTTCCTCTCTTTCTATTCCTGCCTTCTGAAACCATGTCTGAAATTTCAAACGAGTCCACTATTCTTCCCCAACCTTCTCTGAATAATCCCAATACCACTGATTCTCAAAAAATCAGTAATACCATCACAGAATCTCACTCTGTCCAGATTACCACAATTCGCCTGAATGGTGACAATTTTTTGAGATGGTCTTAATCAGTCCGGATGTACATCAGAGGACGTGGAAAGATGGGCTACTTGACAGGTGAAAAGAAGGCTCCTGCAGTGGACAGTCCAAGCTTTGCTACATGGGATGCTGAGAATTCCATGGTGATGACATGGCTTGTCAATTCTATGGAGGAAGACATTAGCTCTAACTACATGTGCTATCCAACAGCACAAGAGCTTTGGGAGAATGTAAACCAGATGTATTCAGACCTAGGGAATCAATCACAAATTTTTGAGTTGACCCTCAAACTCGGTGAGATGCGACAAGGGGAGGACAGTGTCACAAAGTACTTCAATTCCTTAAAGCGGATGTGGCAAGACCTTGATCTTTTCAACACTTATGAGTGGAAATCTACCGAGGATGAACGTCATCATAAGAAGACAGTGGAGGATAGCCAGATTTTCAAGTTTTTGGCTGGTCTAAATGTCGAGTTTGATGAGGTGAGAGGGAGAATTATTGGGAGGCAACCCTTACCTTCAATAGGTGAAGTTTTCTCAGAAGTAAGGAGAGAGGAAAGTCGGAGGAATGTGATGTTAGGCAAGAAGGGACCTGGAAGTACTGTTGAAGGGTCAGCTTTATATACCACGGGTGGAGGTCATAGCAAAGCCCCTAGCTCCTTCTGTTTTCCAGCGCAAACCTGATGAAAAACCCCGAGTGTGGTGTGATTTTTGTAACAAGCCTCGTCATACCCGTGAGAACTGTTGGAAGCTCCATGGGAAACCTGCAAATTTGAAGGGAAAAACTGGAGAAAAAACTAGCAGGGCCATCCCCACTGCTAATGAGGCTGATACCAGCCCCTTCACCAAGGAGCAGATGGAGCATCTCCTTGACCTGCTGAAATCCAACTCAACATCCAGTATTCCTAATGTTTCTGTGGCACACACAGGTAACAAGTTTTATGCTCTATCTTGTTTTTTAAAATCTGCTCCATGGATTATTGATTCTGGAGCATCTGACCACATGACCAACTCCTCAAATATGTTTGAATCCTATTCACCATGTGCCGGACATAAAGAGGTTAGGATAGCAGATGGTAATTTCTCACCAATTGCAGGAAAAGGCCAAATAAAAATCTCCAAGGGAATAGATCTTAAATCTGTTCTCCATGTTCCTAAGCTTGCTTGTAATCTCCTATCTGTTAGCAAATTATCTAGAGATTCTAATTGTTGTGTTGTCTTCTATGATTCCCATTGTATCTTTCAGGACCGGAGCTCGGGGAAGACGATTGGCAGTGCTAGGATGATCGATGGACTCTATTATTTCAAGGATGAGTTACCTAGTAATAAAATGGCTCAAGGACTCAGTAGTATTAGTTATCTTTCTGTTCGTGATCAAATAATGGTTTGGCATTGCAGATTAGGCCATCCTAGTTTCTCTTATTTAAAACATTTGTTTCCAATGCTATTTCAAAAGATTGATCCTCTGTCTTTTCAATGTGAAAGTTGCTTATTGGCAAAGAGTCAACGTAAATCTTACATTTCAAAATCTTACCATGCATCCAAACCATTTTATCTTTTTCACAGTGATGTTTGGGGACCTTCAAAAGTGACAACGATTTCTGGAAAAAAATGGTTTGTAACCTTTATAGATGATCATACACGTCTTTGTTGGGTGTATTTAATGCGAGAAAAATCTGAAGTAGAAATGATTTTTAAAGAGTTTTACAACATGATTGAAACCCAATTTCAAACAAAAATCAGCATTCTTAGGTCTGATAATGGGACGGAATACTTTAATAAAATTTTGGAAGGTTTCTTAAAGGAAAAAGGAATTTTACATCAATCATCATGTTCAAATACTCCTGAACAAAATGGGATAGCCGAACGTAAGAACAAGCACTTGCTAGAAGTAGCTCGAGCCATGATGTTCTATATGAACGTTCCTAAATACTTATGGGGAGATGCTATATTAACTGCTTCATATCTCATCAACAGGATGCCAACAAAAATTTTGCAATATTCCACCCCTTTGGACTCACTAAAAAAGGTATTCCCATATTCTAAAATCAATTCTGACTTACCCTTGAAGATATTTGGCTGCACGGCATATGTGTATATTCCAAAAAGGTCAAGATCTAAGTTAGATCCCTAGAGCAGAAAAATGTGTTTTTGTGGGATATACTCCTAATAAAAAAGGTTACAAATGCTTTAATCCTATTACAAAACGTTTTCACACTACTATGGATGTTTCCTTTATGGAAAATGTTTCGTTTTTTCCCAAAAATTTCATTCAGGGGGAGAAACTAGTTGAACCAAATTTTTGGGAGATTGTTGAACCTTTGCCAAGTACAATCCTTGATCTTTCTCTTGAGATAAAAAATAGTGAAACTAAGCCTATTGAACCCGAATCTGAAATTGGTCTGTCAGAAAAAGAAATACTACGAATAAAAAAAAAATAGAAACAATCTTGAGCCTGTGGTTTATTCAAGGAAAAAGATCCTTGGAAAAAGTAAAGATCAGTTTATCATCCCAGCACATGGTCAACCGAAAGCCCTCGGTGATGGCCCTCCAAATGTCTCAGGTAATCCCTCTCCTATTCCTACTCCTATACTTTTGTCTTCTCCTGATATTGATTTGGGTCTACCGTTACACTTGAATCCTTGCTCAGAAAATACTGTGTCCGAACCTGGAACAGGTTCAGCTCCTGTTGTTCTTGAACGTAACCTTGATCTTGATCTCTCCATTGCTCTTAGAAAGGGAACCAGAACATGTACCAAACATCCCATTGCCAAGTATATCTCCCACCATAATCTTTCCGATAATCATAGAGCATTTGCTACAAATATTTCAAAACTTGTGATACCAAGAAATATTTAGGAAGCACTAGATGAACAGAGTTGGAAATTGGCAGTGTTCGAGGAAATGAATGCCTTAAGGAAGAATGGTACTTGGGAGGTTGTAGAGCTGCCAAAAGAAAAAAAGGTTGTAGGGTGCAAATGGGTGTTTACAATAAAGTGTAAGGGAGATGGAAGTGTTAAGAGATATAAAGCAAGACTTGTGGCGAAAGGTTTCACTCAAACCTATGGGATAGACTATCAAGAGACTTTTGCCCAGTAGCAAAAATAAACTCAATTAGAGTGTTGTTGTCTCTTGCAATAAACTCCAATTGGCCTTTACATCAATTGGATGTTAAAAATGCCTTTCTTAATGGAGATCTAGATGATGAGGTATATATGAGTCCACCATCGGGTTTCGAAGAAAGTTTTGGAGTTGGGAAGGTATGCAAATTGAAGAAGTTCTTGTATGGACTCAAGCAGTCACCTAGAGCTTGGTTTGAACGCTTTGGCAAGGTAATAAAGCGTTATGGCTATACTCAAAGTCAAGCTGACCACACAATGTTCTACAAACATTCAAATACAGATAAAGTAGCCATCTTAATTGTGTATGTTGATGACATTGTGTTAACTGGAGATGATTTTAATGAATTAGAGGAGCTGAAGAGAGAACTTGCTACGGAATTTGAGATCAAGGACTTGGGGGCATTAAAGTACTTTCTTGGGATGGAGTTCACAAGATCTAAAGAAGGTATTTTTGTAAATCAGTGAAAGTATGTTCTTGATCTCCTCAATGAGACAGGCATGTTAGGTTGTAAGCCCGCAGAAACACCCATAGAACCTAATATGAAACTGCAGCCTGCAAAAGCTGAGGATGTGAAGGACCGGGAGAGATATCAAAGACTTGTTGGGAGGTTAATTTATCTATCCCACACACGACCGGACATAGCATTTTCTGTAAGTATGGTTAGTCAGTTTATGCATGCACCAGGGTCAGAACATTTTGAAGCTGTTTACAGGATCCTAAGGTATCTAAAAGGGACGTCGGGTAAAGGACTTTTGTTTAAGTCAAAAGGACATTTGCAAGTTGAAGCCTACACTGATGCAGATTGGGCTGGCAGCATAGTAGATCGTAGGTCTACTTCTGGATATTGTTCATTTGTAGGTGGCAACTTGGTTACATGGCGAAGTAAAAAACAAAACGTGGTTGCGAGGAGTAGTGCTGAGGCTGAATTCAGAGCTGTAGCTCATGGCATTTGTGAGATTATGTGGATAAGAAGATTACTGGAAGAATTAAAAATGACAGATTCATCTCCTATGAAGCTGTACTGTGACAACAAAGCAGCAGTTGCAATAGCTCACAATCCAGTTCTCCATGACCGCACAAAGCATGTTGAAGTAGACAAGCACTTCATCAAAGAAAAGATCGACAATGGGTCAGTTTGTATGTCCTATATTCCTACTGAGGAACAAGTGGCTGATGTCTTCACCAAAGGACTACACAAGAGGAAGTTTGATTTTCTAGTAGGCAAGCTGGCTATGGAAGATATCTTTAAGCCAGCTTGAGGGGGAGTGTTGGAAAATCAAAACTATTGTCAATTATCTTGTATAGCTGTAAATTAGCTAATTAGTTGTCAATCTTTGTTTTTTAGGAAAGTATTTGTTAGGATTTATTCTTTCCCTAAAATTAGTGATTAGTGATTTAATTGATTAGTGATTTAATTTCCTGATATGAAGGATTTGTATAGGCTGTAAACTTTATAAAAAAGGAACAATCTTAATGAAAGAATTCATTCCCGTAAAATCATTTTTTCAAGTATAAGCCTGGCGGCCACTCGTAGTGTCCCTAGTAACTGACCTATCGAATATCTTATGTATGATATTCAGTGAGCCTGGGGTGTTCCCACCATCAATGTTATGCACCTTGGGCTGACCTTCTTAAGTCAGCTAGTCGTTTCTCTTGGCATTGGTGCCAAGGGTCAAGACTCGCTTGACAAATTCTCTGAGATGCTCGTCCTAGACGAGCTTCTCAATTTGATCTCTTAGCTGAATGCAATCTCGAGTATTATGTTCGATATCTCTATGGAAGTTACAGTACTTATTCTGATCTCATTTCACTCTGTTACCTTTCAACGAAGGCAGATTTAATAACAAGTTTCAATTACTAACTTGGTTTAGCACCTCGTCGATGGTGGCTACTAAGGGTGTGTAGCTTTGGAACTTCCCAGTCAAGACTTTGGAATTATCGGTCTTGGGTTTTTTTTATTCTAGTCAAGCTCAGACTGTTCTAGTGGATCTTTCTGCTTTTTGCCCTTCTTGTTGTTGCTACTACCTTCTCCGTCTCGACGGCTCTTTATGTAGTCGGCCGTGTCGGCATGCCTCTATGTATAGTCGAGCATCTAGGAAAATATGATGGGCTATTCGAGGGTGAGCGACTAGATCAAGCCCTTATCTCTCAGCTTTATAGAAAAGGTGTATTTCAAAGCCTCATCTTTTAGGTGATCACCTAAAATGCTACTCAGGTAAAGCGGTTAATGTAATCCTATACGTCCCTATCACCCTGCTTAATAGTGTATAGGTGGATAACTTATTTCCTCCTCATTCAGGATATAGTGAAGGTAGCCAAGGAGGTGTTGAACAGCTAGGGGAATGAGGACATAGTGCCTGGCTCGATGCGGCGGAACTATTGTCGAGCCGAGCCAATCAAAGTGAGCAAGAATGCCTTGCACATGGCGACATCGCTAGCATTCTAGAGCATCATGTGGCCCTTGTATAATCCTAGATGCTCATCGGCATCTATCGTTCCATCATAGGCTTTGATCTGTGGCACCTTGAACTTGTTCAACAAGGGGGCCCGTATGATGGCATTGGTGAAGGCCAAGTCCAGCATGTCGCCCTCATCTACCCTATAGTAGTAGTTCCAGATTTGGTAAATCTGTCGCTACAAGTCTTGTAATTGACGACTGTTGGTGTCTTTAGGCAGTTCTACTACTGGGCCCCACCCTCTACCCTATCATCTCTTCCTTCCGATCATTCCTAGGCAGAGTAAGCCCCTGGGCCCTGAGCTTGTCGAAGACTAAAGCTCATGAGCCTTAAGGGCAGCGATCGCGGCCTTCTTGAGGATTGAGCCAACCTTCCTTGATAAGCCTATTGTTCTCAGATATGCCTTTTGAGGCCTGTCGTTAGGTGTGTTCAAAATCTCCTTCATTCTAAGAGCCGCCCCTCAGCCCTGCATAACCATATGCACGGTCTTCCCAGGCTGTAGGAAGGAAAGCAGAGGGAGGCTATTGTGCTTATTGTTGTGCCATTTCCTATGTAAGTAGGCGAACCGCAATAGTTAGTTTGCGGATCGGGTCCTATGTGGCATGATCTGCCCTGGCTTTGTTGCCCTAGCCGCTTGATCAAGACCTCACTTCTCGGGGCCTCCCGCGAGGTCTGTTCTGGTTCCAGTTCTGGGCATTCCCCAACCCCTCTTGTCAGGCACCTTCGTCCCGGGTATTTCCTCTCATAGCCATGTTGAGTATGGCTATTAATGGATATGGGTGTTGAGTAAGGTTGCTGGAAAGGCACGATGCCCTCCTTTTAGCGCCAAATTGTTGATGCTTTACTTTGAATAGCTAATGATCAACATCACATGCGGCTACGCACGATGGTCGGATGGTCTTCCCGGCTCGTTCCAGCTTCCCGAGGTGAACCTGCACAAGAAAAGGGATGCTTTAAAGATCAAAGGGACACTGTTGTGGTGCTAGCTAAAAGCTTTCTGATGCTCAAATCAGGTACCTGTTCAATCGAGTTCGGGAGCAAAGTTAGGTAGGAAAGAACACGTTACCCTTAAGTGTAGTAAATGTGCTCAATTTATAGGCCATAATTTGGACCGAGTGTAGATGGGTTTGACTCACAATCTGTGTGTCCTATCAAATTGTGTCATGTAGCAGGTGACAAGTGTCACAATCCCTGGAAGGTCAGTTCTCTATCCAAGGGTTAAAAGGAAGCCATGTGTCGACCTATGGAAGCGAGTAGATGCTTGGGTGTAGGCTTCATCTGACCATCCCAAGCACATGTTCTTCCTCGAGGAGACAACATCATGTGTCGTGACCAACAAAGGCCCTGCATAGCACCTTGGGAGGAAGTGCCAATCACATGGGAGTTGCAGATTTGTCTATAAAGGCCTTCAACCAAGCAGTGTGGCCGGACAACTAAGGTGGTTATCTCCGAGAGAGCACGCCGAGCACACCCCCAACAACCAAAAAAAAGGATCACGGCACTTTCTTCAACTAAAAAACAAACCCCTTATCTAAACAATTATGGCACTTTCTTCCACCCAAAAACAATTATGTTTTGAGCATGGAGTTAGGACTCTTCCTATAAATCGTCATTTAAGTAACACATACAAGTAAAAGATTTTAAGAATTTGTTTGGTTAAACAAATTAAAACCTCTTATTATTATTAAAAACGAGTAATAAGATGATATGGATAAATTTTTAATTTATTTTATAAATAAAAAGCTAAAATGTAGATAAAATAGCTTTTTATAAGCTTTTTTTCTTTAAGCGTTAAGAAATTGGTTTGTTCTAAAAGAGTTCATAAAGCTAAAAGGTTTGTTTGATAGAGCTCTTATTTTTTTTATCAATAAAAAAAATAATAAAAGTTGTGACTTTTTATATAATTTAAATGGGAAATGGGAATACGTAAATGTTTGGCATGTGCAGTTTCCTTCATGAACAGATGTGCGAAAGCTTGACTAGACAATAAATAACAAGGACCATTTTCGCCATAAACAAAAGAAGATAATTAGATTTTTCCACGTGGCGACCTTGAATTGGCATCCGCCAATGCCATACTTAAATCGTACAAAGCAATCCACAAGTGGGTCCTAGTTTATCTTCTTCTTTAAGAAAATGCAAAAAATGCGGTGACTTCATCAGTTACAATTATTTTGTTTTGTAGACTGCGACATTACATATACGAGACAGATAGAAATAATTGAACATATATAAATAATCAATTGATCTGTCATTTCCACGTAAGAAACGGTGTTTGTATATAGTCAAGAATATATATATATATATATGTTTATATATATATTAGTATTACCATTACTTTAAGGCAAAGATATACTAGTCAAGAATATCCTTTGGTATATGCGCTACTAAAAAATTGAATTTGCAGATTTATGGCCATTGAAGAAGGTCTGGATTAGAAACACCCCGAACGTTCACAAAAAAAGGAAAACATTGTTGACAAGTAACAAGGGTTGAACATAGAAATATACAAACTTTACGTAACGCTACTCTCAAAGCATCAGAGCAGTAATAGGAAGGTTTACTGCGTGGAGTTGTGATGTAAGGTTCACAAGTTTCAATGGTACAAATCTATATTAAGAGCACAAAGCTTTTACATGGAGGGCTCGAAAAGATACCGATAAGACAAGAAGGCCTTAGACTGCTCCCGTTGTGCATGCATCAGAAAGAGGAAGATGTATGGTAAGATCGTCCATGTTGGTGTGACCATGGATGCTCAACCCATGCTCATTAGCCAAATGTAACAAGCATATGAAACACAAGTGAGGGGAGACATCATTGATCGTTGCGGCAGCTTTGCAGTCACTTGGTAGGTCGGCCAAGATTTGCCTGAAGGATATTGGTTCTTCTTGATCCTTTTACAAAGAGAGAAATTTCATAATTAGAACTCCCTTTTTCAAAAATATTATATGTTCGAACCAAAAGTTCGAACCTACGATACAGTAGCAATTCAAATTTTATCCTAGAAAATACTATAACAAATTGAACCAAAACTTTTGTCGTTGTAACTATATTCTCAAACAGGCTAAAAACATATTAGCGACAAATGCAGCAAAGCCTTGATAGCGTTAGAATTGGACCAATGTCCATGGAATTTCAAAAATTGGACAAGCAAACAAATCGCTCAAGATGAACATTCTGTCCGCTTGACACGTCTGTCACCAGATACAAAGAATGTCGTCTACTGTATTTGGTTACATGAGACAGTTTTTCCTTTGCTATTAATTGAACAGTCATTAGGTTATTTCACCACTAAGATGTTAAAAAATTCCATTAATAACCTAACTTTTTTTTTTTTTTTGGTAGCAATATCCTACGAACTTATTACTCCCCTAAAATATTAAGTTATCCAGTTTGATGTATGAAATATATAGCCTTGCTAGGGAATGATAAAAATATCCAGCTTGATGTATGAATGGACATACGGATACAGAATTACTGTGTATCAACATGAACTGGTATCTAGTGATCAAGTAACATAGGTAATAGGCTATAGTCCATCTCTAATTGGCCAATTATTTCATCATGCAAGGAAAAAAAAAGCATGAACATCAGTCACCAAACATTAACATGAACAAATCGGTTTTCAAAGATAAAAGTGACGCATGGGATGATAAAATCGTCAAGCAATTGAAAGCCACAGGTTAAGATTCGATGTTGTCACTTTTCTAATTCGAGACCGTATATATCTCTTGACCAAAAACCTATGCCATCAGTGGAATTGAACCATACCTGAATAACTTGATTAGATTGTCGCATATGATCCCAAAGAGTTTCTTTAAGTGCCTGGACATCAACTACCTTAGAAGTTTTGTCATACTGGACTTCGATTTTATTCACCTGTATTGTTTAGATGAGAAAAAAATAAGCTTAATCTGCACATGAGTCACCTGTCCATTTTTTGAGTTAAAAGTTATGACCTAAAACACAGTAAGATTTCGTTCTCTCAAATCTCAATGATAAACACCTGAGAGAGTTCGAAACCAGAAATACTGTGTAAATTTGTGGATCAAGACTATAAGAGTGTCAAAGTTCAAATTCATAAGGCAGCCTCACTGTGAGTTAACCAGGCTGAAGAAGAAAACCAACCTGACGAGGTTGAGAAACAAGGGTGCTGGACTCCTCGTCACTCTGGACAAATCTTTCATCACATGGGCCACCATGTACACTTTCATCATCCCAATGATCCCATGATGGATATTGTCCATAATCATCACCTTGTTGCATTGTCTCATCTGAGTCTGACAACAAAAAACAAGATAGACAATCACGTTTTAGTGATGAACACCAAATACCTACCATATGCACATCTTATCATTAAGGAAAGAGAGAAATAAAAAACTGAAGAACAAAAATGAAAACAATCAAAAAGATATCTGAGTTAATTTATTTGTATAATTACCTGAAAATTTTCTTCTTCTTTTCCCAATGCACTGCAGAAGAGAAATGATTTCATAGAAAATATTTAGGTATAGGGAATTTAAAGAAAAAGACCAAAAAAGAAAACCATGTAAGTTATGTAAGACCTTCAGATTAGGTAGCAGAAACAGCTTAACAAGATCCTCTGGTTGATAGTGGCAATCCTCAGGAAGTTTGGTATTACAGGCTGCTTTATTTGCAGGCAGCAGCAATGACTTCGGATTTTTAGGAGGGGCAAAGATGTCCACCATCTCTATGCCCAAGGATTTTGTGAAATTGATTTCAGGTTCTGCCTGTTTTTGGTTCCTCTTTTTCTTAGTTGTTAGTGCCGAGCCATTTTCTTTTGGAGGATCAACATCTGAAGCTAGAATTACAGATTCAAAATCGTGTTACATAATTAAGAACCATAGGAACAAAGAATGATAATAATAATAATATGAAAAAGGAGGTGATAATTGTATTGATACCAACCTTTACTTCTGTGATACTTCCAATGTTCAGGACCTGCCCAAGCATTTTGTTTTGAAGCTAGTCCCAGACTTGAGAACAAATATGCATCAACTTTATCGAATCTGTCATCAACATCGTGGTCATAGAAAGTATTTGGTTCATTTTCCTGCAAAAAATAACCTCCTATGAAAACTTAATCATTAGGTATAATAGGAGAACCATATGTGGAAGAAAGTTTGTGGAGCAGGAAAGTCAGGTTCTATGCTACAGGAAATTTGTAACAGAAACCTCATGATAATCTGGAAATGCTGAATCTGCACAACTAGGACCATTGTCTACCATGATTTCCTCATCATCATGATCATTACTCCAAGTCACGCATTCCTCAATTACATCATCGTTAAACTCTGTCTCATTAAAAACAGCATCTTCTGTTGATGTCTGGCCAGAAGAATTGAAATCTGATGGCCTTCTGTTATCTTCATCAAATCGATTGACTATACTCCTAAGAGTTGGTGAAATTTCTTCTTTCACTTTCATATTCAATACCATCTGTTCAACATATTCTGAAAGAAAAAAAAAACTAATATAACTTTTATTTTAATTAAATTATGTTGATCGAATTTCCTTAACTAGATGCACCATATTGACAAGACTTTTCAGGAATAAGATATATCCACAAATTGCAACACACCTCTAGCAAAAGAAAGATCAATTGTATTTGTTTTATCTTGTTGATTATCACATGGTGTGCACTTCCCAGGTACCTCCAGCGAATCAAAGAGCACTTTGCATCCACCATAAACTCCAAGATTATTCATCAAAAGACCCTTGGCTCCGCCTTCATCAAATTGTGCTGATGTCTGATGATAGAGTGGATCCACTGCAAATGCAACTGCAAAGGCAAATAGTTTGTACCTTACGTTTGATCTATAGTATTTATAGTCATCAAAATTATAGTGAAATAACAAGGAAGATGTCTTCACCATCAAACTTTTTGACATTAAGAGCCTCAAAAGATGATTCCAGCGTTGACAAAGGTGAGATCTGCATGTATGGATCTAGCTTTAGTATGCATAGTTCAGTAAATTAATCTACTCAACGAAATAAGGTCTATCAACCTTTCTCTCTGTCTCTTTCTTTGATTGACCTCCTTGCTGTCCACTATCAACATTGGCATCGTCCACAACTGTGTGTAATAAAATAGCAACATGGTTAACAATTGTGGTGGAGCACAAATACAATGGAAGCATGCTGCTGAGATAGCTACTTCGGGTATCAGAAAAAGAATGATCATCATGGTAAGCCATCAAAAACATCTTATTGAAGCAAGCTTAACAAAGTGCTTCCACCATCAAAATCTAAAAAGATTGAGATTCTCCTACTTTTGCATGATGTGTGAAACATAAAAGGTTAATTAATATAGTTAAAAGGGAATAGGACGTCCATTTTGCCCGTCCTGCACATATAAACTGATAAATATGCTCAGAAACATAATTCTCCCCTAGTCACTTATTTTAAAAGAGATATATGTGACAATTAAAAAAACAAAAGGACAAAGTTCATTACGCTCAAAATCTAACCTTGTTCATTTTCTTGACCTGCCCTATTCATCCCACCAAGGACCTTGTATGCCTCAGAGTGCACCGAATCCACTCTCAATGAATAAATCTTGACCCCAGCTTCAAGTGTACAGCTTGCCTACAAACATAAAAGTGATATGTTTACATGCACATAACACAAAACAATGGCACGTCTAGTTTTTCAGTATTTAGCAAAGAAGTAATATTATCAGCATTTTGTGCTAAGAATTGTATTGTCCAAAGCATAATTGTTTATCATAGGTATAAATGACAATAAGTACTTGTATGCTCACACGTAACTAGCAAAATGCTGAAGGCATAACATGACCACAACCTATGTAATCAAAATTTTAAATTTCAAAGTATCTACCAAAAGATGTTTAACTATTACATGTATGGAAACTAGTACAGTTGGATATATCTCCCTCTCAATTTCTGCATGTCCTGGATATCTTAACAACCCACCTCGATGCTTGGAAATTTGGATTAATAGAATTCAGTATAATTTTCGGAAAATATAGAATCTAGCTCTTCCACATCCAATTAATTCAGGTATGACCTTAAATGCGTAATTAATTGAATGTTCAAAGTTCCCACATTTTTCCTCAATCCAAATCGGCAATTTGCCTCCAAATTATTTTACCAGTAGTCATTTTGCTTTTGCCGTTTTTAGCATAAATAAGAGCAGCAAGGGGCTTTACCTTTTGAAAATTCGTCTCCATGTCATTTTCTTCTTCAACCTTGATAATCTCCGTTAAATGGTCTATCAGATTCAGTTCCCAAGTATTCTTCTGATTAATTTTCTGCACCAAATCAATCAAAACCGAACGCAAAGTTTACACAAACCATCTAAAGTATAACTGACTAAAAATAACACTATAGTTCAACCGCAATTTTTCTGAAAGTGAACTAAGAATCAACCGAAGTTGAATCCCTGACGCAAACCCCAATCTTACACAAAAATATCAGAGTTTTACAGAGAAAATCAAGTAAGGACATTTTCGCTGGCAAGTTTGATGCAATTCTGGAACAGCTCGAGGATATGCCGCTTGTCGAGGCAGGGATCGAGATCGTCACCGGAGGGAAGTGCATTGGCGGCGACGGTCTTACGACGGATTGCGGCGGCCCGTGCGGCGCGTGCCTGTGCGCGCTCAAGCTGGTCGTCATTGGAGCCTAAAAAGAAGGGGCTGGTGGGAGACTGGAGGCGAGCCGACATGGGAACCTTCTGCTTCTGGGTGATTGGGTTAGGGCTAAGCATTTCCGCCATCTTCTTTGAACTTCGATGATGCAGCGATTTGATAGGAGAAAATTAGGGTTTCTGGAGGCTTTGAATTTGCGATTTTTTTTCTTTTTGATAAGAATTTGGGGGAAATTTGGGATTGAAGTTCGTATGCGAAAGATTGATGGGGCTCTAAGCTTTGAAGCAGAAGGCCAGAAAAGAGGTTTCCCTCCGTTTTTGTTGTTTGAAATTTTGGGTCCGAGTCGTTTAGAGGCTTGTGCAACCCCGTACGGCGTCGTTTGTTGGTTCAGCGCTCCTTAGGGTAATAACAAAAGTACGCTTTTTTTTTTTTCCTAAAAATGATTTTAACACTATAATTGCTTAAAATAATTTAAAAATTAAAAATATTTAACTCAATTTTGTCAAAATTTTCCCTCTATCGTTAGTTAAAAAATAAATTTAGAAAAACAATATGAAGTAAAAACATACATAATTTTATTAAATATAACTATTTTACAACATAAAAATTAAAAATATTTTATAAAAACATAAAACTAAAACAAAGAAAAAACTAATCGAAGAAGAGAGAAAGAAAGAAACAACTTCAAATTATGGAGAAGAAGGGTGAATGTTTATACCTAGAGGAATGATAACTATTTACATTATTTTTTATATTTTTATTTATTTTATTGGGATATTTTTAGGTTGAATATGAGTAAGATTGCAATTTGAGAGATTTTGATATTTTTGAATTAAATTACTGTCCCCCTAAATCTCATATTTGATCTGTTTTTGTAATGATTTTTTTTATTTTTTCTTCTTTCTTCTCGTGTGAAAGAAGCCTTTGGGAATCTAGATTTTATTTCCCGATCT
The DNA here is from genome assembly GCA_025403435.1 of Artocarpus heterophyllus. Taxonomy (NCBI): domain Eukaryota; kingdom Viridiplantae; phylum Streptophyta; class Magnoliopsida; order Rosales; family Moraceae; genus Artocarpus; species Artocarpus heterophyllus. The sequence goes on along the minus strand of CM046348.1, from coordinate 22,864,171 downwards.
GGTGGAGCACGGAGTACGGGAATGGAGTAGAGATGCAGCTGTCATTTTCACACAGACTTTGACTTGGTAGTAGGCACGAATTGAGGCGGAGAACTGGCGCGTTATCGACTGCAGGATAGGTATTCGGTACACGAAATAGATGACTAACAGAGCGAGCGCACATGGGATCAGGCGCAACAAATCCTGAGGCCTGACAAAGACACACGTACGACTAAGATGATTTGAGCGGTATGATGCAGCGGCTGATAGGGCGCCATGTGTCCTACTCTTCATTTTATTGTTTTTTATTTTTCATGCATTTGAGGAACTTTTTGCCCCTTTTTTGCACTTTTTGCTTTGTTTTTTTTGCAGATTTCAAATCTAAAATAAAATAAATAAACTAGATTTAACTATTTGACAAATATAATTTTTTACAATAATTTTAAAAATATATATTTTATATGAGAACACACTAAAAAAAATTCTAAAATTAACAAACCTTAACAGATATATTAATCTAAGACTTGAAAATATTTTTAGAAACTACTAGAAATATTATAAAACATATTTACAAATTAAAAACTATTTACAAATACTTTAAGACTCAAAATAAAATCACACAATATTATTTTTGTGATTTTGATTATTTTTAAATTAATTCATTATTAAATACACAAAATGATTCCAAAAATTACTACAAATATTATTAAATATAAAAACACACTAAAAACATATTTTTAAACAAACGCACTAAAATATTATTTATCACACAAATACTGTAGTTAAAGGATTTAACGAGAAATATGAATATAAAACGCTTGATTTTAACCCTACGATATGTGTATTTTCACGGTCTCCTCATCGACCATGCGCATGGTATAAATATTGAGACGGCGGGGCGGGCAATGTTTCAAAAAGATGGACGTGGAATGGTGGGTGGGTGGGTGGGTGGGTGGTCAGGTTGGTTGAGATTTAGATCTAAGATTAAAGGGGTTTCTTTTTCATCATCTTAAATATAAAATTAACAGAGTTAAGTTTAAGAGATGTCAATATAATTAGTTTTGGTCAAAAGGGTATATCTATTATTTTGACAAAACATAAAAGATGTCAAAGTAATCAACTCTAATTAAAAAATCATAATTTTAATCTTTTGTGTTTAATCTAACAAGAGGAATGTGTTTAATTAAAAAAAAAAATAGCTTATCAGTTAAAGCATGTACTTCCTCTTGTTATCTCTCTGGAGCAAATGCCTTCGTACCTGGATGTCTTATGACTGACAACGTTCCTGTAGCACTCAAAGTTTATGCCATCCGATGTGAGGTGGGAGGTAAGGAGGTCTTATGGGTGATAAGATAGATATGAGTAAAGCTTAGAACCACATAAAGTGGCCTTTCCTTAAAGTTATGACGAGGAGGATTGGATTTGAAGTTTGCTTTGTTAATTTGGTGTTCAATTGTGTATCTGCCGCATTCTTATCCTTTGACATTGGTGGAGCTACACAAGGATTAGTGAGACCATCTAGAGCGGTTCGGCAAGGTCATTGACCAAAAAACATTGATAAGTTTGGTGATTTGTGGATTCCTTGGCCGAGCACTTTTTATCCGACCACGCCAATGAATGTGGAGATGGAGGATTGGTTGGTTAAAAACCCCATTGCTAATCGGCAATGGAACAAGGACTTTACCTTAGGTATTTTTCTCCCAATTGATCAGAGATAAATCATCATCAGTATTTCCCTAGGGCAAGGGTGTCACCAAGACTATTTGGTTTGACAGTAAAACTAGAAAGGGATGCTCATGGTTTGTTTAGGATTCCGCCTGGCCTTGGACTTAAAAGAGGAGCAAAGTGTTATAGGACCTAGAATAGATAGTGATTAAGATCCAAAGTTAAGAACTTTGTGTGGCGTGCTGTGAACATATTTTGCCATGCCACGAAGCTCTTTCAAAGAGAGGCATCAATTGTCCAACTACTTGCAAGCGATGTGCGGAGGAGGTGGACACAGTTTGGCATGCAATACGAGGATGTGAGTTTTCCCAAAACGGGCCTGGGAGTCCTGCTATATATGGTTTGATTTAAAACGGGTGAAAACGTGCTCTTTTGAATTTTTATATTACTTCGTCCTCGGATGTGGAGATATTATGTACTTTGGCCTGGGCTATTTAGGCAGATAGGAATCTTTGGATTCATAATGGCAAGTCGAGATCATTGAAGGAATCCTTAGATTTGGTTGGTCGTATACTGGGAGATTTTCATTGCTGCCAAGTCATAGAAGATTGTCCGAGAGGTGAAGATATTCCAAGAAGTTTGAACCGGGGATGTCCTTGTTTGAGTGAGCTGAAGCTTAACATGGACGCTTCGGTACATGTAGGAGCGGGGCAAATAGGTATTGGAGCTGTCATTCGGGACTCGTCATGTGGAGTTAGAGCTTGGTTGTCTTAAAATATGGTTGGCTCTTTCTCTCTGTTTATTACTGAATATATTGCACTCGGTGAAGGTCTTTTGTTGGCCAGTAGGAACAAACTCTCAATTCAAGTTGCCGAGGCCGACGCGTTCTAGGCAGTGTTTTTTGTTAACAAGGATGAGTCATTTGAACAAGAGCGGACTGTGACTGCTGATATTTTATACCTTTTATCTTTTATTAGTTTTTGGAAATGTTGCTTAATTGCTAGGGAAGGAAATTTTGTATCACACGCCCTTGTTGTGAATGCTTTTAACTCTGATTTAGTTTGTGAGGGTACTGACTATGCCCCTACTTTTGTCTCTCTCTTGATTTTGGCTGACTTAGCCTTGTTTAATAAACAAAAACTTTCCCTCAATAAAAAAAAAAAAAATGTGAGTTTGAATATGCCTCGTGAGTGGTGTAATCCATGTGTCAAACGCGTTGTTGGAATGCATATGACAGCTATACACCCACCAAGAAAGTAATTAAATCATACTTAAGAAGATGATGATTGGCAGCTAGAATAATCATCGACAAAGAGAATACAAAGAATGAATAAATACATTGAGATGTATTAAGAGTTCAGAGTCGCATAACAACAGAATCCTTTAATTTAGAAAGAGTGACTTCAGGATGAATAGTGTTCAAATTAACCATAAAATTAAGTAAAACTCAAATTACAACAGGCTCCTCCTGACCTTGCTTGTGCTGCACATACTCAGGAGCCCACCAGCAATAGGCTCAAAGAATTGGTGGTGCCCACTACCAGATGTTTTCTAGGAGTCTTTCATCAGATACGCTACTACGCATCCCAAAACCGCGCCAGCAAGAACCTAAACAAATGGCCATTAATACATGACGATGAAGACAGTAAAGGATTCACAAAAGAAAATACAGTGCCTTCATGAATGCATTACAGTTGTTACTAGATAGTGCAAAATGAAGCATGGAAAAACCAGTTGAGGGAAATTAAACAAAGATCAGCAACAAATTTGTGCTTAAACTTAAGACCCCTGGTTCCTGTCTTTTAAGTTTACCATTCCATGAATACAGATTCTAAAGAAAAGTGTGCAAGAGATTATTTTGGTTATTCTCTGCTCCATAGAAACCAAAACAAGATAACCCCAAAGCACATATATCATGGCATGTCATTGTCAATTATCAACATAGTGTCACAAATATCACACACAGCTGCTACAACATCAAAGCTACATATGAACCATTCAATTACACCAACATGAAAGAAGCGTAAAAGCAAATACAAAAAGGAAATGCAGCAAGAGTGCAGGCATACCTGAGCTGGGGTATGCCCAAGAGAATCACGTAGAGGTCTGGCATTGGACAAAGGATGCTCCGGAGGAAGTTCACACACCATTTGGTTCAACAACTGCAAATAACAAGCAATATGGTTATCAAATGCAACAACTGAAATAAATCAATCAGGAACCAAGGATCGTTCACAACAAAGGTAAAGGCCATACACCAAATTGAGGGGGAAAGAGAGAGAGCTTACTTCAGCTTGCCGGCCGGCGTGAAGTCTGACTCCTGAGGCATCATACATTACCTGCAAAAGCTCTAAGATAGTCACACACAACACACACATGATCTCGCTCAAAATTTTACACGGAAACTTCCTGAAAAACAATCCATGCTCAAAATTTTACACGGAAACTTCCCCAAAAACAATCCATTCCATGCTAAATTTATCAAGAAACATAGTCAAGTACATAATTCAACTGATTGTATATCATATTTATGCAATGCCATCAAAAAATTATATACATCTATGAACAATGAGTCTTTGCAGGTAAGCCGGTATTGTTCCTAATCAACTAAACAAATCAATTTTCCATAATTTCCACTAAATTGATCAAAGACATTAGAATTTCCCATAAATTTCACCAAAAGGATAAAGCTTGCGGAGGAAAATAACCCAAGCCAAAACAAAGAAAAGGATGGAGCCTTTTGATTTTACGTACAACGCAAGCCAAAACCACAGCAACGGCAAAAGCCGGCCCTCCGGTCCCTTGCTGCAGAGCTATCGCCGCAGCCAGAGCCGTCACCGTAGCGGAGTGCGACGACGGCATTCCGCCGGAATCCAGCATTCTCTTCGAATCCCATCTCTTCTCCTTATACCTGATCATCTTCCAATCCACTGATTAAAAAAAAAATCCACACAAAACAACCGTCTATTATAACATAGAAATGGCAGATCGTACGGACCAGGTGGTGAAGAGCTTGAGGAACTGAGCGACGGCGCAGGCGAGGAAGGCGGAGAGAAGAGGGAGATTGGAAGGTAGAAGCGAATTCGGAGGCGACGAAAACGACGCCGTTCCATCCTTGGAGTGCGCGTCGGGGATCGTAATCACCTCGCCCATTTTCAAACGCAACCGAGAACGGAATCGAAGAAGCTCTCGTTTGTCGTTCTTCTCTCAAACGAACGGGCTCCACCAGAGGATTGGCCCCACCATTGACAGATCTACAGATTATTGATTTGGCAGCAACATGAGGTTTTGGGACTAGGCTGTCTGTTTGTCTCTTCTGTTTTTTTTTTTTTTTTTGGGACAAAGAAAATGGTGAGAAATTATTTATAAATTAATTACGCCGTCCAAATGTGAAACTGGAAATTCATTGGGGTTTCGGTTTGTTTGGTTGGCAAGAAAAGTTTTTCATGGAAAAAAGAAGACTGCTTTCGTTTCGAAGGAAAGTTACAGTTAACCCCTGCAGTAGGTCAAAGGGGCAAGGGGACGAATCCGACCCTGTCCACACACCAGGTACATAATTTTTATTCATTTTTTCCAGCAAAGAAAACGTACAATTTTTTTGAGAAAACGTACAATTTTTCTTTTGTCCAAGAAAAAAAAGTACACACTTCCCTTTTTCCTAAAAAACAATTTATTTTCTGATAAAATTTTATTTCATTAGTTGAGCTTAAGTACATGATTGAAAACCCAGAAGTGGAAAAAAGGAAACGAGAAAATAGAGCTTGAATCTTCCAAACCACTTTTGCATTTGACCTTCACGGTGGTTGTTTGCAATCTTTAAAAAATGGACGTGACCATCTTATTGTCATTAATTTTTTTTTTTTAACTGAAGTTATGATCATCTTTACTTTACAGTTGGAAATTGCCTGGGCGTTAAAGTTGAATTTTTAGAGAGTTTTTCACTTAGTTCTTTGCTCCTATGTCAAAAACTCACAAAAACTATGACTATATTTTGATAATCATAAAAACTACTATTAAACGGTTAAGCACCACTTTTGTTTTTGTGTTTTTTGGTTTCTGATTCATTAAACTACTCTATAGTAGTTGTTTTAATGTTTTTTGGTTTTTGATTCAAGTACAGAGAAAAAGACTACTAATCAGTGACCAAAAAGATCAGACAGTTGAACTATTTTCAACAAGAGTCCCTCTCTTGCATGCCCAGCTCTCTATATTACGTTCCTATCTAAGAATCTGCTCTATATTGTTTCACTAGAGAGTGAACTATCCTCGCTTACCTTTTTTCTGTAAATTTACAATCTCACCTGATCAAAAGTTCTAACCCCAAAAACAGAAAATGTATAAGAGATGATGATGAGAAGACGCATGTTTAATAATCTTGATCAACTCCGGGCAATAAGGGGTTTAATGAAACGCTCTGTTTGCTTGGCAATGGTGTGTTTCTACGAGATTGACGTTTCGTTGGGACGACCACAGGCTCCTGCTTCAAGTCTTCTGCAGCCACATCGCTGTCGCTGTCATCTCCACCCTTGAAAACTGGGTGGACATAGGCGTTTTGAAGGAAGCCTTTCAAGTTCAGATTCGGCTCTCTTGTACGTTCCAATGTGTCTCTCATCATCGCTTCCTGAGATCCCACCAGAGAGGAGATGGGAGTGAGGGAACCATTAGACTTGAGATAATGATGCAAGAAACAACAAAAACTAGAAAATTATGTGTTAGTATATATATTTAACAAGAACCTCAAAGTGTTTTTTGCTGTCAATTGAAACAAAAGGTAATCCAAAACTGAACATTCAACAAACCTGCAATGGATAGGTGACAAAAGCGGGCTCATAACGGCCTTTGCAGAAAAAATGGAACCATATGGTCAAGATCGGGAGGGTTATGAGCAATGGAGTTGATTGTGCAGCTTCTTTTGTACTTAACAACCCCATGAGTAGCAACTGTGATACGACAAGGGCGGTTATTATGCGCCCATGGACGTCAGGCCAGAATGCTGCAGCACTCTCATACTCTTGATTGTAGACATTTATGATCTAGATCACATTGAAGGACTATTATTAGCACAACTCCTCAATCAGAACCACAAATAGGGTTTGCATATTGTTGTTGAGCAATATGCAAATTATCAGAAAAGTCTTCATCTTGAAAGTTGTCAAAACCCTACCTGATGACGATACACAACATAAGCAAGAGCAAAGAACACTATGATGAAAGGAAGTAGGATTGGAGTCACCACTGCGTAAACGAGACCGAGCAAAAAATAGAGTTGGATTTGAGGTTCTCCAGTGTTGAAACCAAGGCTTCCTGGATCCATTGCCTCTTCCCTGTCGTTTTCAGTCTTCACCAAGAAGAAATTCTTCAAGTGATAAACTATCAACGGTTTCAACCTTAGAATCTCCCCAGCAACTCCAGCCCATCCATCAACCATTATATAGGTTATAAAGAAAGTTGCCTTCATAGGAATTGAGACACCAATTGTTTCTGGGATTCTGTGCAAAGTAGCCAGTTGATGCCACGATATCATGTCAAAGAATAATTTAATGTCCCCACACAAAGTAGTTTAGCTTATAATTGTTAAGTTGTGGAGCCTAATTATTGTCTGAGAATTAAGAAGAGAGAACACGTGGATCTAATTCACACGTAATTTTGGTTCCCTAGTTTTTCTTATATAAAAGGGGTGCTGATTTTAGGGTTAAATAGAGAGGCTAGAAAAAACACAGAAAGTTGATCTTCTACAGTGCTCGAAAGTGAATGTAATTGTATGTTCTTGTTTGTTTGACTCTCTTCTGTGATTTTATTGTTCTCAGTTTTACAGAATTAGGGCGTCTTATTCTTAACAATAACTTAATCCCCTAGATAATAAACCTAAGGTCATATTTTATTTCCTTTAAAATTTAGAAAAAGCTGTAGTGCATAAATAGCTACTTACTGATTTGCAGATTGGTGTATAAAATTATCCAGTTGTTGAAATGCAGTTCCAGTAATTATGCTCCCGAGAAATACATTAATAAATTGGAAAATGTAATATCTAGTAGCAGATCTTCTCTCAAGAGCCGAAATGCTATTAAATCCTTCAAACTTGGACATTAGCATCAATATCGAAGGTAGAAAAATTAGAAAAATCTTCAATGCAATTCCCGGAAGGAACCCTTGTATGACTGACTTTATAAACTTCCTGCATCAAAGCAAAGATCTTAGCATATGGCTTTTGATGAACATAACCTAAACAACAAAGAATCACCCTGGACCAAGAATTGGCAAGCAATGATCAACTCAGACCAGATATGAGACCGAGACACATACTTCCATGAATTCAAAAGTCAAAACCATGCAATAAAAGACAAATGCATAAAAAAGGAAAAAAGAGAAGAAAGAGGAAAGAGAGACTCACAATTCAATAATGGGCTTCAGGAAGGGGACCGCTTTCTCAATGCCCTCTATATTTGCTAGGGACTGTACAAATGCAATAGGAATCATGAAGAAGAAGGTAAGGAAGAAGAAGGCCACACCAATAATAAGCCTCCTTATTGCGAGTGAAACATACGGAATTGCTAGATTATCCCAATATATATCACGGGGTTCTGGAGCCCATTCAGTCAACCATACAGTTGGATTTCTGGTTTGTTGAGCTTGTGCGCAAACAGCAGCACCCCATCTAGACTTGAAGGACACAAATGCCGCTGGCATGACAGATTTAGGATTCTTCGTTATCCGTTCTCTCTCAAAGGATATCTAAGTCATGTTAAAAAGAGTAGAACTGATAAGTTAAAATCAAAACTGAAAACTAAGCTTAATCTATGGAATGGTTCCACATAGACTTCTTTGTTTCAGTCAAAAGAAGCAGTAAAAGTGAAGTTGAGTAAAACTAATAGAATAAAAATGGAGATATAGATAGAAAGATTCAACAGAGCCAACTTAAATTGGAAAGAAAACTGATGCTATTCTAGATTACAGATATGTTGATTATACCTAGTGATTGTCGAGATTAACTTTCTTGGAAGTTTGAAAGGACACCTAAAGATTCATATTAGACAAGTGAAATTCAAGATGCTTGGGGACAGTTGTTGCTTACTTCTGTTGACAGTTTCTCGATTTCTGATGCATAGAAATCGATAGCATCCACCCTCTTACCGAGTAGACCAAGGAAACCTGTCTGCTCACAAAAATAGTTCTCATAAATAAGTGAAGAAGTTGGCGAGATGCCATATATCTTTTTCAAAGTGAGACGTCGAGTAACCAGAAAGAACAATAAAAATCTGGAAGGTGTCCGATGAACACCGGTTGTTACAATACCTTCACCATAGGCCTTTTAGATTCATCTCTGGTGTATCTAAGTTGATAAAAGTCAAGCCAATTCTGCATCTTTTTCTTCTCATTGACTAAATGTGAAAGTTTGTTTGCATTGTAAACGACCTGCACACAAATATTTTAGCAAGCATAGTAACTATAGATGTATGTAATGGAAATTTGAATAAGTCAACATTAACATGCACAATATAAGCATATTCAAATTTTGATTCTCTTTCCCATCATCACAAGCAAGAACAATTTTCAAGCAATATTTTAATTCTATAAAAGGTAACTTAGGACGTTTCATGACTCGAACATTTTTAATAGATTACAGTGGCATTTTGTCTTGGAATGTTATCAGGATGTGCAGCAACCAAGAATGAAATTTTTTTTCATTTCAGGTTAGCAATCTTATAACTAGTCTATGTGGAAGTATTTATGTAATGTGTACAGGAGGATCAAACCTGGTGAGTAAGATAATGATCAGGATGGTTGACCAGAAAAAAGTGTTCTACAAGCTCACTAACAGATTCATCAGGATCAGGTGGAACATTTCTGACAAGTACCTGTTACAAATAATTGAACTCAACCGCAAGTGAAAAGAAGTAAAAATACGAAATATGAAGGAACCACTTTCAAACCTAACATTTTGCTAGCCCCCTCAAAAATAAGGGAACGGTATCTTTATACATTATTATTGCTTATAGCATAGCAATGGCATTGGCATATTTTGCCTAATAATGTAAAGAGATCAGGCATACAGTGAACTGATCAGGTCGCCGATGTTCCGAGGCAAGGAAATGCAACCTCATTGATGCAACTTTCTCATATTCCTTCTTCAGTATGTAGCAAGTCCAGAATGTAAAAGCATAAGCCATAACCAGGTGTGTCCAGAATCTGAAACAAATTTGGAAAAAAAAGGGAGATGATAGATTACAATCTGGATTTCGTTTGATGTAATTACATGGTAAGTGAATTCTTAGGCAACTTTACATAGGTTCACAGCTAGCATTTCACCATGAAGAAGAAATATCATAAAATCGACTTGAAATTACCTGTGTGATCCAATAGGAACGTTAGAGATGGACAGCTTATCTACGTTGCTATATTCTAATTTTGAACCCTTTAAGGTGCCATTGGTCCAATTGACTGGAACCATGATTGCAAAAGCAAGGAATGCAATAGGAGTAAAAATCTTAAGCCTGCACTTTGAATAGAAAACAAAGTCTTAAGACAACAAAGAAAGATATATATGTTGGCAAAGTAAGACAGCATTTTGAGGAACTAGACGATTTAAGACCAGATAGACAGATTTTTACCCAATCAAGTAAATTCTCAAGTAAACAGCAGAGTCTAGTCCTGCATGATCTATGAGTTCGGGTTCCGGCATTTGCAGTGCGGCGGGCATCCAGTTCAGAAACCTGACATAGGACCTGAAGTCCAAATTGACAAACTTGTTTATGAATGCGCCTCCGCGCAATGGGCTGTTCCTTAAGCCTTTAAGATACCATTTCGGAAAGTAGACCCTGTCATTGATGGGCTGAATGCGGAGTATGGCAAATGCAATAAAAAAAACAAAAGCACTGAGAATATTTATAGCTGCTCCAACTGCTATATCACTCAGTGTAGCCATATCACCACTTCAGGGAGTCGCAAATTGATGCTTCTTCTGTTAGTTGAAAAATAGAAACAGAAAAAAAAAAAAAATGAGCTTGAAAATTATAAACTGGTAAGACTTTGGACCAAGGTCCAAAAAAAAAAATAATAAATAAATAAATAAAAACAAACAAACAAACAAGCAAACAAAAGCTCAAGTGGATGAGGAAACAAGGCCATATTTAGTGTGAATTTGAATTATATTTCTCTTCTTTTTGACATTTCGTGCAGAAAGTATCCCCTCAAGCGAAAATTTCATATGACATGCAAATAAATAAATAATTTCTAACAACCTTAATTTCTCAAATTTAAAACTTTATGTCATAATTCATAATGTTCTTAAAAACGACAGCAGTAAAGTTGACAAATCTACGAAAGCTTGAAATCGACATTTATAAGTTGAAAATATACATGAAAAAAAAAAAAAACAAAGTACTTACAGTTGCGAGAATGAAAATTTGCCCCAAAAATTTCCTCAAAAAGAAAAAAAAAATTCTTCGATTAATATTCGAGTCAAGTCCGAATCAGAGAAAACGCATGAACGTCCCTGTTTTTATTTATAACCCAAAGAGATCCCCCGGATTTCTTTCCCAAGAAAAGGAGAAAACAAAATGGATTTGATGCCATAAAATTCCTACTAAATTTACCAAAAAAAAAAAATCACGCAAAACATATAAAACGATATTATTGTTATTTCATGATTTTCCGTTTCTCATTTTCCCGGAAACCAAACAACAGTAGAGCACTGATACAAAAAACTAGAAGAATACATCTGAACATCCTCTCCATAACCACCATTCAAGGACTAATTCCAAGACTCATAACCAAAGCAACGCAACTTTTTCACCGAAGAAAAAAAAAACAAACATAAAAATCACATCTTTTATACTTCTCCGCTTTCTCAACATGCATTGGATCCATCTGTACTCCTTCACACTCAAATGAAAAAATTAACCAAACCAAAAAAAAAAAAAAGAAAGAAACCAACCTTAAGTTTAAGGATTCAGAATCAATGTCGTTTATTCACGAACTGCTTCGAATTCTCAAAGGAAGCCAAAAAAAGTTCATGATAAGCTACACTCTGACAGTATTATAGTATCAACCGAACCAGAAAGAGAAAGACAGAGAAATCCGTCCTCTCTAAGAAGCAAACGTCGCTGTCTTTGCTGAAGTCAGAGAAAAACGCACCAGAAAATATTTAATTCGAAAGCGAAACGATATATATTTCTATTTATTCATAATTCATATATAATAACTGTTCACACCTGACATTGAACTGAGGTGGCACCCGGGGACGACTCACCCACTAACTAACCGTTGTCGCTTCCGTTTCCGTTTCTGTTTTTCTTTCTTCCGCAAATTAACTGGATAAAAAAATTTTAAAAAATGCAAGTAAAATTAATTTGTTTAAAAAAAAAAGAAAGAAATTATGTTTTTTTTTTAATAATCCCCGGGCCACCTGGGATTTGGTTGTCGGCAATTGTTATGCGGAAAAGGCGTTTTCTCTCTCTAGAAAAGGGCGGTAATAAAAGACAAAATCTCTTCTCTCTCTAACGGCTACTTTTGCTCGCTCTCTCTCTCATGAGTTTTGGTGCGGAAATTAGACACGTGGCCGCGTATGTTTGCTGGTGAGATGTTACGCAGGTGTCTTTGCTTTCTTGTCTTTTAGAATTATGTTTTTTTTTTTTTGTAAAGGTTTTTTTATATTCTTTTCCTTTTCGAGAATTGATCTAGTTTCCTTTTTGTTTTTCTCTCGTTTCCTTTCTGATTAAGGCAGATATGCTATGCTATGTTTTCAAGAAAGCAAAGTAAGGAACGTTTTGATCTTATGATTTAATTGCTAATGGTTATCCCAAAATTGTGTTTAATTTTCATTAATTGCTTCGTTAAAGGAAGGAATGAAATCTCTGTGTGTTATGGACGGTGGTTTATTTGAAGGGGTTTCCCTCTTATCTATGTTTAACTGCACAAGAAATATGAGATCCGGATTTATTCCTCCATTATAGTATTTTTATTACAGATGATGTCATTTTTCTTCATTTTCTTAATTCCTTTCAGGGCTCCCATAAAGAGAGAATTGTCTAGTGCTATAAAAGTGCACTCTTTCTCTCTTTTTTTTGGGTCATTTTTTAAGAGTTATTATTTTTCTACTTTGATCTTATTGGAAATATGGAAAACCCATGCACGCCATGATTGTAACTTTTTTTCTTAATTTTTTTAAAATTTAATTATTTCAAGGGTATTTTGATTTTTTTTTTTATAAACGCAAAAGATATATTTGAGTTTTTTTTAAGGAATATTTTGAGTGTTTTTCCTATTAGAAAAATAGTAAAACACATGCACATCATAATGGTAAGACCCTGTTTGGTTTCGTTTTCAGAATTTTTAGAAATGTTTTCACATATTTTTCGAGGTAAAAATTTTAAAAACACTCTCGCCACAATTCCTAAAAAATTTTCATTTAAAAAAAATATTTTAAACTATTTTGAAAATAATACCATACATGCTCTTAAACTTTTCATTTTCATTTTTTTGTCATGAGACTCATGACCAATGTTAGAATTTCTTGCTAGGAATGTAAATTCATACGTTGAAAAACTGATGAGCTTTCGATTCGTTTCCGTTACTTTACTAAGCATAACAGTTTTTGACGAATGAATTTTGCATGATGATAAGGTGCAATCAAATTAGCAAATCGTTTATCTTTTTCATCAATGTACACAAATGGACCATAACAGAAGAACAAATTAAAAGTCAGACGAATACATGTGAAGGCCATTTATTGGTGCCATGGCGGGTTATCTTCGCAAGCTATTATTAAAACAATATTGATAGGTGTGACACATTGTCCATTATCATTGGCAAAAGTATTAATCTAATCTAATTAATAAACAGACGAATATTTTATAAGGCGTTTGATTATTGTTCTAATCAATAATTTGAATGAATATTTGGTTAAAAATAATATAATATATGAGAGTTTTATAATGTAACAATTAAAAGTTTTGGTTTTAATTTATATTATCAAATACTAAATAATATTAAAAGATAATTTTTTTAATAAACAAAAAAAAATCTATCGATAGATATTATTTTTTAACCATTAGATTTAAAAATAATAATAATTGTGTCAAAAAGTGTACCAATAAAACCGCACCAAAAAAAGTACTTTACCCTACTTTTTTTATACATGTCATTAACACACCTAAAGCTAAACCACTCAAATATGCTTCCCTTTACAAAATCCTTCTCATTGGCCAAAGCCCCCTCCCTACTGGGTCGTTCTTCTTGTTTTGCTTTTCTCATTTTTCATGTTTTAAACTACAAGTAAATTAAAAAGTGTCATTTCCTCAAGGGCGTATTTGTTACATGAAATGGAATTGAGACTAAGATAAATAGTCCTAATTAAATGTTTGGTGCTTATTGTTGACCGGATAAAGAAGGCGTTAACAGGATAAATAATCCCATAAATGTGGATAATTAATCCTCCCAAAATAGGTGGGATTAATAATCTCAAGTCTGGGATTAAAATTTTCTCCCCAAATCACCCTCCCAAAGCAAGCCAACTCCAACAGACGACAATCTTTACAACGACGATGGTGAGGATGACCTTAGCGACAACAACGGTGACAACTCCCTACTCCCTCTCCTTTCGGCGATGGAGACAGCGACAGAGCTTCGCTTCCCCCATGACGGCAATGGAGATCTGTCACGCCCTGGAGTACAGAAGGTGACGTGACAGGTTAATTAAGATAATTAAGTGAAAATTTTGATTAAACACAGGTTAAAGAAATTAATTAATTATGAAAATGTGATAATTTGAAACTTTTTTTTTTTTACAAATGTTTATAATCATTTAATAAATAAGAATAACAAAATAAACATTAAGAAAATAATAAAGAAATAAGAAGAAACATGAATGGGTCCTATCGAGCCTATATCTTGTGCACATACATAGTACTAACAATAATAAACAACCACAGCCCAAAATAAGGAGAGAAAGTTAAAGCAATACATGCCTTGATTTTATAATTCAAATAACCTACTTGGCTTTTCTACTACTCGTATGTCCTGTCAGTGGACTCTTCTCCGATCCTAAGCTGAAATCCGCCTAGAGGGGAAAAAGATTTAAAAACAAATAAAATGTGAGCAAAGGGCTCAGTAGGACTATATTTTAAAAAAAAAATAGATGAATAATTTAATCATAAAATTTACCTTTCAAAGAAATGAATTAGGGAACAAAGTTAAATAAGTAAACAAATAAATTCATTTAACCAAATTTTATCAAAAACAGTTCGTCCAGAAGGTAACCTTTTATCTTTTTCTGGGCAAACCGTGATATTCACCACCGAAGTGGCCCAGCTAGGTTTCAGGACCTACCCTCAAGGTCGCACGCTACACGACCCGATCTCTGATATGGCATCATGCCCATATACATATATCTTTTTATATTTATTAAAATCTCATTTTTTTTTACCAAGTATGGTCATTTACTTTCATTATGTGATTCATTATGAAAATCACCTTGTTCAACTATTTATAAAACAATTCATATAAATCACCTTTCAATCCTTTATTGAAAACATTTTTGAAAGAAATCATTTTGAGGCTAAAATCATTTAAAAAAAACTAGGTTACCAAAGAAAGGGGTAGAAGTCCTACCTCAACACTCGTGCTGGTGTCCCACACCGTAATCCTGGTCTACTATCTCTGCGGATTCACGAACAACCTTAAATATAGATAAACTATGTCTATCAGTTTCTAGCTTAAGATATCCTACATTGCTAAACTATTTCATGATGTCCTAGTGTGCCATTTGTATTTATAAAATCATATTGTAACGTTAAAATCTTAATCGGGGTTCAAAACAGTAAAAACGGGTGAAAATAACAAAATTTCACCATGTCCGGTCGGCCTGTCGATCTCCCTGATTCGTCCTGCCAAACTGTGCAGTTCGGCATGTCGGCAAACCAGGTCCGGTCGACCAAACTTTTCCAGGTTTGACCTGCCGGTCGTATGAATCTGGCCTGCCGAACTGGAAAATTCTGGATTCCAGGCACGGGTTTCAGCCTCCCCGAGCTCAAATCCTCATTTCAACCTGTTTTTCTCAATTCTCAGGCATGAAAAACATCTATAAATAATAGAAAAACATTATAAAATACTTTTGAACTAAATTAAACAAGATTTGCACAAAGATTTTGAAAAATTTTGAAAATGGAGAAAAATAGAGAAAAATAGAAAATCTTGATTCAAATCTGTTTTTCTTCAAACTAAGCTTAGATTCTAGTTATTTTAAGTTTCTCTAACTTAGACTAAAGGTTTTCTAGGCTTAAACGAATTTGAATTTCAAAATGCTAAGGAAAATTGAAAAATTTTGAAAAAGTTTGAAATTTAAAAACTAACATTGAATTTGAGCTTTGATTCGAAGTTGTGGTTGCTCAAACACGTTCCCGAACTTCAATCCACTGAAAACCGAAGCTTGGGCTTGTTTTTGATTCAAAAATTTGAGAGGAAAAGAGAGAGAAAGAGAGGCAGAGATAGAAGGAGAGAGAGAGAAGAGCAAGAAAGAGTGAGAGAGAGTTCTGAGTGAGTGAGGGAAAGAAAGGGAAGAGAGAAATAAATAGAGAGGAGAAAAGAGCAATCTGACAAGGAAAAACCATGTCCCGCACATGGTTTTTCTAAAGTAAGACTTGTTGGTCATTTGATAAATTGTTTTGTTTTAAAAATTCAAAACAACAATTAAAAATAATTAAGAGTAATTAAAAATCATTAAAATAATCAAAAACAACATTAATTTAGAAATTTCACAAAATGATCAAATTAGGTTTAAAACATTCATCATGGCACACTAATCCACCACTTTATACACTAATATCACTTAATAAATTTTAGGGGCGTTACAAGATCCTTCCCCCGACAATGACCAAATTCCTCCTCTTCCCCTATTATGGTGACTAGCATTGCTTTCTTGCCCAAATCCAAACATAGATCCCTTTCTTGCCCAGATCTACAGCAGGTCATCCATAGCCTTGCCCTTCAGTGGTCCCTTTCTAGCCCAGACCATTGACGCACAAAATCACAAAATGGGGAAGATGGAGTAGGTGTAAAACAACACAAAAAAGTCAACAATATGACAAAATAAAAGAAATAAAAACAAGAGATATGACTGAAAATTTTAGTGCCTTCGTCTGTGCAAAACTCAGTTTATTTATTTTTTTTAATGGGATTTCATTTGATTTGATTTTTTTAGGAGAAGCTCATGTTTTTAATTTTTTAATATAGAGTTTTGTTCTACTTAGATTTGATAATTAGTTTAATAAATTGATTTTAAAAGTAATTATTTTTAATTTAGTCTAATCCAACAACATACCAAACACATAGATAGGATTTACCATAATCTTATCCACTCCAATATGATATAATCCTAACTTTATAATCTAATCCAATCCAACGTGCTAAACGAGGCACCAAGTAAATTAGTAAGGCTATCCTTCCACGCATAGATCATCATTAACCATTTCTCCCTTTATTTGGCAGACTGGTACAGAACAATTTGTGGTCCCTTTTTGGACCTACACCATTTTACTCATTCAACCATACGGGGTACTTCCCATGAGCATTTTTATTTATACAACAAGAAATGCTTTCATTATTGTTGTTATTATTGTTGTTGTTATTTTAGTTTATAAGCTATGCGAAGTTAAAGACAAGATATCCGGTAGGATAAGATTTTGGACCTACACCACCTTCCTCATTCAACCTCCATGAGAATAAAAAACTAGTAACAGGCAGGATAAGATGATGGACCTAACCAGTTTCCTTGTATAACCAAAATGGTCTCTTGATGTAATAAAGCCTTCATTTAATGAAGCCGAAAAAGGCAAAGTTGTACTTTATTGCATCAAAGAAATAAAACAAAAAAAAAATAGTAAGCTTATCATTCACCCCCCAAATATTACGTGAAATACATGTACTATGCTACTTGCACAAATGAGATCACTTGTGGCGTGTGCAATACCAACTCTTCCTTCAATCAAATCTTGTTACCAGCGTCCATTAAAAATGCTCCCTTTTTTTTTTTTGTATCTGATGTAAAATACTCACTTCACAGAAAAACCATCAAGGAAGGACAATGAGGGAGGCGAAACCACATATGAACCCCGATTCGTCCAACCAACCTGGCAAATATTGTATTATATCAAGTAAATAAGATAAACGGTGCACAGGGACACTAAGATTGGCTCTTTCAGGTGCACAGACAATTAATTTCCCAATATTTTTACCACAGTTCCACACACAAATCACAACCACCACTCCTCTGTTTGCTCCAACCTGCACTTCTCCCAACCCTTCTCCAGCCAGATTTTTGATGATTGCTCAGCAATGCTCCTACCGGAAAGTACAACAACCGAACAGGCTGTCTTCTTTGGCAACTATGTGGCATTAGTTCTTTTGGTGGACGGCGATGTGGTGGATGTCCATATCCTTCAACATGACAGAACGACCGCATGAGTCACATAGAGCGGTCCTTGATCCACAAACGCTTTCATGCTCAGTCAATCCTCTCAATCTGTCTCGAGCATCCGGAGCAGAACATCCTGCTTGAACCATGTCCCCACAAAATCTACACACAATCAGACGCAAGGGACAAGACGAGGCCTGGTGTTGCACCTGAAGAAAACAACGAAAAGGAAATGCTATTGGAAGTTAAAGGAAAAGCAAGTTGCTGACAAAAAGAAATTGCAAGTTCGTTTATCTGCAAGATCCTCTTTTAATTTTAAAAGGAAACTTCTTGGAAGTTTCTGACATTTTTTTTTCCTCTAATAGCTTCTGAAAATCAAGTTTCAGTTTTCTGCTTTTCATGATCCCAAGATAAGGTCGTTTTAGGAACTTTAATACAACTGAATAAAGATTTCATATCAAAGCGTGTAAAGAATCCCACATCTCAAAGCAAGTGATGAAACTTATTTCTTTTCTTCTAATTGTTAATGCTTCCAAGGTTTTTAAGGGTCAATGCAAACACCTATTTTGGTTAGAAGAAATGAATTAAGCTTGGAACCAGGGCAGCAACTATTGGTTATGCTGCTTTTCCGGGATCCAAAATGGAACTTAGACAATTTTCATTCTTATAGAGATCAAACCAAAATGCATGTATTAGCTCAAACGTCAAAAAATAGGAATGTGAAAACCCAAAAAAAATAAATAAATAAAAATACATGGGTAATGAAGTATAAAGGTGCAAAAAGGAAAAGGGTAGGAAATGTATTGCTCACCATCTGTTCCTTCTCGAGAACTATACCGCAGGGGCAGTGAAGTGGCTCGTGGAAAACTTTCATGTGCTTTTCCATCTCTCCCTGCTGAAAAGCTTGCCCACATTTATCACAATGCACATGATTCTTGGCCTCCTCCACCCTAAGAACAACTCCACATCCTGCATACATACAAACAACATTGTGTCTGCTGCAATAGGCTTCATGCAATGCTACACTCCGAATAGGTATGTGTCGCTTGCAATTCTTGCACTCTGCAGTATCCACCTCCATAGATGAAGAGGAAGACACAGTGTGTTGACCAACCGTACGGTTACAGTCATCCTGAACACTCACTGATAAATGGTACTTAGTTTTACCCTTAAAGCCATAAATGCCAATACTATAACTACCCACTGTGAAGTTCTTCTCTGTAGAACCAAGGATCAAGGTCTTTGAACCAATGTCGTAGGAAGACCATTCATGTTGGTGTTGAGTTGGAAATATGAGAGGATGCCTGGACATGTAGAGATCAGTGTCTCCACCATCAGTCTCGGCTTCTATCCTTACCTCAACTCGGGAAGCCCCAGAAGACACTTTCTCCCAAGTATCATTGTCCACAGAAAACTTGTAGTACATGTAGTTTCCTTCATCAACCATTCCACATTCTGGTTTTCCAAATGTGAGTGGCTTTAAGACATGCTGCTCTGTCCTCTCTGAGGCTGAATCAGGACTGACTATGTCAACTTCAATATCTGTCTCTAGGACAGACACACTCGAAGAAGGTTTTAACTCAAGGACTCTTAGCTTGTACATGAGCTCCCCATAATTGACCGTGAATATGTCATCTTGAGAAAGGGTAGCATGCTGCCGAAGGCTAGTCTCAAGGATAGCTTTGTGATTGGGCAAGTCTGAAAAGCCAATTCTATCAGGTCGAAGTTTGGCATAAGTTCCTTTTGGTAGCCAAACATAACGAACTTCAATTAGATGAGTCTTTAATGTATCTGTTGCAAATAAATTCTGCCACACATGAGGAGGAAGCCCAACAGAACCTTCCTCTGCAGTGAACTCCAAAACACCTGAATGAGTGGTCCGGCGATTTTCCTGATCAGCAGGATATAAGTTTGAAGATCCCTCTTCATTAATGGAAGACAGATGGAAGTACAGTGGTCCCTTATCAAAAGCCCCTTGATCAGACAATTCCTGGAAGCAAGAAGGTGGCAGCTTGATCTTATCTCCATTACCTTGATATGGTACAGCTTCCAGCAGACGATAAAAGGCGATTCCTCTCCCAGCAAGTAAGCTTTCTTGCGTTTGTTGATCAGCCTGGAGAAGCATTGAAAGACGGTGAATTGGAATATCAACACAAAATAATCAAAACCAACAATCAAACATGTAGAAAAAGGATAAACATGTATTAATCATTGAGAAAACAAAAGGTATATTGTGTTAAACATCATCCCAAAGACTGGGAAGTTGGGCAAACTCCAATTCACAACAAAACTAGAATAAATACTAAGTTTTGTCTTTCTTCCTCTATTTGTTTGCCTTTTGGTCTAAAACAAACTCAAAATAACTTGAAAGGGGACAAGCAACCTCTAAATTCCTATTACTATTGGAATCAAACTTGGTAGAACAATCAATTGAAGAAGCATTTGTCTCCTGTAAATTCATGAATGTTCACCTTTAATTGAAAAAGCTTAGAAGAGAATTCTTTTCCAGATCCATTCAAACAGATTATCATCGATATCGTGACTTTTCCAGAAAGGCACACATAAGCAAAGAAGTGAAGAAAACGATCAGACTTTTTTTTTTTTTTTGGTTATGATCATAATTCTGATTTCATGCTTGAAAGTTCGATCGAAATCTCCAAAACAAGAAATCGAATTCGATCGCAAGTTCACATAGAAATCAAAAGCAGAACTAATCATAGAAAGAACCGAGAAATTGAAATCACGAAGAGAGAGAGAGAAAGACCTTGAGCTGGGCTTCAAGGGCATCAAGGCGTCTGGACCTCTGAGCGGCTTCAATGGCGTCCCTTTGCTTCTTGGCCTCTTCTTTGGCCTTCCTCTCCCTCTCCACCTTCAGCCTCGCCTTCTCCTTCCGCTCTCTCTGCTCCTTCCCCAGCTTCTCTCTCGCTCTCCTCAGCTCGAAATCCATCTCTCTCTCTCTACTGTCTTCTTGCCTTGGGTTTATATAATCTCTGCCGTCAACATGATCGTCCTTGCAACGTAAGGAATGAGGATTTATTTATTTTTGGCAGAGTTTCGGAGAAGTCCTTGTTTTTGTTTGATTAGATTTGAGACCGAAAATGGTTTTTTCTTTTTTCTTTTTTCTTTTTTTTTTTTGACGGCTGGTTTTGTTCCCTCCACGTTTTGGGTAGTTCGCGAAGGTTCTGGGCCTTTCTCATCTCCTTGACAGGGTCTGGGTCCCATCCACCGAAAGGACTGGCTGCTCCCAATCGGCCCTATAACAAGTCTAGAACGGCAACCCGCTGGGATTAGCCCAGCCCCAGGAGGGCGGTCAAAGGGCTTTTAGGCCCCACATTCGACACCTGAAAAATGTATATTAAGATTTATTTGGGTTAATGGTACATGAGGCGCATGTACACCAAAAAAAAGTCTAGATCGGAAAACGACATATTACGTATTTATGTTGGTAACGATCGTAGCCGTTTAGTGTGTAGGTTTTAAATTATAATAGCCGTACAAAGGTGATTTAAATTGATGTTTAAAGAAATAATAACGAGATAGTTTTAAAATATGAAAACGGTTTTAAACCCGCTTAAATATATAAAATTTAAACTTTGTCCCTTTAAGTTCAGACGGTTTTGAACCATTTTATACAATAAAACCATTCTCATTCTTGCTTTTCTTTATAAACTATAGTTTTTCAATCACCACTTCTCTTTTTTAAACAATTGTTCTCATTTTAACTTTTACATTTCAAATGTTAGTTCAAAACCACCATTTAAACCACACAATTTAAAACCTATAATTTAAACAATACAGTTTTAAACCAAACCATTCCAAACCTTTACAACAAACACCCTTTAACGAGAGCATTTACCTCAACAAAAAAAGAGAAACATGCATATTTTCAAAAGTTATGCTTATTTATGACACATTTAAAAAATTTATGCCATATTATCATTTATTTTACATTTTAAACTATGCACAAATAAACACATGTAGTATCTATAAAAAGTACATGTTTCAAAAAAAGTAAAAGAGAGAACATTAGACATAGAAACGACATGAAAAATAAGAAACTTTCTGTCGTTTGTGGTCAAATATCAAAACGATGAAAGAAAAAAAAAAAAGCCACCGCTGAGGGACAAACGACGAACATTAAAAACCGCAACATTAAAAAAAAAGATGGCGCAACACAAAACGACGATAGTAACCCTGGGAAACAACAAGCGATTTTTTAGGAGGACCAACAGAAGCCAGATAAATAGGAACAACCATTGAAATTTCTCAAAAAAAAAAAAAAAAAATCAAATCCATTCCACGATCAACAATCTCTACGGAAGATGAGAGCAGACACACCAACTTCAAGGACTCAAAAAAATTTTTTATAGTTAAGGATTACTTCAAGGACTTAAAATATTTCGCTAGAGATTATATAGCTTAGGATAAGGCCCTTTTTGGAAAATAATAATAATAATAATAATGGGAGGTGATAACTGATATCAAAACTTAGCACATCTCAATTAAGTTGGCACGTATAAAACGACTCATCCTCTATCACACCTCTCACTCTAATTTGCTAATAAAAATTAAAAATTACAAAAGATATCGGAAGAAATATGTCTAAAATAATAGATATGAACCAAAGAAAGAAAAGAACACCCAATAAACTACATCTAAGCAATGTGACATGAGTTAGAGGCAGAGAGCTAGGGTAGATACTAGATAGTTGGGGAGCTTTGTAATGGAATTCTTTAACAAAAATTAAGTGCTCCAATGATATTCTCCAGCGAAGTCATGTAGAAGATGAAGAGTGAGAGTTAGAATTATGAAGATGAACATGAACATGAAGATGAATATTGAGAATAAGCTGGTATGTCGATGAAGATAAGAGCTTTTACCTGTTGTTACTAAAGCGAGGGAGATGAAGAGCAGAAAGAAATATTAGGTTTTTTTTTTTTTCCTCATTTGTATTTATTTATCTATTTCGTGAATATTTAACAAGATCTCTACACAGCTTCTTTTATTTGATTAAAAAGACTATTTTATAGGATTTTTTCGATCTATCGATCCAAATGTGTACAAAAATATTCATCGCAAGGACAAAATAAAGCACAAGAATTTATATCATTTTATTTTTATATTATATATCTTATAACATGAAAAAAAATCACAAAAATGTGACAAATTAAGATATATTTTTATATTTAAATGATCCAACACACATGTCAACTTGATTGTAGAAACATTTTAGTCCTGTGCGCTTTCATTTTCACCTGGTATTGTCACCGTGTTGTCCAAAGCATTTTTTGATGCTCTGTTGTAGGCAACGTCTTTCTGAACATAGCTAGCAGTCGCAAGTTGGTCATCCACAAAAACATTATTAAGTTTGGTAGTGTTTTATTGTGTTTTTCGTTTTTGAAAAAAGTTGAAAAGGAGAATATTTTGAAAAATATGCTAGGATTGTTTTTGAAATTATGTTTTGTTGATATTTTTTTTTATTTTAAGAATAGATGAAAAAAGTGAAAATGTGTTTGGTGTAAGTGTTTTTAAAAACGTATATTAAAAAAATAGAGTGGGATTATAGTTATTGAATAGATCCAAAATTTTATTATTATTATTTTAATAATTAATTAATATACTATTAATTGTGCATACGAACAAGTTTTTGGTTTGCTGAAGTTTGGAGAATTTTAAAAGTCTGTTGAACAAAAATTTCTCGTTTGCTTTCAGTCTAAAAATAATAATTATTAATATAAAATTGATTATTAATGTATTATTAATTACTAATACTAATTAATGAAGATCAATATTATCTGAGAATACCTTACAAATATATATATATATATAAACAAGCAATTGCTAAAAATATTTATCGGAAAAAAAAAAGAAAAAAATTTTACTTGAACTTTGGAAAGGGGACTGCAATCTTCGTCGACTCGCCGGAGGAGGGGGACTTTCAACCTTGAAGCAGTTAGTTTTGGTGGGTTGCTAGGATCCTTGGGGTGGGGGATCTTCGAGTCATTGAGGGGGGCGTGAGGGTCGATGGAGGAGGGGCCTATTGTGGGTGGCAAGGTCACCAAGAGGAAGGGCTTGGGCCTTAGGGTCGCTAAGGTGGGGCAGCGTAAGGATGGCAAGGTATGGATTGGCCGGCAAGGTGGCTCGAGTCGTGAAGCTTTGTCGACTCCGAGACTCCATCACCTTCGCAAGGCTTTGTCGATTTTGAGACTGGGTTCGTTGCGTTGTCGTGCAATCTAGGTCTCTACGGTCGCCGGCGAGGGTTGGTCTCTAGGTGGCCAGGGAGGAGGGGTGGGTGGGTCGTTGGTGAGGGTCGCGGAGATTCCCGTTTGCAAGCCCCCTCCCATCGCGAGCGTCCCGTCGCAAGATTCCCATTGCGCCGATGATGAGTGGGTCGTTGAGGTCGCTGGCAAGGGGTGGGCGGTGCCTACAGAGAGAAAAGAGAGAGAGGCCTTCGAGGTTGTCACCAGTGATAGGTGGGTTGATGTCTCTAAGGTTCGCCGACGAGGTGGTCAGTGGGATGGCGGCAACGAGACGGTGGGTTGCGTCATCGGCTGAGAAGGGGGTGGTGGTTTGGTCAATCGAGGCAGTGGGAGAGAAGTAGTTTTAAAAATTTTGAAAACGTGTTTTCTTTTTTTTTTTCTCATAAACTGAAGAAAAGTAAGGAAATTTTAAAAATTTTCATTTTTAAATTCCACAAAAATTTAAACAAAAATGTTTTTAAAAACATTTTTATTTTTTGTGTTTTTGAAAATGGAGAAGACATTTTCAAAAACTAGACCAAACAGCACCAATGCCATGTTTTATTATGTAGTGGTGTCCCTTTTTCCTAACTAATATAGTAGATAAAAACTAATAATAAAAATTAATACTTTTTAGGAAAATCTAGTAAGGTCGGGCATATCTTTTATTATATACCTAACTTAAAGCAATAAAATTCTACAATAATGACACCAAACTAAAAAGATAGGTCAAGGTAACAGATTCTCTAATTTTAGATCGTTAACAAAATTCCACAATAACGACACAAAACTAAAAGATAAGTCAAGGCGACAGATTCTCTAATTTTTTGACCGTTTACTTTACTCTTCTTTCTTTAGGGCTTATTTACTCTGCATGAAAAGGAAAATAGAAAAATAGAAATTAGGAGTGATTTATTACTCTCCTATCAAATCATGTGTTTCCTTGTAAAATTAATTATGAAAGTTTGTGGGTCCAACAAAATATATGGTATACGAAAAAGTATTAGTATTAATTTGTCTAATATTACACCCTTGGTTATTCCAATGTTATAAGTTAATAGTTAATTAATTATGTAAAGGAACTATTTAGTCATTTAATTGATTAATTCCTATTCATAAATTTAATAAACACTAGAAGGTAATTTGGTTGTTTACCATTTCACCATCAAATAGACAAATAAACACTAAAAAAAGAGTCAATAATACTCATTTTTATCATTTCATTTTACTTTATAGTCACATTATCTTTCTCATTATATTTCTTTTAGATTTGATAAAAGTATCCTTAAAGTAGTTTTTTTATTTTTTATTTTTTTATGAAGAGATCCTTAAAGTAGAATTACAACAACAAAACCTGAAAAAATAAACGATCACAACAAGCTTAAAAGCAATCCAGCTAATATCAAAGGAATAAGATTTTAGTACATATTTTAGAGTATTCGGATATGGAGAAAGAAACAAATAATACTTTTTAAAACTTTTAGAAGTAAATAATACATTTTAAAATATTTGAGATAAATTGTGACGACCTGTCTTTTCGAACAGTCACATAACTTTCTTAAACATTATTTTTTAAACATTAATCTTACTTTCTTAGTAAGAAAATACTGAAATAAATTTCTTTTTTTCTTTTCAATTCCTTTTAACATACTTAAAAGCCGTTGCGACTTTTATCACAACTTGAGTTAAGGTATTGCTCAATATTTGACTTTAAAACCATTTCAAATCTTTTTTTAAAACTTAATAAGAAACATTAATTAAATCATAGTTTAAAACTTCACTTTATAAGTATATAAAACATTTCGTAAAATATAACTTAAATTTTGAAAACATATCTTAAAACTTTGATTTTCTTAAACTTTGAAAATACTATATCAAATAGTAAGAAAACATTTCTTTTGAACAACGGAAGCATACCGTAGTGGTATCTATATCCAAATTTTTGCATCTGCCCTCCACAACACTAAACTCCCCAAACAGATCCTACTGGTTACCCGTAGGACTACCTACAGCATGAAGAAAATTTTAATGAGATTTTGCTCAGTAAATTCAAATGTAATATCACAAATCATTTAAACATACTTTAAAAACATTTCTCATAAAAACCTTTTTCCTTAAAACGTTTTTCATAAAACATTTCTTAAACGTTGTCCTTAAAACTTTCTTCATAAACCTTTTCTTGCAAACATAAAAATGTTTTTCATAAACATTTAATGTAAAGCATTCCTCAGAATGTTTTTCGTAAAGATAACACATAAACATCTCATTTCTGGGAATACAAGCAAAATCATAATGCATGATCCCATTTATGCTCAATTATGAACTTTCATTTATGAGCGTCTTATGAACATTCGTTTCTTACTTCAATTTCTTATCTTTATTCCTTAACTTTTCTTATCTTATAAACTTTAGTGTTCATACCAACATCATTAATCATGAGATCATAAACATGATGCTTCTCTTGTGGAAGACTTGAGACCATCAAACACCGAGGTTATGTGCCTCACGTCAATGAAGTCACAACTTTAACTTTGCTTTCAGTGTCTTACAACAAGAAGGTTGGTACGACACTTTCTTATCATCATTTCTTTACTATCTTTTTAACTTGGTGAGTATAACAAATGCTTACATATTATAGTGTTATAGCATAGCATTTGAACATTTAGCATGGCAAATGCAAACATGTTGCATATCGTGACTTAAACTTTAAATCATATTACATAACACATGCAATCATACTTTTAAAACATTGAAAATCCTAACTTGAACTTTTAAAAACATTATACATATCAAATGCAAATATGCTTTAAACATAGTAGTTGCAAAGTCATTGCAAATCTTGTTTTGAACTTTAAAACCATTTGCATAAATGCAAATATACTTTAAAATCAACTTGCAAAGCAATTGCAAACACATTTGCAAACATATATATAATAAGTATTTGAAAATTATTTACTCTATGTTGTAGGTGAGGTTTGAACTTACCTAGAATAAGCTCTAGCGTTCCCCATTCCGTTCCTTTTCCTTTCATTAGTTAGCTTCTGTGTCCTAATCATACCACACCCGACTTATTAGCTAACTTTTCTTATTATCAATCTACTCGATTGATAACATAACTTAAATATTAAACATCCATTCCCTTTTTACTTAACTTGGTATCCCATAAGCTTACCTTTCCCTTTACTTTGTATCATATTGGTTAACCCTATTTCTTTTACTTAAATTTGTAACCCACCGGGTTACCTTCCCTTTCACTTTAGTTAACTTTATAAACCATTGGTTTACCTTGCTCTTAAATTTGTAACCCACTAGGCTACTTTTTCCTTTACTTAATCTTGTAACCCATCGGGTTATCATTCTTTACTTAACTTTGTAACCTATCGGGTTACCTTCCTCTTATTTATCTTGAACATCCTTTATTAAATTTCTCATCTCATGTGTCGGTTTTGTTACTTAATGTATTACATAACATTTTCCTTCTAAGAACGTTTTGCTAGTTCGGAGTGTTCGACTCCGCTTTAGCCGTTTTCTAGAAAATGACTATTTTACTCCTAACGGGTTTTTCATCAATCTTGTAACTTATTAAACTTTTTGCTTAAATTTACCTCTCATTTCTTACATGTTATGGAGAAATTCTCACTAAGGAACATTTTTTGACATTGGGTGTTTCGGTCCGTTTTGGCCATTTTTCATAAAATGACCATTTCGCCCTTGACGGGTCTTAGAAAACTTTCGAAACCCGTTTTATAAAACATCATACATTTCTTTACTTCTCATAACATTGCAAAAAACCAAAGCAGAAAACCAAACAATAGTTTTTCTTGACTAAACTTTGAATCCTTTAAAACTTAGCTTTCATGATCACTCATTGCCTACAGCAGTGCAGGAACTCAACATTTCTCATTGAAAACCTAGTTTCACACAATTTTATGGTTTTGGCCTAAAACACAAAAATCTTTATATTTTTGCCCCGGAGACCAAAAACAATCATTTTATACCAAAACAACTAGTTTTTCATAGGGAATAAAACTTTCAAAAGTTCCATGATCAAATTCCAAACATTTTATAACGTTTCTATTTCTTGAAATTTGGTGCTCAAAATTTCGTAAAATCATAACTCCTCAACTGAGCAGAATTTTAATCAATGATCCATGTTGTCTTAACATTTTCGATGAGTTCTACAACTTTTGTATTTTAACTTTCAAATCTGTCGAGCCTTTGTAAAACTTTGCAATTTAGTTCTTTTAGAATTTTATAAAACTTTGCCTACGAAAGTTGTTTCCCTCACTGCGTTGGAAAATTCAAACCTCTTGGAACATAAATTGACCTCTAAGGCCCTCTAAATCATTATTTCTTGAAAACTAGTTAAACATTGCAATTTAACAAAGTTTAGTAACCTTTTTTTTCATTCTTTGCACAAAACCATACTTTCTTCCTTTCTGTCATCATCACCATTATTATAAAGCATAAAACAATCTTGCCATAATGTCTATTTACAAGCCATAGCCCAAAACATTTCATCAAACACTTAACATGCATATAAAACATAAACTTTAACATAGCTAATAAGACTAGGATTTTACCTAGAGACTTTTAAGCTGTAGCTCCTCCTTTGAAATGATTGAAAACCTTCTCAAAACTTTTGACAACATTCATAGCAACCCCATAAAAATCTCACCCAAATCATGAATAAAAACACTTAACCACAATAGGTTAAACTTGGATTTTTACCTTGAAACTCTTAAATCTCCCTCCATACCTTTAATTTTGCTTCAAAACATGATTTTTGGAGGTTTGTGCTTGAAAAATTATGGAGAGAATACTCATGGGAGGGGCAGTTTTTGGAGGAAAGAAATGGACATTTTTGCTTCATTCTTTTTGGTTCTTATAGCCTTAAAACCAAGCATGCTTAAAGCTTGATTTTTTCACCAATTTGATGACTCATCATCATGAGTCACCTTGCCATTATTTGGGGTAATTTTTCAAAATTTGATTTGGCCAGTCAAGGGGTGTGGTGGCAAGTTTTCAACCATAAAGGTGGCACATAGGTGGGTCCCACATTACTTTTTATACAATCTAAATTTATGCTGACAGTATTTTCTATACAATCGGTATTCTTTTCCATAAAATTCTTGAGGTCCCACAACCTCCCATACTTATTTTCATCTATCACATAATGTAATTTCAATATTATCTAACTTTGTACAGTCTAAATTTATATTGACGGTATTTTTTTATACTGTCGGTATATTCTCTACACTATTACAGCATTCCTTATTCATCTATATTCTCCAAACAATATTTGCTGCATTATTATACAATATTATTCAATAACATTCCTTTCTCGTATAAGATTATGACATGATTTTCGCCCTTAAAAATCCTATTTTTGTTTTTATGTTCTTTATTATAAGAATTAGATTAAACAATAATCCTTAAATTATTGTATTGTTAATACACTAAAAATGCTCCGGTGTTACATGAATAGCGTGGTTATGATAAATTACTATTTATCTTAAATATTTTAAAATGTGTTGTAGTTATTTGTTTCTGACGTTTTTTAAAAAAATGTTATTTGGTGCAATTTTTATTAAAAGCGGTTATAGCTTAAGAAGCCCAAAAAAAAATCTTGATATGGATGTTAGATAAGAAGGGGAAAAAAGACGAGCGGAATGAAACGAATAGGCCTAGAAAATATTAGTTTCTAAGCCATGTGACATAAGCTTTAGGGATTTAATTAGTTTAGTCGATAAGGGAGACGGTGAGCTAGAGTAGATAGTTAGGGAGCTTATCAATGGAGTTCTTGGATATCACGTGCTCCATTGATCTTTTCGGGCGAAGTCATGTGCAGAAGACGAAAAGTGAGAAATAGATTTTATGGAAAAGAAGATAGAGCATTGAGAATAACTCTGTATGAAGATGAAGATGACCTCTATAAGTTACTAAAGCAAGAGAGGAGAAGAGGTAAAAGAAATATTTTTTTTTTTTCCTCGTATTGACCCTTAATATAAAGATTTAAGAAGGTATTCATATTTAATTAGGGAACAGGATAATAATCGAGACGACAATAAGAGAATAAAATTAGAGCCTCCTACACATTTTTTTTTAAAAAACTTTTATCTGATGTTTTTTTTTTTCTGGTCTCTTGATAAAAACACAAGCCCAAGAATTTAAACTGGTCGTATCATTTTATTTACGTGTAATATATATGTATATATATATATATATATGTATCTTATATGTGACAAGTTAAGATTTATTTGCATTGAGATAGTCTAACATACATGTTAACTTGGAAACATCCTGGCCTTCATTGTTTTCTTTTTCACCTAGAATTTTCAGTATGTTGTCCAAAGCATTTTTTGCCGCTCTGTTGTGGGCAACTTCTTTCTTAAGACCATAACTAGCTGTTCCCACAAGTTGGTCATCGACAAAAACATCAAATGCCATGTTTTTGGCCCATAAATCAACAAATTTTACTTTCAGGTTATTTTTTTGGCACATTTCATAGAGCTCTGTAACTGGGTGCCTCTTCATTGTTTCTGGGCGGATTATGGGCTCCAATAGACCCTTAAACACCTGCTAACAAAAAGACAATACGTATAAATATCTTTTTGTGTAAGGCGAATAAATATCCAAAATTTTGTGTTGATATGAAAAAATTATATGCTAATTGAATACAAGTATCTATCTAGAAGTTAAACATAAAAACATAATTCAGTTGTTCACATGGATTTATAACTAATATTGTAAAGGGTTAAATAAACCAAAATGATGTAGGATTTGGGTTTATTTTACTTTCACTTAGAAGTTTATATTTATTTCTACATTTAAATAATGTGGAATTCAAGTTCCTTACAAATACTAAAATGACGTATTTAAATGTCTGTGTTAAAAGTTAGATGTCGTGCTATTTAAAAAAAATTAAATTTTTTTCCTACTACTTTAATGTTTAAGTTCATTAAACAACATGACTAATAGGGTGTTTAGGAGAGTAGTTTGGTTTGAACCATGTTTAGTTCAAAACATTATATCTGCTTGGAGCTTTACATTATAATAACCAAGGGTTACTATGGACGGTTTAAACTCATAACTGAAAAATTCAAATCGATGTGCTAAATGAAAGGTAAAGATGTTTGGTTAGACATCATTTGACACCAAAATTTGGACAAGTCATTTGAATCAGTCTAATATATATTAACACAGATATGAATACCAGTACTTAGATGGCAATCATAATTCATTAATTTTGATCAGATTCACATGCTATTAAAATTTACTACATAGATAACAATAAATGCCTTTTAAATGTCTTATGATATTGTCTTATTAATATTCTTGAACGTTTTTAGCAAGGCTTTGAAAGCACATGCAAAGAATAGGAAGAGTGAGTGAGACAGATGGAGAAATAGAGAATTACAGTCCAGACTGTGTCCAACGAGGAGTTGCTATCTATGAAAACAGCTCCTATTGCGGATTCAACAATATCCGCTAGAACTTTTGGCACGTCAATAAGACCATTGGAGTGCAGAGGATATTCTGAGATATCAAGGGTGAACTTCTCAATCTGTACAAGTCCAATAAAACAAGTTGAACTAAATCAGATTTTTTTTTTCCTAATATTAAAACAATATGTTCATACTCCCAAAGAGGAAAGGAACCAATCTAATTGTATCAAAATAATAGTGAATAGATTATACATGGGAAATATCGAGGGCAAAACAAGGCCAGAACTTGTTATAGCAATGGAATATTTCTCTCAAAATAATAGTAATTACAGATTTCTCTCAATAACTCTAAAAATATTATGATGAAACTTAGGTAGTCTCCGATGCAAATATTAATATCAATTAATATTATATTTAGCAAAATTGACAGTTCGATTTGTTATTTTCTTTTGTGCGCTAATAAATAATGCTATTTTAAATGTATATCTATTTTTTTTGTCAAGATTGCTAAGCTTTGAAAATTATAAAAATAAATTTTATAATATTAAAATAACTTTACAAATATCAATGTATTATTAAATAAAAAAGTAAATACACAAACTATCAAATGTGAAAATTCAACATATGCTACAATGGTGTTTGACAAAATCAATTCTAACTAAAAACTTTCGGTTATTAGAGTGTAAAGTTTTCACATTTTACAGTTTTCACATTTTAACTACACTTCTCAAACACACATTAATACTAAATTTATGTATAACAGATGTCAGATTTAAATTTTCTATTTTAATACTAAAATTTACCATTGACACACTCATTTAACACGGATTGAAGATGTCATAATATAAGTTTCATATCATATAAACAATTTTAAAAGCCGCTTTTAAATTAAAAAAACCAGAAGTAGCTTTCATGTCCTGCCCATCTTCCTAACTCTAACGTCAAATGCCAAAAATTTAACACAGAGTTGCAGCATAAATTGGCATCTTTTAACAAAAAAAAATTACAACTTACAATAAATCAATTAACCAAGACATCATTACCAAAAACAAACAAAACCAAACCAAAACAAAACAAACCAAAAAATTAGAAATCTAAACAAACAGAAGAAACAAGAAATGACTCACTTGATCCGTCAAGAGAGGCATGTTGTGGCGCAGAAAGCGATGCAGAGCGTGCCTGATGGCGACGCGGGCGAGCTTCTCGGTGTCGACATTGGAGGCTCTGAGTCGAGTCAATTGGCCAGAAGAGAGCTCCGGATAGAGGAAAAAATGCTCCTTAGAGAAGAGCAGGTTCAAAACGGCGTCGCCGACGTACTCCAGCCGGTCGTAGGAGTGGCAGTTTCCGGGAGAGAAAGAGGCGTGAGTGAAGGCCTCTTCTAGTAACTCCCTATTCTTGAATCTGTACCCGATAATCTCTTCCACTTCTTCCAGGTTAATATTAATACTGTCCGACTCGTCAATGCTTTCTTCTGGAAGCTTCTTCTCTTGTTGTTGTTGTTTTTCTCGGACTTCTTCCATGGCAGAGTTGATGGAGTGCCCGATGAGAACGTGAGTTATGGCGGTGAAGATAGATTGCGAAATATATATATATATATATATATATATATTTTGTATATATGTTTTTTGTTTTTTTTTTAGACTTGTTTTCTGGTAAACAAAGGACTTTTTGAATTAGAGAGAAGAGATAATGAACGATGAATTGCGAGAGCTGTTGAACACTGTGCAGGGTTTACAGCTTATATATAATCTGTGGGAAGGAGGCGGATTGAAATTTTCGAGGTTTTGGAAAGGAGACGAATTTTTGCCTCTTTTTTTTTAATTAAAGAAGAAGAAGAAAAAGAGGATGTTGCT
This sequence comes from Artocarpus heterophyllus, assembly GCA_025403435.1. Classification (NCBI taxonomy): domain Eukaryota; kingdom Viridiplantae; phylum Streptophyta; class Magnoliopsida; order Rosales; family Moraceae; genus Artocarpus; species Artocarpus heterophyllus. The sequence continues at coordinate 22,830,579 of CM046348.1, read as the reverse complement.
ATGGACGGACGTGTTAAAAGAGGAAACTAGAAGTTGACCTATAAATTTAAAATATAAAAAATATCCAAAACAACCTCTGCATTTCGCTAAAACACACTTTTGTATTTTTTATTATAAAAATGTTCCAGACATTCCTTGAGTTTTTAAAATTATATACAAAATACCGTTCAAGAGATTAAACATTTTAAAAAACCATAACTACTCTCTCTAATTTTTATTAAATACAATTTGAAATATTATTAAACCAAAATACTAAAAAAAGTTAATCTTAAAAACTTTAAAAAGGTTCAAAATAATTGAAGTATTTGTTTAATTAAAAAATTTATTTAAACATCTAAAATTATCTTTTTCTTTAATTTTTAAGTCAAGTCATGTTTAAAATAATATTTAACATATATTGAAAATGATAATCTTAAAATTTTTAAAAAATCAATTGCTCCAGAGGTTATTTTAAGTATAATTTTATTTTTAGGTATTTTAATAATAAGAGGAGTAAAAGTAATACTTAGGCAAAATGCATGAAGTGTTTGAGTATTTTTTCTCAAAATATTTGAATTTATGTGTTTTGAAGGATTACTCTATATTTCTTGATATAAAAGAAAATACCACGTTTACGTAATTAGCGGCTCACGGATGTGGTTTGATATATTTTTTTCTTTTGTCTTTTTTTTTTAAGGGAGTTTAATATTTTAACTCATTTGCCGTTTTTCTGTTTTCTTTTCTTTTTGCCAGTTGCAATTTTCTACGTGATTGTTTAAAGAATTTTTTTAGGGGGAAAAATATCAATATTTACCAAACTGTCATACAACATACTTATTATAATTTTTTCAGCAGTTTTAATTTTCTTCCCGAATTATGCACATTCTCCCGTATTTGCTCCTGAGTTTTAAAATGCTACAAATCATACCCTAATCAACATCTATATGCATATATATGTGTGTGTCTATTTTATATATACATATACATATACATATATAAAAGAGTAAAGGTGACCACTTATCCTTTTCCGCAGGAACACCTCCTTTTTTTTTTTTTTTTTTGTTCTTTTTGTTATCTTTTCTTTTTTTTTTCCTAATTTTTTTTACTTTTTTCCCCTATTTGATTTTTCCCCTTCTTTGAAATACATTTTCATTTTCCACTTTACTTCTATTAAAATATTTTCTTTTAAATATGTCCTTAATTTGTTTTACTGTATATTATTATTATATCAAAATGATCTTTATAATTTTTTTCGTGATTAGTACGCTAAAACATTATTTCTAAACATCTCTTTTTGAACATTTTTTTTACTTAGCTCTTTCAATAATTATTTTCTCATAAATATTTGCTCTCTAATTTGTTCTTGTGGAGGTAATTTTTCTTAAATATATCCTATTTAGATATTTTTCTTAAATATATAAAATGGTATACAAAAAGATAAAAATTAATATTTGAAAATTTTGACGTGTGGATGGAATATATAAAATTATTCCACGTGCGTAGCATGTAACACTCAACTAGTCTATCAAAAAGTCTCATGTTTAGCCCATTTGTCATGAAATGTTAAACTTGACATAATCAACCATATGACTCTCACATATATATGTGGTGTTTGGCAAACTTAGTTTCAACTCAAATAGTGTAAAACTCTTACATGTTACATGTTACATGTTAAAACTCTCACATATAAGCATGTGTAATACTTTTAGTTATAATTCTCAATTCCAACTCACTTTCCAAACACTCTAATAGTTGTCAAGTGTATTTTAGCAAATCATACTAATAATTTTTACAATTAAGAAAATAAGAAAAAAATTATCCTCTTGATTTTTACACGAGATCATTAGATAGCGAAGCATGCAAGTATCAAAGTTATTTGAGAAGCATGTTTTGTTAAAGATCATTTATTGATTAAACATGTGAGGGTGACCTGGTTAATTTCGTCGAGTTTTTAACTATTTTGTGCATAAGCATAGTTCATAAGTCAAAATTAAAATTAACCCAAATCATTAACTTTACCCTTGATTTTAATTATTATTTTTCCTTAAAAAAATTTTTGAATTACAATTTTTGTTTGGAATATGATACTTTACAGGTATCTTCTCTTTTACTTTTTATTTCCTTATGCATGAACCCTACTTGGGTATTCAATGAGTTTTTTTTTTTTTGGCTATTCAAGATGACATTCAACAAAACGGGTCAAGCAGTAAAAGTTTGTAATTGCACTAAATAGCTAAACGGCAAAGCGACGATAATAACTTTGCAAGTGTACTCTAGGTATGCATCCATTTATAATTTTACGGGTTATAAACGCTAAGAGCCAATAAACTTTAAAGCGTTTCTTATTTTGCCTTTTGAATTTTAAAAATTACTATTTTATTTTTTAAACTTTCAAAACTCATCACTTTGACTCCTAGATTTAAAAAATCACAATTTTACCCCTGTTCAAAGCTCATCATTTTGTCTCATACTATCACGCCCCGGAGTACAGGAGGTGATGTAGCGGATTATTTAAATTAATTAAAAGAGAATTTAATTAAAAATCAAGAGTATGAGGATTAAATTAGGTAATAAAATATGAGGTTTTCAAAACATCACCTTATAAAAGAGTTCATATACGTTAAGCAGTTGAAATCATTAAACGAATAATAATAAAATAGTAAAGCCGCGAGTATGGGTCCCACAGACCCACAACTTGTGCACACATATGGTACTGACAATATCATAAATACAATCACAGTTCAGATACAAATAAAGTTAAAATCTTACATGCCTTAATTAAATGATACAAAATATAAATTAATTCTTCTATTGCTCCTGAGTTCGGTCCGAAGAATCCTCTCCAAACCTAAATGGGAAACCACCTAGAGGGGGAAAATTTAAAACAAACAAAACATGAGCGAAAGGCTCTGTAGGACTATGTTTTATAAAATAATTTTAATTTAAAGAAACATGTCATTATTCAGGAGTTATTTAAAGGAAACCTTAAATAGATAAATAAATAAATAAATAAATTTGAGTAAAACCATTCTTACCTAGAACAGTTTACCCGAATAACCAATAATATCATTTTCCTTTCCTAGGCAAACCATAATAATATCACCACCGTAGTGGCCCAGCTGGGTTTCGGGATCTGCCCCCAAGGTCGATCGCTACACGACCCGATCTCTGATATGGCATCATGCCTATATGTTTATTATCATCATCATTCAAAACCCAATTACCGAGTGTTGTCATTTACATTCATTATGAAGTTCATTTTAATTCACGGTATATTAAAATATAACCGATAAGTTCATTTTCAAACAACCGTTGAAAACATTTTAATAGAAATCCTTTTCAAAGCCAAATCATTTTGAAACTAGGCTATCAAAGAATGGGGTAGAAGTCCTACCTCAATACTCGTGCCGGTGCCCCACACCGTAATCCCGGTCCGCTATACGTTAGCTCCGCGGAACCACGAACAATCCTAGATACAAACTAAGTCGATCAATATCTAGTTCGAGACATTCTATGTTACTAAACCATTTCATGATGTCCTAGTATGCCATTTGTATCTTTAAAATCATTCTATAAGATTGGAATTTAAATCAGGGTTCAAAACAGTGAAAACGGGTAAAAATCACAAAATTTTCTATGCCTCGGTCCGCCTGCCAGACTCCCTGCTTCAGCCGGCCGAACTGTACAGTTCGGCCTACCGGAAGCCAGGTCCGGTCGGCCGGTCATTTTCCCAAGTTCAGCCCGCCGAACGGAAGAACACCGGCCTGCCGATCCCTATTCCGGCCTGCCAAACACAGGCCGAACTGGAAAAACCCAGAAATTCCAGCCACGGGTTTCTCGATCCCCAAAATTCAAATCTTGATTCTAACCTGTTTTTCTCAATTCCCAGGCATAGAAAACAATCATAGTTGATAGAAAAACATACTAGAACACATGTGGACTCATTTAAACAATATTTGAACTCAAAAATCTCAAAAATCAGAAAATGAGAAAATAGGGAGAAAAATGAAAAATCTTGAATCCAATCCGTTTTTCTTCAATCTAAGCTTAGATTCTAGTTGTTCTAAGTTCATTTAACTCAAATCCAAGGTTTTCTAAGCTTAAACAAACCTAGATTTCAAAAATGCACAAAATTGAAAATTTTGAAAAAAGTTTAGAAATTTCAAAACTAACCTCGAATCGAAGCTTCAATCTGCGTTCTCGGTTACCAAATCACGTTCCCGAGCTTCCTCCTTGCTAACCCGAAGCTTGGATTCGAATTTGATTTCAAAAATTTGAGGAGAATTTGAGAGAAAACCGAGAGAGAGAGAGTGAAGAGAGCCACGGGAGAGAGAGAGAGAGAGAGAGAGAGAGAGAGAGAGAGAGAGAGAGAGAGAGAGAGAGAGAGAGAGAGAGAGAGAGAGAGAGAGAGAGAGAGAGAGAGAGAGAGAGATCTGAGAGAGTGAGGAAAGAGGAGGAAGAGAGAGAATAAATAGAGAAAATCGGTGGGCGGTTTTACTGTGCGAAAACCATGTGCCGTCTACGGTTTTGTAAAACGGAGTATTTTTAACATTTTACAAATTGTTGTGTTTTAAAACTCCAAAACATCATTTTGAAACAATAAAAAAATCATTTGAATTCATCAAATTAACAAAACAACCAGAAATTCAAAATCCAACCCAATAATCAAATTAATGTTAAAACATTAATTATGGCACACTAATTCATCATTTACATTACATTAACATTAAATAAATTTCAGGGCATTACACATACATTCCAATCTTCTGTTCAAATAGATAGAATCAAACCACATGATTTGCACATAGGTCACTTGTAAGAACAAAAATGAGATTTTATCACTCTCAAGTTTTGTTTCACATTTATACTCTCATTTAACATTTTTTTTATCTACTCTCATTTAATAATGGGCTGTGTATATATTTCTTTTCGATATTGTTTACTGATATCTCATCATATTTAATGCTTAACTCATCTTTTTTTGTATTCAAATTCAAATTTTGGTGAACAATATCGATTTATTAAATAAATTGCGTATTAAAAATGAGAAGAAATGTACACACAAACCTTTCCTAAATAAAAGATCAGATAAAAAAAGGCATCAAGTGAGAATATAAATTTGAAATAAAATTTAGGAGTAATAAAATCTTATTTTTGCCCTTATAGGTGACCCATATGCGAATCATGTGGACTTAATTCCATCTGTTTGAACAAAAAATTGAAAATTTAGGAGACAAAGTGAAGAGCTTTAAAAGTTCATGAGTAAAATATTGATTTTTAAAATTTGGTGGGTAAAGTGAGGAGTTTTAAAAATTCAAGGGGTAAAGTGGTGATTTTTAAAGTTTAAGAGCAAAGCGTGAGAGATCATAAAATTTAAGAGCTATTAGTGTTAATATTTGTTAATTATTTAACCTCTTTTAGGCACTGATTTAGTTACATAAAAATGGTTTCTTAGAATTTACGCTCCATTTATGGCGTAATATCCTTGCATATCTTGGTAGTCTAAACAAAGAAGGACATGACATAACCATCTTAACTAGTGTCATTTGCTTACAGATATATTAATCAAAATCCAATTTGTCCTTTCTTGGTCGCTGCATGCGCGTTATATAATAATTGATTAGGTAGTGATAATTGCTCCCCATGCATGAATAAAGTTGGGTTTTTAAATAGGTGTGCAGAGGGTAGTCTAAATCATCAATTTAAATTTGATAATTTTAACATATAAAATTTTATATTGTAGTATTTTATCATAAAATGTGAGAGTTTTATCATATTTACTGTTTAAAAGACTGTACAAGACTCTGCAACTCAAGTCTTCCAAACACCGTAAACGGCTACACAAGTCAAGTCTTCCCTACAAACAAGCATGCTATGCAACTTGAGTCACATTTCTTTTGCCCAACTAACCCCAGGAAATTTCTAACGTGATTACCAGAAATGCAACCTATCTTTGAATGTATATTTTTCAGCTATCAAATTTGTAAAAACAAAAGCAATTTTGACTAGATTTGAAGGTCAAAATAGAGCCTTATTGGTAAAAGTAAAAGAACCTTGTTATAAATAATTCTATAGAAAAAAAAAATAATTAACTCATGTTTCTATCATCCAATGGACCACTTTTAAAAATGTTGTGGTGTTTGTTATGGTGTTCAATAAACTTAATTTTTAATTCATCAATTTTAGCTTAAAAAATATAAAATTCTCACATGTTATAATATTTTGAGTTTTAGCTCTCGATTCTACGTCACTTCTTAAACGCAAGAATTTTTCTGTCCAAGAAAGAGTTAGAGAACTGAACATAGACAAAGACCCAGCTGCAAAGCAAGTTTTGCGAGTCTATATCGCTACTGCGATGTTTGCACGCTGCTCTACTTGGATTTTTGTGCTCCAAGAAACAAAGAAGTAACAAAACGAAGCGCGTATGTTGGGGGATTTTTTAGGTGAGTACCGAAAAAGTATTTATTATGAGTATTGTCTTTTTAGTCATTCAATTTCTAAAAAATAAAAACTAAAAAAATTCATTTCATTTTCAAAAATTAAAAACTCATTACTTATAAAATTATAGACTTTAGTTTAATATATAATATAATATCAGACTAAGTCTACTACTATTTTATTAATAATAAAGTTATAATTCGAAACATAGTTAAATATAATTGCTCCAATAATTTTGATGATGTAATGTACAAAAACAAAACCCTTCAAATAAAATCCATACGCAAAAGCCACTGACAATAATTCCTTTCATTCGTTCATCCAATAGCCGAAAAACAGGACGTTTACCTCATCTTTTTTGGTCGTGACTCGTATCATGTATAAAGGACGACTAATTAAATATTATAATATTTCAGGAAGACAAGTGAGAGTCGGTCGCCCACCAGGAGCCACCATGACTCCCACCGATTGCTTTTTGTAATATAATGTATATTGTTATAATATGTCGACGGAAATTCAAGGAGGCTTCTGGGAATGAGTCATGCCACTTGCGAAACAACAATGAAAAACCCGGTTGAATCAGGCCATTAATATATATATATATATATATATATATATATATATATTTGCATAGGTGGTGACAAGGTGGATAGAGAGATATTTCTTGTGTTTGTTTCGTGGGTTCAAATATAAAATTTAGATTTTGAATAGAAGTGTGGATTCAAATTAATCTTTAGTATATTTACAGTTTTAAACTCAATTCGTAAAATTTTAGTACCCTAGAAAAAATTTCACACGATTTGAATATAAATGTTTTTTATTTTTGTCTCTCTTGTATTTTTAGAAAAAAATATCATATTTTTTTTTAATTTTATATCGAATTGAAACGATTTTTCTTTTGTTGCATTTATAGTGACGAGATTAATAAATCAAGATCTTTGTTACACATTTAAATATATGGCGAACATTAAGGTTTTGTTAGACGTAGTGATGAGATTAATAAATCAATATCTTTATTATATATTTAAATATATAACGAATGTTAAGGTTTTGTTAGATTTGTTAGGAAACAAAATAATTTTTTACTATCTATCCAGATATAAATTCAGATTTTATTCTCTATTCAGATTAACATTTTAAGTATACATTCAAATGTTAATTTAAATAGCAGTTTAAGTCACACAATTCAAATCTTACCACTCAGATCAAAAGATTGACATCAATATAATTTGAATCAGTGTACCAAAAGGTAAAATTCCACAAATTTATGGTACAACTAATAACAATGTTTTTATATTATCTATGAGAACTTGGTGACGTGATAATATGGCTTGATATGGCTAAGCACAAGTTAAGGACAAATAGAAGAAAAGGAGTTCTTATGCAGAATTGAGCTTGAAACATTCTTTGATTGGGTTCTGATCTTCACTCTCCAGAGTAACGCTTTTTCTTTTATATGCATTGATTTTCAATCTTCCCAATTTATTTCTAGTGAAAATAGGAATTGTAAATGAAATGGGAATTCGAGGACTGAAGTTGCAAAATCATAATTTATTGCTTTCTTATCTACCAAGAAAGTCTATGTCATTTATTTCGTTGTTTTGTCCAGGAGACAAGTCAAAGTCATAAATTCAACTTTGTAGTAGTACGCGCTTAATTCTTTTTGTTACTATTAAATTAAGATATGATTTTTAAATTGGACAACAACGTAAGATATACAATAACCCCTCATGCCCTTTTTTGCTCAAGAGCATCAATTAAGCTGCATTTTATAAAATAATAAATGAGATTTACAAAAAACTACAACAATTCTCCTCTATGCATCTCTAGAACGTCTAGAATGGTTAATAAATTTCATATTATTCACACTCTACTATAATAGTGTAAAAAGGGGGTAAAAGGGACACTCAAAAGAAACAATTGGGTCCGTTTGGTTCGAGTATTTGAATAGAGTATTTGAATGGAGATCCAAATTTTTGTGAGAGAAAATACTGTAGCAAAATGATTCGAACCGTGATTCGAGTAAAAAAAATGCTCAAACCAAACACACCCTTAACATTGCGCCAAGAGATTCTACCTCCCTGACATTAGGTTGACAAGGCCATGATTTTCATAGAAGGAGCCAACATCCCAATCTTCAGTGGATGATGAGAGCGTCATTAGAGCAACCACAATGGACCTCATACTTGGACGTAGTTGTGGGTTCTCTTGTGTGCATGCCAGGGCGAGTTGAGCCATCTGCAACCATAAAATGACAACCACCACATCTTCCTTAGACTAGAGATCATAAAAAATGGGTCTTTTCTACCTTAGGATCTCGTACCGGTGTGCAAGTGTATGATCATTGAATTTGGTCAATATTACATCAAAATAAAAAATACGCAGAGCAAACGGTTTTTGATATAGGTCCAAGTGTTGAAAAATACAGCTTTACCATTAGCGCACTTTTTGAGGTCCTACCTTAAAATTCTCTAAAAATAAAATACGTTTAAGTTGTTTCTTTTTTCACTTGACTTACTTTTCGAACTGAATCGAGTGGGTAATTCTCTCCGAGCCTAGGGTCAACCAACTTGGTGAGGCCTTCCGTGGAATTAGGCTGATTAAGAACCTCCTCAAACTGTAGAACATAAAACCACGATAAACATATGATCAGGGGTGCTTCAACACAAGATTATTTATGGAGTGTTCGGTATGTTAGAGCAAACTTTTTGGTTCAAAATGCTATAGCATGTGATAGCTTTATACTACAGCAATTTTTTACTTTTTACTATAGCATGTGAGAGTTTTACACTATTAGATATAGGAAGGGGGAGTTGGCAAGGAAGTTACCAAACCAACAAGGCCCTTTGACTCAGCTCCAGAACCGTTTGCCTTCACAATTGCTTCCTTGGCAGAAATGAGCTCGTAAAGAACAACCCCGAAAGCAAATACATCTATCTTGGGAGACACATCTCCGTATTGCGCGTATCTGCATGCAAGTGTAGTACCAATTAGTCCTTGTTTACTTGGAAACAATACCAGAAGCTTTTTCTTTTAGTTCCAAGTAGGCGAAGTTTATTGGGTCAGGAAATACAGCATGGCAAATACACAGGCTGGAAGGACCAAAATCATTCCCATAACTCTAGCAGTAAAAAATTCACCAAAAAACAGGATATCACTAACAAATACACAAATTCTCAAGAAATGACATTTCTAACACTAAGAAACATTTTTTTTTTTACCACAATGTTGGTATGTGACTAAAATTTATTTTGGCGGAATAAGTTGATAGTTTCTGAGTTTGGGTTAGGATAGGCGCATTGAGAGTCTGTAGAGATAAAAAGAGTAAGAGAAAGAGGGCTTCTATTTGAGAACATAGATAGATAGAGGGTGTTAGGGGTCTTGGGTCAAGAGTTTGTGAGAGTTTGTTGATGTGTAGTTTTGAAATTTTTGGTGAATTGTTCTCGTTCTTTCTTGGACAATAGGCAATCTTGTTGAAGCACATAAATGCTTGTCTTCTTTGTATTTGTTCCGATTACTGCTCGAGTTTATTTTTTTTGTTGCGTATCAGGTATAGAAGTGTTTTTTACCTTAACACATTGTACTTACTCAAACGTGAAACTAAATTTAGCACCTTTTTAAAAAAAAAAAAACTAACTAAAGCACAATATCTAAACCAATTCAATGATTCATCTATTATATGAAGATAGAGAGAAACATCTAAGTAGTGGATACCGCATAAACGCTCACTCAGTTATTGATAATAGGCCTATTGAGGAACTTTGTTCCACCAAGAACAAGCAGATGCCTATTTCTTGTGTTTTGAGTTACTAATTATAAGCTGATGAACAAAAGAAATTGCATACTCTGGAGGCATGTATCCGAAAGTTCCCACAAGACGCGTGGGAAGAGATGAGCCACCGACTTCTGTCAGCTTAGTTAGTCCAAAATCTGCAACCTGCAATTAAGTTGTTTTAGTAAGACTACTTGAACAAAGTTTATTAAACGGTCCATATTGTCAAGTGAATATTTGAAGCAACCTTTCCATGGAAGTTTTTGTCTATCAATATATTGGCTGATTTTATATCACGATGAATATAGACGGGAACGGTATGCTCATGAATGTATTCCAGACCTCTTGCTGAATCCAGGGCTATCTGCACCCTTGTAGACCAAGCCAAAGGCTCCCTCTCTAGATATAGTTTGGAAAAAAATAAGGTTATAATTTTTATGAAACAGGACGCAATACTAGTATCTGCATCATGCATTTTATATGTCACCTGAACCGCGCAAGTGTTGGCTTAAGTTTCCATTCTCGATGTATTCGTAAACTAGGAAAAGAGAGCCCTCAACACAGTATCCAATCAAGCGCACCTGCATTAATGTTCAATTTCAATTGGGCACTGTGGCAAAGAATGACAATGGTTTAACATAATAAGATCGGTAGTTAGGTGGTCCTAACAACTTTAATCTGATAGAAAATGATCCTGCATCCCAGCAATGTATTCAAAACTTCACTACAGACTAAACTGCCTCACCAGTCGGGAAAAAAAAAAGAAAAAAAATTACTTACCAGGTTCAGGTGATGGACACGGGTTAAAACCTTCAGTTCAGCCAAAAATTCTCTTGTTGCTTGCATATCCATCTTCTTGATGGCAGCTTTCTGAGAAGAAAAGAGATGTAAATTAACGAATGCTAAAGCCCATGAGACTGGAGACAAAACACGGCCTATTAATTGACGATTGCCTAGTATACTGCAACTAGAAAGAAATGTATTTATAAACCTCAGGAAAAGTTAAAATCCCTTCTAGTGTCATTCAACCAATTTAAGCAAGCTTTAAAATTCCTTCTTACCATTATTGCCTAGCTTATCCTCACACCTAAAATACACTTCTCAGCAAAAATGGAATAGATGTGTATCTATCCGTTTCAATGTACTCTTCATTATGGATCTTAAATTATTTTTCAATAAAATTAAATTCAATTGATGCTTGTCAAATTGTATTAGATCAGGATTTCGCCTTCTCTAATTTAAAAATCACTTCATACTTGTCTTATTTCTCAATAATATCAACTCATACAGTTGGACTGGCAAAACTTTCAAACTTTACCATTTTATGTGAATGAAGCAAGGAAAGAGTGGAAAGTAGAATCGAGACGGCAGATGGAGCGTCAAAATGAATTAGAGATGCAGAACCATCTGCATTTGCTACACCTTGTATACTATAATTGAAGCTTTATTTCAGAATTCATGCTTAAGTTTAATTAAAATAGTTCTTGGAACCAACCTCGCCTCTTAGCTCTGCATAGTAAACCGAACCAAAGCCACCTTGGCCAATCTTGTAAGACAAGCTGAAGTTATCTGTAGCCCTGGCAAGTTCTTCATACGAGAACTCCACCGACTTGTCAACGGTTAGACCAGCAAGGCCTGCACTGCCAGGAGCAGTTGCAACTTTGTCGGAGCTCTTTCCAGTTGCTAAGATCCAAGGAGATAAATGTTAGTGAAATGCTGTATAACCAATCACTAGTAGAACAAAACGATTTGTTCCAATATAAACAAGAACCACTAGATCATTATCCATAGTAACAAATTAGATACAATCACTCAAGTTGCAGTTTTCTTTTCAAATATATAAGGAAAGGGAAAAGATTACAAGTAGTGTACCCAAACGATGAGAAGATTGGTCTTCAGACACTGAAGGAATCAATTTTCCTTCCACCTTCTTCTTTCGGTAGAATTTGATATAAATACAAAATGCCAACAATAGCACCCCAACAACTACTCCCACAATTATGCCAGCAATAATTCCACCTCCCAGTCCTGCTTAGAAAATGCAAAAGTAAAAGTGTATAAGCTCAAGGTTGCATGAACTTCCCACTTAATCCCTATAAGTTGGCATCTCAAATTAAACTCTGGGAGTAGGCCATACCTGAGCTGCAAAAGAGAAAACAAAAGATTACAAAACTTGAAAATATTAAGGCTTGCATGATAAGGAAGTCGATAACGAGGTACAAGTAGCTACCTGGACTTCAGAGGCCGATAGCTACCCTGTAAATCTGCAAATCAGAGCGGGGAAAAAAAAGAATATCAGTGAGAACCTATCAAAGATCCAGAATTAATTGAAAATAAAAATATACATGAAGGAGGAGGAGTGCTTCATGCATTCTTCATTTCAACAGTTCGACTCTTCCAATACCATAATTGTTAGAGAATTTGTGGGTAGAAACAAGAAATGGAAGGGAGAAAGTCTGAAACAAAGGACGGGTTTGAGGTGTATAAGAATACTTTCCTTAAGGTTTTATTTGCCTCCATTGCTAAGTTTGCTAACGGGTTATAACGATAAATTACTCTCAAGATACAATAAACCCAAAACAATATAACTACAAATATTATGGTGTTTAAGAACAAGATATAAAATCTGAAAAATTTTTGGAGATTAAAAAAAGACAGGAGTGCCTTTTTATGAATGGATAAAATCGTTGTAATTCATGCAACCTTTCACGTAAAGGTATCCTATCGTGAAACAACACAACTATTACAACAAATATATCTGTTTGTAAGTATCCATTGGGCACGTGGCACCAGCACCTAGGCTGTGTTATGCAAAATTCCAACGCTGTGGCACCACAGGCTGATTTCAAAACACTTAGAACAAGCTTGTTTTCTTAATTTCTCGTGTGACCTTTGACCTCAAACATTTAAGAGACATGTTATAATCTCTCTTACAACAATACTCAGTGGATCCAACAATGAAAACATGAGACCCTTTTTTTCTTTAAGTCACAGCATGCCTCTAAAAAATTAGATGCCCTGGCAACAAAATCAAAGACAAACAATCACACACAAGATCTATAGTTGTTTACTTTTAATATTGAGCTAGGTCCACCATCAACCGTTGTAGAATTTCAAAAGGATATAAAAGAATATTGCAAGAGAAAATTGCAAACCTCAAAAGACTGTTTCTTTGTTCCCCTCAAACTGCTCTCAACCCCAATATAAACTACGGCAACCGAAAAATGCAAGTGTGAAATCCCAGCAACATAAAATCTATCCGAGTGCTAACTCTATGACAATTCAATAATAATGCTCCATACACTCAACAATCCTCACAGATAGATATACACTGACTGTTCTGCTTACAATCAAAATGAATCCATGAAGCCATACCAAAGCTTTATACATTTAAACACCAAAATTCAACAACAAAGTTTGCAATTAAGACTCGAGATAGCAAGCAAATCACCTTACCCCATTTTCTACCAAATTCTACACCTAAACTTTCAAATTCAGCAGCATTTAACATATACACCCATCAAAAATAAATAAATAAATAAATAAATCCATAAATGAATAAAGCACACCGTGGTATGGCACGAACGCAATCCCACTTCCGTTGCTAAAATTCAAACCCGGGTTATAACTCCGCAGCAAGTTTTCCGAAATGTTATAGTTGGACGCGATTGTTGCCAAGCTGTCATCCGACCGAAGAGGGTAAGTGGCGAAATATCCATACTTCTCCGAAACCTTGCTATTCCCGCACGAGCAATTCACCGTAACGTTCAGCTTCCCGTTGTTCGGGATGTTATTAGGGTCGTAGGCCGGATTGGACTCCGTCAACGACTCGACCGTCGTCAAATCCGAGTAGTTCGAGACGACCCTCTCGTAGGTGTCTCCCGATACGACGTTGTACTCGAACACGTGGCCGAGGAACTCGTTCCTGATGCAGGAGCAGGAGAAGGAGGGGATGTGGATTCTGATGCCGGACTGGATGCTGTCCTTGTTGGGCACGTTGTCGTTGTAGAGGACGATCGCGTCTGGGGTCGTGTCGAAGAGGTCGGCGATGACGGTGACGGTCGAGTTTGACCAGACGTAGAACGAGGCCGTAGCCTCGCAGCTCTTGGGCTCGCCGCACCTAGACTTTGCCGTCGAGAAGAGAGAGATTAGAAGGAGAGACAAAAGCAACCACAACCATGGCCTAGTTCGAGGTTTCATGATCTTTTTCGCCCGAGGATTCCTGTTTTGTCTGAAAAGAACCCAAATCGGGAATTGGGTTTTTTCTGCTAACGGGATTGGCCACGAGAAGAAGAGAAATGGTGGTAACTGGTGTGGTGTTTTGGGGGGTTTTAGACCGTTGACTGGTGAGACTTGGTCGTGGTTTATCTCTTTTCTATTGTTTTTGGGTGTCGTTACATATTCGAATTAGTAATTTGACGTTAGTTAATGTAATTTAAATTAAGATTTAAATTAATAGTTTAAATTATTATTTGAATTAATGTTTAAATATGTATTTAAGTTTTAATATAAATATAGGATAAAATTAAAATTTTATTTAAAGAGATAGTAAAAATAGTTGTTGATTTATTAACAAATCTAATAAAATATTAACATATTCTAAAAAATATGCAATATAGATATTAATTTATTTATCTCTTCACTAGGAACATAATGAAAAAAGAATAATCTTAATTGGATATCAAATAAAGAAGTTATGATTTTTTTTTCAAATATAAAAAAGAGAATTTTTAGTTTTTACTGTACTAGAGATATCAAAATATCAAAAGTTTAAGTGGATAAGAACTCTAAAAACTTAAAATTTTGATACTCAAAGAATCCAAATTTTAGGAGAAATAAACATGTATCTAAAAAATTCTTCTTGATACTCGAATCTAAATTTTAGTCTATTAAATTTAAATAATACTCAAAACAAACATGCCAAATAGATTTTATTAAATTTATTAATAAATTAACAAACTTTTTTACATTATATCTTTAAACACAAATTTTAATTTTATTTTATATTTATATTAAAACTTAAATATATATTTAAATGTTAATTTAAATAACAATTTAAATCATTAATTTAAATTTTTATTTAAATCATTCAACTGAAATGACATCATTAATTCAAATATACTAAGGGTGTGTTTGATACGAGTATTTAGGTGTAGTATTTGAATGAAGATTTAAATTTTTATGAGAGAAAATACTGTAACAAAATAATTCAAACCGTGATTTAAAAACCGAAACAAACACACTCTAAAGAACCATTAAATTCTCAAATCTGGATGAGGTTTTTTTAAAAGTAAACAATCATGGGTTGGGAGAACTGAAAAAGAGTTGTACCTGTTTCATTGTCGTACTTGCCGTTTGGGAGTACCAAACAGTGGAAATTTCCCGCGATGTTTAACTGCTTCCTGTCTGACGTGTCGACAGCAGCCGTCTATTATTAGACAAAATAGCAGCCACCATATGGTGAGCGGCCCTTTAATAATTGTTTTTGGTGACTCGTACTGATAAAGCAAACAATGCATTTTTAAAAGTCCCCATAGATTAGCGGTGGATCTCAACTGCAGGACATGGAGATGGAGTCCTGACGGTCAGAGGGTCAAAGGCGTGTGAATGAGGGCATGTGGGTTGGTTGGGCCCCCTATTTGGTGGCTGCTGGCTTATGCAGCCAGTGTCACCTTTGTTTGGACTTTCAAGCCAAATAGACGATCCCGCTGGCTTCAACGTTTTTAAAAAAAAAATCAGAAAGAAAATTGGTGATCCTTTTGGCACGCGGGTTTAAAATAATACATGGGTTTGAACGATATCGTTTCAACTTGTAACTGTGGTTTTAATTGATTATTGAAATAAAAAAGTTTAAATAATAAAATATCACATAAAAAATTAGTATTTAAAAATTATAGTTTCTAAAAAAAAAAAAAGAGAATAAGAGTGATTTTATTATCACTTTTTTTTTCCTTCATAATAAACAGCTATAAGGTCTAATTGTTTAAGTTTGAGGTCTTGTGATAGGGTTCAAAGGATTTTGAAAATGAACAGTACGAGTATCTGGAGAAAACTGTGGAAAATCTTAATATAGAACAGAGAATGTCAAGGCAGAGACCTTTTTTGTTTTTGTTTTTTGTTTTTTTTTTGTTTTTGTTTTTACTACGAAGAGCAGACATTATTTAAGGGAATCTGATAAAAAGAGCCTTTGTTTTTATTGAAATAAATAATTAAATATTGTCACGAATATGTGAATTTCATCTTTGGTGTTGTCTATTGCAGGGTTGTTTCAAAAAGTTAAAAGGACAGGGTAAATGGGGCTCCATATGGAGAATGGAAGACACCTCTGAACTTAAAGGATATGTGGAGGTAAAAGTTAATCATGACATGTTTTAAATGTTTTATGTCATCCTCTTGTTTTATACATCTATCTGACTGAGTTAGGATTTAATACATCTGTCTCAATTTCCCATGAACTTTCCAAGTTTCTAAATATTTAATTTTTTTGATGTTTCTCAGTTCCTTTATAAAGCTGGCTTTGGTTCAAGATAATATGTTGCTCGGGGCGGTGCCCGACCGCGCCGCGTTGCTGTTCTTGCCATGGCTAAGCGGGCTGGCCGTGAGCTTGGTCTCTCTTTGGGTAGAGAGGTCAGATTTCAAGTTAGGTGTGACAAAAAGATTGGCCATAATAACCCAATCAAGTTTATGACAGATGGGATTTTGCTTCGAGAACTTCAGGTTTTCTTTCACTCAGTATTTATTTATTTATTTATTTATTTTTTACATATTCTTACACTCAGAATTGCAATTTTTAATCTGTCATAATTCGAACGATTATGCTTTTAAAGGTCTTAGCAATTTGCAAGAGGCTGCCACAAGGAGGTATTCTAGTGGAATATTAGTGCCGAATCTATTGTGGAAGGAGAGACGCTTGTGGTAGCCACTAACGTGGCTGAAACCTCTTCAAGTATTCCTGGAATACAGGAAGGGAGAAAAGTGAAAAAGTGCAGCTTCGCCAATGGCGCGGAAACACATGAATTCTCAACATGGAGGAAGAGCTGGAAGAACTGCCTAGACCTTGAAACCATGGTGGAAATGTTAAAGCCGAGAAAGCAGTTACTTCAACTGGTATTTATCATGGTGGTACTTATGATCCTGAGCAGGAGTTTTTGTGGATTTATGGTATTCTAGAGGACGGGTAAAAATCTTGGAGGGTATTTTAGTAAAAGAGCTCTTGGACCAATCCATTTGTGCTGGTTGGTTGGATATACTTACGAAACGCAACAGAAGAAGTTCAAAGTTGCTCTAAGGTGAAGCAAAAGTTCGTGTAGCTCAGTATCAAGCTTTGTCACGCCTCGATATACAGGTAATGACGTGGTGGATTAATTAAAATAATTAAACTATATTTTTGATTAAAAATCACCAATTAAATGTTTTGGAGTATTTCGAAAAACGTGATTGTTGAGGGATTGGGTTCTCCGGCCGGAGCCTGACTGGTCCCCAAACGTATTGCTGGAAAGGCTGCTCGGGGAGCCTCTGCGTGGATTTGCCTCCCACGGGAGGAGCGCGTCCCCTAGGTTCAAACCTTTAATCTCTTGAATAAGAGGTTTTTAGTTGTTTCCTAGGTACCAATCCAACTTATGTTGAGGGATTGGGTTCCTCGGCTGGAGGCCGGCGGGTCCCTCGAACGTATTACCGGAGAGGCTGCTCAAAAGGCCTTTGTGTGGATTTACCTCCCGCGGGGGGAGCGCGTCCCCTAGGTTCGAACCTTTAACCTATTGAATAAGAGGTTTTTAGTTGCTTCCTAGGTATCAATCCAACCGGACCTGCCAAGTTCGGGCCGGAGAACCCAATTCCTCAACAGCGATAGTCTTAAAAAACTTCTTAAAAACAATTATTGTTATTTTGAAACAGTTAATCATGAAATAAAATAATAAAGACAGATAAACATGAGCCGGGCCCAAATCAAACTCACATTAGTGCACACATGTGGTATCGACAAAAAAAATTACAATCACAGTCCAATACGAGAGATAAAAATTTAAATAATATATACCTTGATTTAAATAAAGAAATAGCCTAAAATAATTCCTACAACTCACGAGTTTACCTTGTTGTCTTCCAGTCAATCATAAGCTGCAATTCATCTAGGAGGAAAGGGTTTAAAAAACAAATAAAGAAATGTGAGCGGAAGGCTCAGTAGGACTAGATTTAGAAAACATTAATTCTAAACATAAATTCTCATATTTGAAAATAATTCACAAAATTTTAGAAAGATGAATAAAACATATTAGATTCGTCCTTACCTTTAGAATCCCTTATTCATCTGGAATTGTTCTTTTATTATTTATTCTTTGGCAAAGCCATTGTGTCACTACCGTAGTGGCCCAAGTGAGTTTTGGGACCTACCCCCAAAGTTGCTCTCTACATAATCCGATCTCTGAGTATGGCGTCATACTCTATTATTTCATCCCAAACGGTGTGTGTGTGTGTGTATATATATATATATATATAACACGTCTGGTACCATGTCATTATTTAGTCTTATCTTACCAAACGTTCTCATTTACATTTATTATTTGATTCATTATAATCCATCGTTTTCTCAACAAATAATGAAAGATACTAAGAAGTTCTTTCTAATCATTCTTTGAAAATCAATTTGAAAGAAATCATTTGGCAAGAAATCTTTTTGCGGCCAAAGGCCCCCTTTGAAAATATTTAAAACATTTTCTCATTTATTGAAAACATTTTTGAAAGAATCTTTAAGGCTAAAACCATTGAAAAATCTGGCTACCAAAGAAAATGGTAGAAGTCCTACCTTGATATTTTGCACTGTGACTCAACACCATAGTCCTGACCCGCTATAGGTTAGTTTTACGGAACCACAATTCACCTTAAAAGTAAACTAAACTTTATCAATTTCTAACTTAGAGTATTCCACACTACTATTCTATTTCATGGTGTCTTAGTATGCTTTTTATAGTCAAAATATCGTATCATAGGGTCAAGGTCTTCATCTAGGTTTTAAACAGTGAAAATGGATGAAAACAACAAAATTTCATGAAATCCGATCGGCCTGCTAAACTGCACAATTTGGCCTATTGGACTCACAGCACCAGCCAGCCAAACTGGCCCAGGTTCGGCTTGTCGACCAAATGAGTCTGGCATGTTGAACTCATTAGTGTAGCCTACTGATGCTCATCATCAACCTGCCAAACTGGAAAAACATAAGGGACTTAAGACTTCGAGTCTTGGCCTCCCCGAACTCAAAATCTCAATCCAAACCTGTTTCCTAAGTTATCAAGCATGGGTAATGTTCATAGATGCTAGAAAAACATACTAGAACACTTTTAAACAACTTTAAACAAGATTTATACAAAGATTTTTGAATAAATCCAAAAATAGAGAAAAAGGAGAAAGTGTGATTTAATCCAATTTTAGTGAAATCAAGCCTAAATTCTAGATGATTTGGGTTTTACTAATTTAGATTGAAGGTTTCCTAAGCTCTAGAAACTCAAATTTTAACATGCAAAGAAATTTATAGGATTTGAAAGAAAGTTTGAAAATTTGAAAAATAAAGCAACTAACCTTGAATCCGAGCTTGAATCGAGTTTAAGGTAGCTCTTATGCGTCCCTAAGTCTCCAATCCAGCTGAGATTTGAAACTTGGACTCAAAATTTTGAAACAAAAATTTGAGAAGGAAAAGAGAGAGAGATAGCGAGAGAAACGGGGAAAGAGAGAGGGAGAGTTTGTGAGAGAATGAGAGAGTGAAGAGAGGGAGAGTGGAATAAATAGAGAAAATAGTGGTTTTGCAGAGTAAAAACTATGTTCCAATAAGTGGTTTTTCAAAAAGACATATTAGATATTTGGCAAATTATTTTGTTTCAAGGATTCAAAATAACAAATAAAAATAACTAAAAGCGAGATAAATTTAAAATATACCACAAAATGTTTAAATTAAGTTCAGATTACATTAAGGCATACTAATCTACCATTTACATGCTAACCTTACTTAATTAAATTTTAGGGTGTTACAGGCTTGCATGGTTTTTGTTGTACCATGAGCTGTTATAAAGAAAACAACCACGCATCCATGGAGTGACAAGCGTAAAACTGGAATGGCTTGTCAATTATGCTCTCTCTATGCACTTTCACAGCACTATTAATGGACAACAAGCATTGTCATAAGTATAGAACTGACCAAGTCCTGCATTATATGGCTTCCGAATCCTGGTCTAGGCCCCTTTTATGGGAGCTTGCACCATATAGCTTGCCCCATTACTGATTTTAACCATAGACTGGCAACTTTCGGTTATGCTTTGCTTGAAGGGCAGGTTTTGCCTCTAAGATCTAACAAATTCGTAGCTTCTCCTCCTGCTAGCATTTTGAGGCTAGAGGCATAAGATCAATTTTAGATTAGGGAATTTGTTGACCAAGTTGAAGGTCAAGTTTGTAGATGTGCCAAGTCAAGTAGGGTATGGAGGGAGAGTCCTAGGAAACTATATTTAGAAATCCTGAACTTGTTTTAGAAGGGGTTTTTGCAACAAGTTTGAAGTGTTTTGGTCATAAATGCTCACTAAGGCTGCTTTAGCTGCCTGTTGGAAATTTTACTTCATATATGAGTCATTCTTAGATTCTCAAGAGGTTTTATTTTTACATGTCGTTTTGTCCTAGGCTTAGTGTCATTTTGTACTAGTCTTTCTTTTTCTAACATGTGTTATATGTATTAGTCTCTGATTGAATATATAAGTTAGAGAGAGTCCTAATTCTAAGTTAGTTCATCAATTGAAATATTCTAGTGAGAGAAAGAAAAGCGAGTGTAGTGATAGAAAGGTATTTTCTCTAGGGTTTCTTGCTAGGAATTTTTCTCTAGAAAATCTAGGATTGTATTGGTGAGTGAATTTTTTAGAGTCTTAAGAGTTATAAACACAAAACTTCTAATAAGTGTACAGATTGAATTCCTTGAGAGGAGTTCGCGAGGATGCAGGCTCAAATTTAGCTGAACCTCGATAAATTGTTGCACTCTTGATTTTTGAATTTCTTCTTCATTCTTTCTAGAAATCGAAGTGGTTAGGAAGACTTTCCTTACAAGTGGTATCAGAGCTCGGTAATTGCAACGATTGGCTTTGTTTTTTTGGTGAAAATTTGAAAACTTGAGAATGACAAGGGCAAGACTCTGAAATTCATCTCTTGAATCTTCAAGATTTTGAAGATATCTCTGTTGATTCAGATCGATCTAAAGGAGAGAATGAATTGGGTGATTTGACAAAAGAATACTGGAGTAGTAGATTGTTCTTTGTCGATATGAACAGTATAAAGATTGAAATTGATAAATTTGATGGCTTAGGTGACTTCAGGATTTGGAGAAAGAAAAAGGGGCTTCTTGCCAACAAAAAGTATTAAAGGCTCTTGAAGACCCAATCAATTTTCCCAAAGAATTTTTGGAAGATCAAAAATAGGAATTACTTGAGACCACTATAGGTACAATTATATTTCACTTATCTGATTCGATTATAAGATTGGTGGATAAAGAAGATACTCCAGCAAAGATTTGTAATAAACTTGATGAGTTGTTTCAAAAGAAGTCTCTAACAAATAGAATTTTCTTGAAAGAAAGAACTTTTGGTTTTAAGATGAACACTAGAAAGGGCTTGGAACAAAACTTAGATGAGTTATCAAGATGAATATAGAGCTGGCAAATTCAGGGGAGAATGAAGCCCTAGGTGATGAGAATCAGGCAATCATTCTTCTCAATTCCCTCTCTGATTCATACAAAAAATTCAAAACGGCCGTTAACGGAAGAACTGAGATCACACTTGAAGAGGTTCTATCTGCTTTAAGATCCCATGATCTAGAATTAAAGAATGAAAAGCAATCATTATCAACCAATGGAGAAAACTATCCAACAAGAGGAAGGAGTCAACAGAGAACTAATACACCTTAGGGAAAAAGCAGTAGTAAAGAGAGATACAAATCAAACTCAAAAGGACCTAACAGTTCAAAGAAGTGCTATTACTACAAAAGATTGGTCATATAAAGAAAGAATGTTATTTTTAGCTGAAAAAGAACAAAGAAAGGAATGGCTCAAACGGTGATGTTCTTGACTTGCAAATTTTGGTGATGGTTATGATAATGGTGAGTTGTTGATTATGTCAACTGATCAAGAAAACAAAGACTAGATCCTAGATTTGGGCTACACCTATCACATGACTCACAACAAACAGTGGCTCTCTGATTTCAAGAAGACAAATGGAGGAAAAGTGATGATGGGAGATAGTCATATGTGTCAAGTGGAAGGTATTGGCACAGTCAGCTTCAAAATGTTCGATGGCATTGTGAGCCATCTGAAAGATGTAAGATTCGTGGCTCAATATCTCATTTCTCTAGGAATGCTTGATGATACTGGATATACTGTTAAAACCCAGGGAGGAAAAATAAAGATTTGCAAAGGGTCATTAGTGGTAATTAAGGGTACCAAAAAGGATAGGCTATATAATACGATTGGAGAAACTTTAACGGGCAAAAGTGCAATAGCAGAGGCTCCTGAAGATGTTTGAGCCTGGTTACGGCATTGAAGACTAGGCCACATTAATAATCAAGGACTTCAAGTAATGCAAGAACAAATGTTACTTGGTAATAAAAAAAATAAGCAAAGTTGATTTTTGTCAACATAAGCTCAAATTCAAGGCAAGCATACATAAGTCAAGGACCATATTGGAAAACATCCATTCATACTTATGGGGACTAGAAAGGATTGCAACTCACCGGGGTAAATATCTATTTCCTTTCTATGGTTGATGATTTCTCTTGTAAAGTTTGGGTTTATATACTTAAAAATAAAAACGATGTCTTTAATAAATTCAAACAATGGAAGATATTAATTGAGAATCTCATTGATAGGAAGATTAAGACCCTTAGAACTCACAATAGGTCAGAATTTTATAATGAGATCTTTGATAGTTATTGTAGGGAAGAAGGCATCCAAAGGCATAGAATAGTGAAAAAGAATTCTCAGTAAAATGGAGTTGTTGAAAGGATGAATGGGACACTTATGAATAAATCTATATGTATGCTTTTTAGCTCTAGTCTACCCAAAAGTTTTTGGGGTGAAGTTGTGATGACAGCTGCATATTTGGTATATAGGAGCCCTTCTAGTGCCATTGAGTTTAACACACTGAAGAAAAGTGGACAGGAAAACCACTAAACCTAATGCACTTAAGGCCTTTTGGATGCTCAGCTTATGCACATCAATCAGAGGGAAAATTAGAGGCTAGATCAGTTAAATGCATTTTTCTAGGATATCCACAAGGCACAAAAGGTTATAGGTTATGGGTTAAAGATAGTAAGGGATTTCAAACTACTATTAGCAGAGATGTTATCTTTAATGAAAATGATTTTCCATGTTTAAATGCCATTAACCCTTTTGCAGTAGAGAATATTTCTAGAACTAACTTTACAGATTTAGGTAAAAATCGTGTAATTGGGATCAGTTCAGGTGGAGCATTCTCGATTGGAGCATGAACTAGAAATATCAAATTAGGTAGAGCAGCAAAAAATTCCACAGGATGATCACAATCCCGAACAAGATAAAACAGAAGAGTTACATACAAGGACTGATCAAAGGGAAATAAACGATGAACCAAATTAGGACACACTACAAGACACTCTTACCAATTAACAACTTACACGAGATAGGCAGAAGAGAACTATAAAGCCCACTCAGAGATATGGCTACTATAACTGATTTACAAGTCTATGCTTTTCCTCTGCAATGGATATTGAGAAGTAGGAACTAGAAAACTACAAAGAGGCAATGGAAGACAAAGAATCTAAGGAGCAGCTGAATGCTACGAAGGAGGAAATGAATTCCTTATACAAGAACAACACTTGGGTTTTAGTAAGAAGCCCATAGAAGCAGTCAACTGTTGCTTGTAAGTGGATCTATAAGTTAAAAGAAGGTATTTTCCCAAAAGAACCCATCAAGTATAAGGAAGATTGGTTGCTAAGGGTTTACACAAAAGGAGGGCATAGACTTTAATGAGATTTTCTTCCCTGTGGTCAAATACAAGACAATACAGATTATGCTTTCATTGGTAGCTTAATATGATTTGGCATTAGAGCAGATGGACGTGACAACAACCTTTTACATGGTGAGCTAGAAGAAGCAATATGCATAGAGCAACCTGAAGGTTTTGAAATGCATAAAGGAAAGGATATGGTCTGTTTGCTTAAGAAATCACTATATGGTCTTAAGCAATCTCCAAGACAATAGAATAAGCACTTCGACACCTTAATGGTTAACCAGGGCTTTAGAAGAAGTTATTATGATCCATGCTTGAATTTCAAAGGGAATAAGATTCTTGAGGCCTAGTATTTACTCTTGTATGCAGACGATATGCTTCTTATCAGCAAAGAAAAGGAGAAAGTTAGCCAAATAAAGAACATGCTCAGGTCTGAAGTTGATACGAAAGACATGGGCCATGCTAGGAAGATTTTGAGCATAAATATTATAAGAGATAGATGTAAAAATTCTATGTTCATGAATCAGAAGAATTACTTGGAGAAAATAGTTGGAAAATTCTCAATTAAGGGTGCTAAACCAACAAGGCAGCCTATAACTAGTCAATATCAGCTATCTATAGATCAAAGTCCCTTAAATGACAAGGAAAGGCAGTATATGAATATAGTTCTATATTCAAGTGCAGTCGGTCTCATTATGTACTCTATGGTCTGTACCAGACCTAACTTGGCACACGTTATTAGTACATGGAGTAGATATATGGCTAATCTAGAGAAACAACACTGGTTAGCTATGAAGTGGCTTATCAAGTATATCTCAGGCATGGTTGATTTAGGATTGAAATTCACTAAACACAGTGACAAGTTAAGGGAAGAAGGATTTGTGGATTTTGACTATGTTGGGGATAAAGATAGTAGGAAATCCATTACTGCATATTTCTTTAAGGTTTGGAGGAATTGAATAAGTTGGAAGTCACAACTTCAACCAGTGATAGCACTGTCTACTACATAGGCTGAATATGTTGCTGCAACTGATGCTATTAAAGAAGGCATTTGGATACAAGGGCTACTACAACAGTTGACGATTTATCAAGGAGTAATTACTATATATTCAAACAGTCAGAATGCTATTTATTTATGTAAAAATCTTGTATTTCGTGACAAGACAAAACTGTTAGTGATGTGCCCTAGGCCAATTATGTAATGACCATAGTTTGACTTCATTATATTTGCATTTTATTAATAAAGAGGTATTTTCATTATTGTTTTTTATTCTAATTTTATGAATAGTTAATTCTGCCTAAGATCATCAAGTATGTGACTTGATAGTAAAACTCTTAGGTGAAAATTGAATTCTATTCTAAATTATTCCTAGTCGGTCATTGTTATTGGGATAACAATGAATGAAGACTAGTATGAAGTTGGACTAATGATTATGTTTTACTAATCATGTGTATGGGATAATAAGTCAACTCATAGATACATATTTGAGAAATGATGTATTGGATCGACTCGATATGAAAATACTGCATAGATAATTGTCATAAATGATTTTCATCACAATAGTATTATCCTAGTCCTCTGACCTGAAATCACCATTGTTTCGTACATGACAAGTTCTATATTTTAACACATTCTAATATTATCTTTAACGGGATGATAGAGTGGATTGTTGTTGGATATAAAGTGAATCATGTGAGGAATATGAGTGATTAAGAAGGATTTTGTCCCTCATTTATTATGAGAAAGATATCTATGGGCCCCTCGATAAGTTAGACTGAAAAAAAATGTATGGCCATAGTGGAATGAATTGATAAGGTTTATCAATATTAGTCTACTTAAGATCGAGAAATAATATGATTGAATAGTGTAAGGATGGCATAAACCATGTCTTATATTCAATCAAGGTATCTAGTGACAAAAAGACTTTAATACTTATTGTATATTAGGTTATGTCATATTATTGACATTCGCATAACTTAGGTAATCATAATGTCTTGCTAGAGACCGCTTATGATTTGTGGGCCAGAAACAAAATTTCAAGCCTACTACCAACGTTATGTGAACCTACAGGGTGCACACTTAGAACAGACCAAAAATGAATTTTAGGTTTACTGTGTTTAGGTTCAATGAACCTGATAATGTCCAGATTCGATGTACTAGATATGTCTAGGTTTATTAAATCTGACATTGTCTAGATTCTATGAATTATATTTGAATTACAGTTTACCCTAGTTAAAATCTAACTCTTTCTCGAAGTCAACATATATACATATATATATATATCTGTGTTAGGGTTTCTAGCCGAATTAGAAGAGAAAAAGTGTTCTCTTAGTCTAAAAGGCAAAAACATTAAAAACCCTAAAAATCAGAGAGAGTCATTTAACGCAAGGAGAGGGTGCTAGCACACCAATTTGTTTTCGAGAGAGTCAGTTCGTGTGGATATCTGCAGAGGATGCTGCTCCAAGTAACAACGTCTGAATCTAATCCCGAATACGAAAAGCTCGAGTTAGGGTGTCATTAGAATGAACTCGCTCTCTTCCGTCCAGCAATCTTACCCCTTTTGTCATTCTGGTAAGATTCTATAACTTTCATATCAATCTAATCGAATTGCATGGATCCTACGAGGGTTTTGTGGGAATTAATTTTGATTTTTCGCTGCTTATTTGAATCACAAAATCCAACAAAATCCAACAAAAATATGTTGATGTGAAGTCCCATTTTATTAGGGAAAAAGTAACTCAAGAGGTTATTAGTGTGGAAAAGGTGGCAATAGAGAATAATCATGCAGATGTTGGAATGAAGATTGTTACTCTCAGCAAGTCTAACCATCATTTGGACTTGTTGGGAATAGATAGTGGGTGATAACATCAGAACTGAGACCCAGATGTTGCCAAGTATACGCACAAGAGAATCCTTGATGTGTCAAATGAAGGCGTGGGCCTTTAGTCATGATGGATAAAAATTCTAAGAATGCTCGAGGTGGACCTTCCCTCTATAGTAATGGCGGGCAGATAACATGGTGGAGATCTTGAGGTTGTTGTGCATACCATAAAAACACGAAGATATGCAATGGAAAGCATGAAATGGTGGGATCTCCATGTAACACAATGAAGGTGCGATGGAGGATCCAATGGACAGAATGAGTTATCCTTCAAAGGAGGGACCGTGCTACTTCATTTGAAGGAGGAATTGTTAGAGGTGCGAACAAAATCCCACATTGGCAACAAATTGGAGCTAGATGGGCTTATAAAAGAGTGAGATATTCCACTCAATAGGTTAACCTTTTGAATTGGAACTCCATTCTCTTGTGGTGAAGCCCATGATTCTAATAAGGCCCAATAACGTTTTCCCAACAATTCAAAAGAGAGCTTATTTAAACTAGTTGAAACTTAGCACGAATGACAAATTTATTTTGTTTCGCAAGGAGAATTAGGCATCCCATTTAAAATAATAAAGAGTGGTTTTGAACTTATGAGTCTACAAAATATGTGTTTGGTAATAAAGAAATAGTTCAAAACAATAAAAATGACTTAAAATAGGTCAAACTTTTAATTTTGAAAACTCTGACTCTATTTAAATTTTAACCGTTTTAAACCACTCTTTATAGTAAATATTCTTCTTATTCTCTTTAGCCTCCATGAACTATAGTTTTGTAAATATCAATATTTTGATGAGATTTTTTTATTCCCATTAAATCTTTATATTTCAAGTGTTAAAGTTTAAAACCATAATTTAAACCACATAAGTTCAAAGCCATATATTCAAACTGCAAAATTCAAAACTAATACAGGTGTTTGAGAAGTGTGATTTGAACCAATAGTTTGAACCAATTTTGATTAAGAACACTATAGCATATGAGAACTTTACATTAAAATAATTTTTTTTTTACTCTTTACTGTAACTGTTAAAAACTTTATACTCTTTATTAATTAAAAATAATTAATATTAACTTAAAATTAAATACTTTATATATTAATTTAAACCCACCTATCAAATAAAGTATTAGCCATTTTATTTGAAAAGAAAAATGCCCATGACTTTCCTGGATTGTAATATGGCCGATTCTTTCCCTTACGTTCATTGGGGACATTTTTTGTCCACCAGCGGCTGCTGGCTCTATATGCGGGCGGCTTCCTTCTTTGTCTATTTTATATTTAGTTTCATGTTTTGCTTCCGATTGGTTACTTTTAACAAATTACACGTGTGTCGCATCTGCAAATACTATATAAGTTTTCTGTTTCGCTGAGGTGGAGCGATGCGTCAATTATGTTATTGACGTAAAACAGACAGCCGCAGTGCATTATGAAAAGTGCAATGCATCTGGCCAACCTTTTTCTCAGGTTCAGAGATTTGGGACACAAACGCATCTTGTCTTTGACGATTGGGTTCCCTAAGAAAATATCCTTCTGCCTAATTTTGTCCAAATCGGTGTGTTTATCTTCTTTAACAATAAAGTCTGCTTCAAATTCTCAACAAAAATGTCTACCTTTGATCCGTAATTTCACAAGTTTATTAAAGCTAAAGTTTTAATTAAATTTTAAACATAATGTTATCTCTTTATGAGCTTGTTGGAAAAACAAATATGTAAATGTTAAATTTATTTAAAAGCGTAATTTATCTAACATACTTTTTATTAACAAGTAATGTGAGTTTTGTACCGTTGACTTTATTTAACAATTTTTTTGACCGAAGTGTAGACATTAAATAAACTTAGTTTATGATGCAATTTTTGATGCTTAGAAGTTTAGGATCAAAATAATAGATAGAAAATTAAAATTACTCTTCTTCTTTTGGTGTTTGCTTCAAGTTCAAGAAGTAAGAAATCGATGGGTGGGAACAATTATCAATTTAAAATTAAAGAAATGTTTATTCGTCAAAAGGATAAAAAAATATATATAACAATTTTTTAACAATTTGTTGGCAGAGAGGGAAAAAAAAATCTTAGTAAGGTAATGTTCTTAACCTTTAATTTTTTTTTAAAAATTACATCAATTTTGATGCTTTTAAATTTTCATGTGGTTTTTTTTATAAGATTAACATTTAAAGACACCTATTGTCAATAAAGATATTTGACCATGAAAAGCCCTTATTTATTTATTTAATTTTTTATTTTTTGTGAAGGGAAAAAGCTCTTGATTGTTTTGTAAAGCAATAAACAACAATTTGCAGTGGCTGAATAACATGCAAAAATAAAGTACGAGTTTCTTCCATACATGTACAGAACGTTATATTGGGTATATTGCACAAAGATTGAAGCTTTTTTCTCTTTTCAAGTTTACATGTGAAAGAATGGGTTTTTTTTTTTTAAACCCTTTTACCTTTTTGGTCACCGAAAGAATGGGTATTAGAAAATAATTTTTTTTGAAAAAAAAAAAACAATCCAATCGAGAAGGTTAATCTCAAATTATCTAATAAAAAATGAAATATTTAATAGTGGGCAGTCAAATTTGGACAATAGTGTACTAAATTAAGTTGGTTGGGCCCCACTAACCATAGATAAGGTTTAAAAGGGGAAATAATAATTCGACGTTCGATCAAATGTAAAACATGATCTGATACGAGTATCTCTTCTTCTTGTTGGTGTAGCATAAGACAACGTAATTAAAGCCGCTGGATAAAAATGTAATATATTAGATTAAGCGACCAAGATTTCATTAAAATCCAAGTATTATCACACTAAAAAAACCTTCCCAACTTCTTTCAAAATTCCTCATCTGTCCACCCACGCACGTGCGACACCCTCTTTGAACTCGTGCGTCGCCGTCTTGTCCGTGACACTCCTCTGTCCCTCCCGTCTCTCTCTAAAGCGCCACTTTTTTCCTGAAAGGCTTCGCTTTTAGTCACCTCCATTTGTTCTTCTTCTTCTCAAAAGCCAAACCCATTTCATCTTCGGACAACCCCACGTGAATAGAGGGCTCAGATCCTTTCCTCATTGCTCGGAAACTGATTTCTCTAATCGTTCATGTTCAGACTGTCTTCTTGGCTTGGTAATTATCATTATTTTTATTGGATTTTCTCTTCTTTTGTTCTCTCTCTCTCTCTCTCTCTTGGTCTTAGGTTGTGTATTATTTTTTTCGTGTAAAAATAAGATAGCAAAAGTCTCATTGGTATTGATTTTTGTTTCATTTATAAGTTTGAACTTCGTAAGCTAGATGTCCTACTGCTGAATTTGTTATTGCTATCCTTTTTCAAGTTTTCTGAATACTTATGTTTAGCCCTTCATTTATTAATTATTGCCCAACTGAAAATTTTCATATTTCTGAAATTTACCAGGAAAAAGCACTTAACTTTGTGGTGCAGGATAAACTCTGTAAAATTGATGCTATAAAGTTATTTTTTCTGGTTAATTTCTATCTGTATCCATGTACTGTGAGAATATTTTCTTAGCTCCTTAGATTCTTTTGTGGCTAGATGTTTTATTTGTTTGTCCAATTATTTTACTTTATGATCAATGGTAATGACGAATTTGTTATCTCAAAACTTTTTATTTTTATTTTTTTTTGGTTCAATTATTTTACTTTATGATCAATGGTAATAACTAATTTGTTATCTAAAAACTTTTCATTCTTTGTTTTTTATTTTCTTGTTTGTAATCTATTCTTTGTCTCAGATTCGTGAATAGTACAGAAGTTTAGATTTGATTATGGAGTCCTGCGATTGCATCGACACACAATGGCCACCTGATGAGCTTTTAGTGAAATATCAGTACATATCAGATGTCTTAATTGCCCTTGCCTACTTCTCCATTCCCTTGGAGCTCATATATTTTGTTCAGAAATCAGCTTTCTTCCCATACAGATGGGTTCTCATGCAGTTTGGAGCTTTTATTGTTCTTTGTGGAGCGACCCACTTCATAAACTTGTGGACGTTCTCTATGCACTCCAAGGCTGTGGCTGTGGTCCTGACCGTTGCAAAGATTTCATGTGCTATCGTCTCGTGTGCAACCGCGCTCATGCTTGTTCACATCATACCCGACCTGTTGAGTGTCAAAACCCGGGAACAACTCCTCAAGGACAAGGCTGAAGAGCTCGACAGAGAAATGGGCCTTATTCTTACTCAAGAAGAAACTGGGAGGCATGTTAGAATGCTGACTCATGAGATTAGAAGCACTCTTGACAGAGATACAATATTGAAAACCACCCTTGTTGAGCTTGGTAGGACTCTAGGTCTCGAAGAATGCGTGCTGTGGATGCCGTCGCGAAATGGTCTGAATTTGCAACTCTCCCATACTCTAAACTACCACATACAAGTTGGATCCTCTATTCCAATAAATCTTCCCATAATTAGTGAAGTTTTTAATAGTGCTCGAGCAATGCGTATTCCTTACACCTGCCCTTTGGCCAGAATTAGACCACTTGTGGGGAGATATGTGCCGCCAGAGGTTGTAGCTGTGCGAGTACCTCTTCTACATCTCTCAAATTTCCAAATTAAGGATTGGCCTGACGTCTCTGCGAAAAGCTATGCGATCATGGTTTTGATTCTTCCTACAGATAGTGCTAGACAATGGCGAGAACATGAATTAGAACTTGTTGATGTTGTTGCAGACCAGGTTATTTTGCAATTTTCTTGTTTAATTTTCACTGTTTGTTTTGTTTATGTCATATAGTTTTGCTTTTCTGGTTTTGTGGTGCTTAGTTTTCTAGAACTTGACTTGTGTTCTCATTCTCATCATGAACTAGAAGTAGGAAATTAATTGAAGAGCTACTATAGGTAGTTATTTTTCCTAGCCGATCTTATAACTTGAAGACTTATGCAGTTGTAACAAGTGATTTAATTTATTTTTCCTTCTGGTGTTAGTCCTTATATGCCATAATTAAATTGATAAAAATGGAATGACTACGTTGTTATTTCTTTTTAAATTTTACGAGGTTGTCTACTTCCACAGGTAGCTGTTGCTCTTTCACATGCCGCTATTGTCGAAGAGTCAATGCGATCCCGTGATCAGCTCATGGAGCAAAATGATGCTTTAAAATTAGCTCAACGAGAAGCAGAGACAGCAATCCATGCTCGGAATGATTTCCTTGCTGTCATGAACAATGAAATGAGAACGCCAATGCATGCAATTATTGCATTATCTTCACTTCTTCTAGAGACGGATCTAACCCCAGAGCAAAGGGTTATGATAGAGACAGTACTAAAAAGTAGTAACCTTTTGGCAACTCTAATTAATGACGTTCTTGATCTTTCTAGGCTTGAAGATGGAAGCCTAAAGCTAGATATCGGAACAATCAACCTTCATGGGGTTTTTGGAGAGGTAGTAACTATTGCAGTTTCAAGATTTCAATTTAAACGATTGTTTACTATCTATATGTGCTTGATTTTGGGACACTTTGGAGCATTTCTATATTGCAGGTCATTAATTTGATCAAGCCTATTGCATCTGTAAAAAGGTTGCAACTGAATTTGATTATGGCCCCAGATTTACCCGTCTTTGCTATAGGTGACGAGAAGCGGCTTATGCAAACCATACTAAATATTGCGGGTAATGCAGTGAAGTTCACAAAGGAAGGCTACATCTCAATTATTGCATCTGTTGGAAAACCAGAATCTTTAAGAGAGATACGACCTTCTGAATTTTATCCCACCTCAAGTGATGGCCACTTCTTTTTACGAGTTCAGGCACGACACCTTATTTTAATTGCAAATCATAGCTTAATCTTAAAACATGTCCATTTCTTTCGTAAGACTGGTTTTAATGATTGCAGGGTATTTTTTTTATTTATTCTTTTCTTTCATTTATTCTTTCATGTGATCTCTCTTAAATTTAATATGAGTTGCTATATAGATGCCTGGTAAAGACTCAAGAGTTGCTGCATTAATTTTATTAGTGTAACTGTTCGCAATTGTGTTGTTTTCTTGGATTCTGACTTTTTATTATTGTCTGATCAACCCCATCGGCACAGGTTAAGGATTCTGGCCGTGGTGTTCTCCCACAAGATAAACCTCATTTATTTACCAAATTTACTCAGCCCTGGAGTGGATCCGGTCGAAGTAATAATAGTGGTGCCGGACTTGGACTCGCCATTTGTAAACGGTAGATCTAGAGATCCTTCTCAATCCCAAGTCCGATTTCAATGAACACAAATGCATTCGTGTTATTTCTTGATGTTTCGTTAGGCCTTAACAGATATAATAAATTAGTTGTTTTGAGCTCATGCATGACTTTCTTCAACTTGGTTGAATCAGGTTTGTAAATCTCATGGGGGGTCATATTTGGATTGAGAGCGAGGGCCTTGACAAAGGAAGCACAGCCACATTTGTTGTGAAACTTGGAATTTTCAACAACCCAAGCGACCCTTCTAGAAACGAGCAAATCATCACAGAAGTGGCAATCCCTCTGGACGTGAACCAGTCTTCAGAGATTATGATGGGGTAACTTTTGGCCAAATCCATGTTCTCAGAGGGCTCTTTTTGTCTCTCTTCATGGGGTTAGAAGCTTGAACATAGTTTTGGCTAGTTGAAATGATGAAGGCACAAGGTGTTGCCTGTCATATATAAACTTTATGGAGAATTCATGGTGTCTCAGTAATTCTTTTGCCTGATGATGTTGTATGATTACTAGGTATCTGAGTTGATAGTTGATTAATATATCTCTAATGAGAAATCTACTTGATATGACGAAAAAGTGCACCTTCTTCTCCACCCATCCAAACCCCTTATTTGTTATTTATTTATTTATTTGATGAATCAAAGTTTCAAACGGCGTTTACAAATTGCATAGCAAATGTTCTTTCCCTATAATAAGATCATGTCATTGTGAAGAAAAAAAAAAAAAGAAAAAGAAAGAAAAAAGAACCGATGAACCCAACTAACCTACTAGACCCGATCCAATTCAACCCTAAATAACCCAAACTCGACAAACCCAACAAGTAGTTTGAGTTGACCCAACCCACTCCAAGAATTCATCGGATGGGTTTGGGTTGGAAAAATTCCAACTTACATTAACCAGAACCCACCTAATAAAAAAATAAATTATTTATACTATATATTTAGGCAATATGTTGGAGTTGGAGATTAACAATTACAAACTATTTTAGTTGATGTTTCTTGGTATTTTTATTGTATTAGTTTTTATTATATTTATTTGTTAGTTTTATGACTTAATATATGTGAACATATATTGCACATTTTTTTTTTTATTTATAACTGTTGAAACTTTATAAGACTAATATGTTATGAATTTTTAGTTTTTTATTCATATTAGGTTAAATTGTTAGTTTTGAATTATTTTTCTTTTCTATAACACTCAGCCTAACGAATCCATTCAAACTTTGATTAGGTGGGTCAATTTTAAACTTTAGATTAATTGGGTGGATTAAATTTAAAATCAACCCACCCAAAGCTGGATTGAAATTGTCAAAAATTCACTTAACTCCAGTTAATTATTATAGCAAGAGCGTATAACATGCCTTTTGAGCGACGGGAGAAGAGTAAACAACTCAAGCGATTAAGCATGTCATCTTCCCCTACCCAAACATGAAACCTATCCTTTTCTACTCTGCATGTTTCAGAAACCTTGGAAACCTCAAAGCAACCCATCATCGGTTAAAATAATCTTTTAGTAGTTTTACTATCTTTCTGGGGGAAAAAATAATTATGTGAAAGAAAAGATACATAAATAAATGCAATAATCAAAGACTTCAGAATAAAATGATCTTGTTTAAAAACACCGTTTTCAAGAGTATATACTTACCGTGTAGGTTGAGATGCTGCAGCTGGGGAAGCAGCAGGCGTTTAGGCCGGTTGTTTTTCTCCAGGCCCCTGTAAACATGTTAGGAGCACCAACAATGTCAGAAACCTTAAGTGTCCTTATGCAATGCCTCCAAAGAAAACAGGAAAACTTTTGGATCAATAGCATATAACGAGCAATTTGGTCGACGTTTTGGCACGAGCACCCCACATGTTTCACGATGCTGTTGTTTCTGGTATTCATTTTTTTAACAGCAGTGAGCAAGAACAATACCTGGGCCAAACGTTCCTCTCTCCTGGTAATTTTCCTCTCCCTGCTGGCCTTGTTCTTGGCCCTCTTAGCCTCGAACGGATCACACAAAGTCTTCTCTCTTGCCTTTTCAGCCTTTGACTTGTGAATGCTCTCCATCAGCACACGTTTGTTCTTGAAAACGTTACCTTTCACTTTCATGAACATGTCATGGTGCATGTGTCTGTCAATCTTCTTTGACTCCCTTTACTTGCGAAGCAAACGCCTAAGTACACACATCCCCCACATCCATAGGATTTTGGTGGGCAGCCCTAAGATCATAGTTCGTGAGCACAAGTTACTCGCGAATAACACCCCCAATACAAAAAGCCCCAATGCATTAACATAGTATCACTCTTAACCAAGCAATTGTGAAAACTTTTCTATCACTCGTTTGGTTCATGGGTTTGAACCACAATTCAAACCTATTTTTTTATAGAGTTTTCTCTCATAAAAGTTTTAATGTGATACAAAACTTTCTGTTTAAACCTATAAACCAAAATTCGCTTAAACTCAAGGTTTAACTTCACATAAATAATGGAAACATGAATTACCATATCCAGAGTAACGTCCCTTTCTCTTGGCCTCCTTCATGCGAGGGGCACGGGAACGAGAGTGAATCTTGGTTGGCTTCCTGATAATGAATAGGGTGTTTGGAAGGGTAGTGGGAATCAATGGTGGGAACCACTTTTACTGTAGCAGGTGAGAGTTTTATACTGTAGCACATTTTTTTATTGTTACTGTAACATGTGAGAGCTTTACACTGTTCATAACTGAGTTTGTGGTGAGAACTGAGTGGTTCCCACCACAGCCAAACACCCTCGAAATCATCCTTGCCAACTTCCTTATGTTTTGGCCTGCACACCGCGTTTAAACACAACATCAATTATAATTGATTTCTCTTTCCTTTTTCATTTTTTCCCCTCCAAATGAACACCAACAAATGGTTACCAAAAAGCAAGCTTTCCCAGATTTGGCCATTAATTTGTCCACCTATAATCCTATTCAGTACTCAACTACACTAATATAAAAGTAACAAACTTTACGAACGACGCAAGTTACACAATTTATAGTTTGTACGTAATAAAGATATAAAAAAAATTGTCGAAATCCAAACGACACCGCAAAACAACCCAGAAGTTAAAAGCACATAAATACCAGAATCTTCATCAGCTCCTTAAAACCTAAGTCCAAAAGCTAAAATTGAGGTTTTTGATTAATGTTCACACAAATTCTAAAATCTAATCAAGCAAATGGCACACAAAAGAAGCTAATAAAAAGGAAAATACGAAATCTAGTAAAAAATTCAATGAAATGAAAGACTGAAGAAGAAAAAAAATGAAAGAATGAAGGAACGTACGAGAGTTGGCCATGGAGATTTCGTTGACCTCATTGGGGTCGAGCTAGACCTTGCCTCGCCCGCACTTGAGAACGCTTGCGGAGAGCCGCTTCTGGAGCTTCAGTGAAACCATCTCTCTCTCTCCTCTCTCCTCTCTCCCCTCTCTAGCGGGAAACCGGAAGGGCCTTTTATGTGTGACGAGTTCGTTTATAATTTATCCTCTAAAAATGCCCCCCTGAATTTTGAATAATAAGAAATCCACCTTCTTAAGTCTAAAGTATCATGATCATTGGAGATTAGAGGGTGTTTAAAGTATCATGATCATTGGAGATTAGAGGGTGTTTAGAAACCAAGTTAAAATTTAAATATTATAGCATATAAAAGTTTTATATTGTGATAAATTTTTATTTGTTATTGTATCATAAAAGAACTTTTATATTATAGCATATAAAAGTTTTATAGAAATCCACCTTCTTAAGTTTAAAGTATCATGATCATTGGAGATTAGAGGGTGTTTAGAAACCAAGTTAAAATTTAAATATTATAGCATATAAAAGTTTTATATTGTGGTAAATTTTTATTTGTTATTGTATCATAAAAGAACTTTATACTATAGCAATGAAATTAGTTACTGTACAAAATTTTAACGGCCACATTGTGCTATTCCATTTTATTATTATTATTTCATATACGAAGCTGGTTGTTTCCAACATTAGAATAAGAGATCACCCATTAACTATTTAAGAAACAAAAAGAAATATTTTAAAACTAAAAAAGTTTAAAAATAAAGAACAAAAATAAAAAGTCTCTCTTCTGTCTCTTCAATTCGCCAATTTATTCAGCTAAACTTAACCCATCCATGATCGACCTACTTCGGTGTTCAATCTTGTTATCTAGAATTATTTTTTGGCTTACTGTTTAAATAATATGCAAGTTGTTTTAAAAATACTTAAATGCATATTAATAAGGTAATATTGGAATTTTTAGGAATTTTACTCTTTAAAGGGATGTTCTTTTAACCTTTTGTTAATAAATACTTTTCTTTACTAGTTTAAACCTAGAAAATGTTTGTGCTATATTGAATAAATTCAGTAGAGACTTTTAAATTTTTTAAAAAAAACTTAAAAATTAGCATGTTTTGGAGAAATATAATTTTACTAGTTATTTAATATATAGTTAAATATGCAAATTATTATAACAATTGTCATGTAATTACACTAAGTCATTTCTAAAATATTTCAAAAAAATTTACAATATTCCTATTGCAATAATATAAACATGTCATGTAATTTAGTTTTTATTGAAAATATATTAACTTTTTTGAAATATTTTAAGAATAACATTTGCGAAGTAATTTTTATAATAATTGTCATATTTTATGCTAGTAACAAATATAATCATTTTAATTTGTCATATGTAAAATACCCTCTCTCTCTCTCTCTCCTTTTTTTTTTTTTACACTTCAAGACTAATAAGATTATGTTATATGTTTATTTTTTTTCATTTTAAATGAATAGTTATCATAGGAAGTCGGATTTTTCAAATTACAATGAAAAATAATAAATTGAACATGAGACCTTTGGGAACAAAGTTAAAACTATAAAATGTAATTCTAACTAAGTTTTACTACAACATTTTCTCTATAAAATTTAAATCAAAAGTGGCATTCCGGGCAACAATTTTCCCCCCATGAAAATAATGGTTTATCATCACTTCTTTTGTGTTGGGCCTCAAAGATCACTAATCAAGAATGGGCCAAAAGCCAGAGTAAGCCTATGATCTGGGTCAATTTATCTCTGCTGCCATGCCATCAACCCAGCTTTTATTGACAGATCGGGAGAAATGCGCCTTTAACTCACCCTATAGAAACTGTTCATGTTGAGAACCCGTTTTAAAAGCTATGTACCTTTGCATAATATGTGATTACGACCAACTTTTAGAAACTAATGGTTCACTTGGTGTGTGGGTCTAGAAAGGATATAGTTTAAAATTTTATAGTTTAAATTATAGATTTTAAACTGTGTGGTTTAAACGATAGTTTTAAATTAACATTTGAAATATAAAGTCTAAACGTGAAATATTGTTTGAACTGGTGTTTGGATGCAATAAATAAAAACGTGGTTTAAATAAATGTAATTATTATATTATATTATATTATTTAACGAGTAATTATTAAAAATAATAAATTAATTTACTACATAGTAAATATAATATTATTAATAATTTAAAAATGTATTTTTAACGTGTATTTTAAAGTCAAAATTAATGATATTATACATTGATTGACAATTTAAATTAATTATAAAAAAAGAACTTGATAATATGTTACAAAGAGAAGTTAAAAAAAAGGAGAAAAAACGTTCTAGGAGGTTCTGATTTGGGGACAAGGGTTCAAACGGTACAAAACTTGGAGGGAGGGGGGTAGGAGTTCCAAATTTGGGCGTTTGGCCCGTTCTAAACGGCCATTAAACGTTTCAACCGGGCTGAATAAAGGTACACCAAACACGGGTTTCAAATGGGCTGGACAATTGGAACGGGTAAAACCCATGCACCAAACAGAATGTATGGTTCCCGTTTTGCCTTTCTATTTTTTTCACAGCTGATGTTATTAGTTGTCATCATGACATTCTGATCTTCATAACGATAACCATGTTTGCATATTGTACACAAATAGTACTGACCTTTTTAAATTTTGAGTACTATTTTATTGTTATAAAATTGCAATCTTTACCTTGTTTGTTAAGTTTTTGTTGCGTGATTCTGTTGATCATAATATTAATTATTATAGTAATTGCAGTATTTATGACAATGGACTACACATATATTTCCAACCTCATTAAATTTATAATTTTATTTCATTATCATAATTTTGCAATCTTCAGTCTCATCATTATTTATTATCATAGAGTTTTTTTTTTCAATTTCACTGTTTATGACAGTGGATGTTATGATAAAGTTGTAATTTTTATGATTCAGACTATGTTTGCATATTATACATAAACATCGTCTACCCTTTCAATTTTTTTGTTCTTATTTCATTATCATAAAATTAGTAATTCTTATTAATATTTTGGGGATTGAAATTATGGGTAATGATGCTATTACATATGATTTTAAACAGATTTACAACAAATAAATATATAGACGGTTTTAAATAATATAGAGATATTTAGGTTATTGACCCAATAAACTACCGAGTTTCAAGCTTTATTTTTATTCAACACATTTTACAGCACCAAATCATAAATGATATTTTTGGAAAACTTTTTATGGACGTGTCATATTTGAAACTTATTCTGCCATAAAAAAATATTTAGATAGATGAGAAAGAAAGAGAAAAAGAAAGTTGAGAGAGTGTTAGAGTTTGTCTATTTGGAATTTTTTGTGGGGTATATCTATTTAAATTAATTAGCAAAAAAAAATAAAATAGAAAGATGTAAATAACCCACAATAGTTATTTTTAAAATATAATAGAGTAGTTTTGTAATGACCTTGTTAGACATGTATATCCTAAGAAGTAAAAATATAATATGTCTTTGGAGACATTTTTATCGATAAAGAGTTTATTTATTATTCATATACCAAATCCTCTCTGCGTTTATATATGTTGAATGTATGATAAGTAAACAAATGTCTGAGACAATCAGTCTGAGCCTTTAAAATTAGGCATATAATGGACAGATTATGCGGAAGACATGATTCTAAAGATGATGGTCTAAATCATAAGATCTGCAATTGAGAGAATAAAGTTAGACACTTTATTCATATAAAGATTGTTATGTTGTCTATATCATTAACGAGAAATTGTTTGTCTTGGCCATCAAAGGAGGACTTCGTAAATAGAAACATTGGTACATTGTTATAGGTGACAATGTATTGGATTGAGACATAAAGTGTAATTGATTTGGATTAATAATTTTATATCGGCAAATCAATTTACTTTAGACAATCATATGTATTGTATCTTAATACTGAGTGAATAATGGGCCCGTTGTCTTTACTTATGTCTTTTGATGTACCAAAAGGTGACATCCATATTTTATGATGGTATGGATATTTGTATGTTGGAGATATGACTCTTATAGCATCATAGAGACTTAGCTATTCGGGCTTCGTAATTCTATGTAGTTTGAGAGTGCGGCTCTAAGCTTTTAGTAGAGTAACGTTAGAGTCGATAATTATGAAATGTATATTTGAGATATTGGGTTTCATAATTATCGGAAGCTTAAACTATAGAGGTCCATCAGGTCTCATTTGCTAGCTTATAATAAATCTTGTAACGATACGATGTGCTTTTCTAATAACTTAGTGTCTTATATCAAATTATTAGAGTGGCTAAAATTTCAGTTATTTGGATTTAAATAATTCATGTTAATTTATCGGTTGAATTAATTTTGTAATTAATTCAAAATAAACATGTTGGTTTATCGGTTGAATTAATTTGATGAATTAATTCAAGATAAATATGTTGAATTATTATGGATAATATCTTATTTATATGGTTTTATCTACATATGACTATTTTAATCAAATAACTTCTTTATTGGATTATTTGAATTAAAATTGACGCTCTATCAAAGATACCCAGAACTAATAAGATAATAATTATCCAATTGGTTGAGATAGTACCTATCGGATCAACCTGTAGAGTTCGAATTAAATTCAAACTTGGATCAGCGACAGTGCGGTCGACTACGGTACACTAGATGCGGTCGACTGTAGCAGTTTGAAACAGAATCTGATTACGTGAATTAGATTCTAAAACTGATTCTAACTCAAATTTTGAGGCCTTATCTGATAATGATCAACCCTAGGTCTGACCTCTATAAATAAGGAGTGAGACTCATAAGTTATTTAGATCAGTTGAGCAATTAAGAGTGGGCACTCTAGTTTGTGAGTCTCTAAAACTCCCTAAGAAATAATATTCATAAATCACAAACCTTAGTTTTGGGTTTCCTTGATTGCTTGGAAGAAGAGTCACCCAAGAAGAGCTCTACAATGTACACCCACACGCACTCTGATTGTGGATAGAGAATAGCAAAGACGATTAGTTGGTTGAGGCTCTTCTAAAATGTTCTTATCTACATTGATTGCAGGTGCTCTTCAACAAACGAGATTAGTAAGATCTGGTTAATTTATGCATGTAACGTATCAAACTGGTGTTTTAGAAAATATTCTGGTATAAACATTTTTACATTTCTCCTGTGTATTATTTTTCCAACATACCTATCTTTTCGGATCGTCGATTAGCTTTCTTAAACTTTATATTGTTAAGCTTTAAATCTTACTTACTAGTAAGAAAAATACTAAGCATTTTTTTTTTCTTTCTCATGAAAATGTACTTAAAATAAACTTGAATCTGTTGTGATATCTATCGCAACGTAAACTGAAACATAGCTTAAAACTTCACTTATAATTATTCAAAACATTTTATAAAATATATCTTTTATAATGTCTTTCATAAAACATTTCTTATAATCTTAAACATTTACTTTCTTATAACGTTTAAAATGTTGGCTCCAAGGTTTCATAAAGCAATTTTAAACTAGTTTTGATGATAAAAAAAATACAATTTTTGTGTATGTATGTAAATATGTATTTTTTTAGCTAATACAACTCTTAAGTGTTGAAAAGCTTAAGTTTCAAGCAAAATTAAGTGATGAACAATCAAGAAGATTAGAGCTATGGATGCAACAAGGACTGGACTCACATGAACTTGAAGATTTCAAGACTTTATTAGTTTTAGTCCAAATGTAAGTGAGTGATTCTTATTTGAAAATATGATCAAATATTGGCTCAAATTCACACACACACACACAATGCATTCATAATTTTTTTTTAAATCTTTACATATATGTGTTCAAAATATTTTGAATGTTTTACTATGTGAAAAGGTGTTAAAATTGCACTTAAGATACTAGAATAGGTTTTTGTAAAAACATCTTTTTAGAACTTTTTCTCAAGTAGTTTTGGGCAACATAGATCGGCATGTTGGCCATTTCTAGTTAGCCTGCCGATTGCTCTACATCGGCCTGCCAATATAAGGGTTTTTAAGCCCAGTTTTGCAAACGTTAAGGCAGCCTGCTGTTGGCCTGCTAAACTACCACACCAGCCTACTAATCAAATGACCGTTTGGAGTCCTGATTTTAAATTTTCAAACTTCGGCCTGCCGAACCTATTGTCTGACATGTCGAACTGTTCATAACGGCTTGTTTTCTATCCGTTAGAACTCCACTTCCAAAGACCATTTTGATCAAAATTTGAGTTTCTAAGCTAAAGTTAAGCACTTAGAGGCTATATATACCCCTCCACTCAATGTGCAAACATTTAAAAATCATAAGAGAGCTTTGACATCATTCCTACATTGTTTTCTCAAGCATTCACTCTATACACATTCTCTTGAGCTAAATTTGTGTCATATTTTCTTTGAGAATTGCTCACACCTCCAAAGACAAGCCTTTCATTACATTTATTCTCTTAGAGTGATTAGTTTGTGAGTGTACCAAATTTCATATAGATCCTACCTTCCATCATTAGGTTTCCAAGCCTTGTAATTTGGGGTGTTTGGCTAGACAATCTCTATTAAAATTGTCACTTTGTAAGAAGGTGTGGTGAGCCTCGAGTAAAACAAGTCACCGGTGTTGTACAAAGGAGTAATCGTGCCAAAAGACGGTCTTATAATACAAGAGGTCAAGTGAATGTTTTTGTTCGGCAACAGTGGATGTAGGCATATATATTTGTCAAACCACTATACATAGCGCTTGCATTTCTTCTCTCTACTTTTTTACTTAAACACAACTTGATTTGTTGTCCATCTTAGTTTGTGTGTTTATTGCTTGAGCATATTTTATCTAAAATTTGCTAATAATTGTAAAAGTTTTCAAAAACCAAATTCACCTCCTTCTTGGGCAGCTATTCTTGGGGTAATATAAAACACTACTTCAAATAACAAAAAACCTTTTCTTTAATTAGCAAAAAACTATCGTAGTAGTATCTATACTCAATCTTCACATCTGTCCATCATAACATCTAGCTCTGCAACCAGTCATATTGGTCTACTATAGGACTACTTATAACATGTTATTGTTCATTTCTTTGACTTAACCTTATTTCTTATCGTTTAATTACTCCGTTACTTAATTTGAACATTCATTGATCAAATTCTTTGTCTTATTAGATGGTTTTGTTATTTAACGTGATATGGATCATTTCTTGTTTAAGAGCGTTTCGTTAATTTGGAAGGCTTAGGTTTTAGCGATTTTTCATAAAAATGACAATTTTACCCTTAACGGGTTTTTCGTGAGTCTCATAACTTTATTAAAATTCTCATTTTACTTCACTGTTCTATTACTTATGTGATAGGAAAAATTCCCACTTAGGGGCATATTCCTAATTCTATCGTTTCGGGGTCCGTTTTGGCCTTTTTATGAAAAATGACCTTTTTGCTCTTGACGGATCTTAGAAAGCTTTTCAGAATCCGCTTTAAACCAAAACTTACATTTATTTACTTCTCATAACATTACAAAAAACAAAACAACAGTTTTTATTTCATTAAATCTATTTTATCAAAACTTTACAGTTTTGACCTGTAATACGAAAATCTTGATGTTTTTGCCCTTAATGTATTTCTCTCATTCTTACTTGATAAAAACTCTTATTCCTTTCAAACTTGAAACATGTGGTTACTCACTATCCACAAGAATGTAGGAACCAATATTTTTTTTAATTGAAATATGGTTTCAT
Organism: Artocarpus heterophyllus; assembly: GCA_025403435.1. Lineage (NCBI taxonomy): Eukaryota > Viridiplantae > Streptophyta > Magnoliopsida > Rosales > Moraceae > Artocarpus > Artocarpus heterophyllus. The sequence continues at coordinate 22,786,326 of CM046348.1, read as the reverse complement.
ATAGTTTTACGATTTTGGACCAAAACACAAAAATCTTGACTTTTTGCCATCGAGACCAAAATTAACCATATTTTGCTAAAACGTTCAGTTTTACACAATGATTAAAACTGATTTAACTCCTTCACTTAATTAAAATCATTTCATAACATTTTTCGTTTTACAAAATTTTATGCTTAAAATCTCGTAAAATTCATAACTTATAAACGTGTCGAATTTTGGCGAACCGTCCATGATGCTTAATAGTTTCGATGCGTTTTATGGTTTTTATGTTTTAATTTTCCTAAAATTCCAACTTCACAGTGGTGTTTTCTACCATTTGCTAGTTCTTCCAAATTTTTACAATTTAGTCCTCTCAAAATTTTACAAACTTTATTCATAAAAATTGTTACCCTTAATGTTTTGGCAGATTCTATGCTTTGTTTAGAAAATAAATTGGCTTCTAAGGCCCTCAAAATCGTTATTCCTTGAAAATCAGTCAAACTTCATTTTTCAACAAAGTTTAACAGTCTTTTCCTTGTTAACACCAACAACCTTAATTTCTAACTTTTCATCATCATCATAGAACATAACTAATCATGCCATAATGTCTACCTTACATATCAAAGTCAATAATCATTACTACAAACACTTGTGCAAAAATAAATTCACAACTAAGGATTAGGGTTTTACCTAGGGATTTTCATGCTTTAGCTCCTCCTTTGCAAATCCCAATTCTACTTCTTTTGACAAAATCATGACAAAAACCCCATCAAAACCTACCCTAAAAGCTCACGAAAATCATAAAAACCCATAGGAGAAATTTTGATTTTTACCTCTAAAATAACTTGAACACCAACGATTAAAACTTGTTCCTAAGCTTGACTAGAAGTTGGGGTTTTGAAAAATATTTGAGAGAATTCAATGGGGTTTTTGTTTTTGTTTTTTTGTTTTTTTTCATGTTTTACATGAAAAAGTAATGGATACCAATTTGGCTCCTTTTGTGAGGCTAAATCTAGTGCACTTAGGGTGGGTGAGGCAGCTTTTTGTCCAAAGGTGGCATTAAGATGGGTCCCATATCAACTTTTTAACAGTCAAAATTTGTATTGAAAGTATTTTTTTTATTAACGATATATTTCTCAAACTGCTAATTCTTTTCTACACTGTGTTTCATAGTCCACAAGCTTCCACATCATCCACACAGTGTAATTCCTATACTGCTTAGCTTTATACAGTCTAATTTCTAAACTGTATTATTTTATGCAGTATAATTTACATACTGCTTAACTTTATGCAGTATAATTTTTATACTACTTAACTTTATTAGTATAATTCTTATACTGTATAACTTTATTAGTGTAATCTTTACATTGTATTATCCTTATACTATATGATTTTCATGCTATGTATTTTCTTATACTATATTTCTGTCTTAAAATTTGTTGCAACACATTTGCAACAATTAATCTTTCTAAAAGAAAATCTCACATTTTACATGTAACAAACTAAACTTAGGAATCTATCCTATTTTATTAACTTCTTAAGTGTCTGTTTGGAAGAGCGGTTTAAATTGTTTTTTGTGGTTTGAACCAAGTTTTTATTTAAATTTTATGAGAAAAAAACACTATACTTGTTTAGTGTGAAGGTTCGAAATGGCTTAGTTTAGAATTGTTTAGTTTAAATTGTGAGTTTTAAATTATATGATTTAAAACAGTGGTTCTAAATTGTATGGTTTAATTGCTAGTTTTGAACTGACATTTGGAATATAAATGTTTAAAACAAGAACCAATTTTTAGAAAACTGTGGTTTATAAAGAAAACAAGAATAAAAATGGTTTTATAATAAAAATTGTCCAAAACTGCCTGAACTTAATCGAAGGAGGCAAAGTTTTAATTTTAGGTGTTTAGACCAGTTTAAAACCGTATTCATGGTTAAAAACCGTCTTTTATTATTTCATCAAACGTCAATTTGAACCATCTCTATGATTTAAAACTATCTCTATGGTTTAGAATCTAAGCACCAAATGACACATAGCAGTTGAAACCACAAAAATGGTTCAAACCGCAATTGCAAAACATATACAATTTTGTGTGGTTTTCTTGAATTCAATCGTTTTTAGCTGATATATAATGAAAGAAAGTAGCGTATAAAAACAGAGCATGCATATCTTACCTCTCTCGTGAGGGCATGCTTCTAGAAAACAGTTATTCTAACTATAGCAATTTTTTTCTTTGGGGGTAGAGAAGATAAAACTTTTTAGATGGAGGAAAGAAATAAGACTTTTGACTATCAATAGCTTCTAGCTCATCAGTTTGACATCAATAGATTGACACATTAGCAAAACTATCAATATATGAGCGCCACAAAGGGAATCTAATTTAGTATCAATAATGGTGATCATTAACTCTATCATACCAATTCAATGTCTCATTTTTCTTTTCTTTTTTCTTTTTACCTTAATAAGAAAGAAAAACAATATGCATAAAAAAATTATTTTTTGACATATTATGAAAGTGAAATATAACTTATTAGAAATAATAATGATAAAAAGTAAATATGGTTTTTACAAACCAGCAGATATCGACACACCTGCATTTGTAATCATCGTAATGAGATTTTTAATAATATCTATCTTTGCTAATTAAGAGAAAAATTACCTAATTTGCCTCCCTCAACGAAATGAATATGATCATTCTCTTTGGGATCGAGATGGGTTTGACTCTAGAGAAGCCCTACAACCACAACCAAGGAAAAACACGCCCAAAAAAGAAAAAAGAAAATCCTAAAAAGAGGATTGAAATAATATAAATAAGGTGGTGTGAGTGGGTTGACCAATTGCAGCCCCCACGACATGCATAGGATAAAAAAAATAATAATATTTTAATGGTAAAAAGAACCAAATGTTGATAACATGTGTAATATGTACATTTGTGTATTATTGTTTGAAAAAGATCCGAGCTAATGTGTGTGTATATATGTATTCAACCTCTTACTCGAGTGATATTTTAGACAACTGCCACACAAAGTAAAAGATGCCTTTCTTATCTAATGGGTTTGATGCCATTACATTATCATAGGGAAAAAAAAATCCCCACTTTTTGCCCTTCCAAATCTTTAGAAACTTGTGGGTTTTTCGTACTTTTAACCATAATTTTTTACAAATTTATCCATGAAATTAGGATTTGCAACGCCCTAGGATTTGGCTATATAGTTGATAATTGTTTTTTATTATTTTTTATTTATTTTGTAACACATACGTACGCGTACGTACGTAATGACACAGACATCCATAATCATCAAAACCATTATACTGAACAAAAAAAAAATGTACGTTTATTCCACGTTTGCAACAAAGAAAAGAAATGTCACATGAGTAGAAAAGCAAGGCAAATTGCTAGCATGGTGGAATGCAAAACAGAAAGAATGTCAAATATTTTGATCTCACGTTTTGTGTAAGCTAAGAAAACTTATAGTGGAAAACTAGCTTATAACCGGGCTTTAAAATTTTGGACTTGGCCCCACAATTCCTCGTCATCATCATCTTCATCATCCACATATTGCCCTAATGTCATGATAATCATGACTAGCTCCTTCTTCGTAAAACATTCCACTATATGATTGAACTTTTGGCTCACAAATTTGTATGCGTTTTGGTTCAACATAAACCGGTTATGGAATGTGAAAGTAACATGAAGTGGAGGTCGTAAAAGACATTAGTGGGTTTTGTGGTTGGTTGGTAATGGCCTGTCCTCCATATATATAGTGTTTATATATAGTGAGTGGCGGTGGTGGAATAGTACTCATTAATTATATATATAACTCTAGCATCTTTGTTTATCAATAGCTATGAAGAAATTAAATTAATTGATCCAGAGACATAAAAAAAAAATACTTTTTAGTGGCAACATCATGTGTCGCTAAAAGTTTATTTTTAACTTTGATCTGTCACCGTTAAAAAAATAAGTTGTTGCAATAAAAAAAAGAAGGCGCGGGTGAATGAATTTTTTTGGGTGTTTTTAAATCTTTTAGATTACCCGTTTGGTTATATAGTGAGGAAATCTAGCTAACAGGTATTAATGTTGGTATCAACAATGGGTTAATTGAGTCTCATGATGTCACGCCCCGGAGTACGGGAGGTGACGTGGCGGAATATTTAGGTTAATTAAAGGAAAGTTTAATTGAAATTAAGGGTTTAAAAATCCAATTAAGCAAGAAATAAAGAAGATTTTTCCACCACATTTTTATAAAGGAATTTAAATCATTAATCAAATAACAATAATTGAATAAAAACCGCGAATATGGGTTCCACAACCCACAACTTGTGCACACACATGGATCTGACAACATCACAAATACAATTACAGTCCAAGTACGAATAAAGTTAAGTCTTACATGCCTTGTTTAACAAATACCGAATGTAAACAAACTCTCCTATTGCTCCTGAGTTCGGTCCGAAGAATCTTCTCCAAACCTAAATGGGAAACCACCTAGAGGGGGGGGATTTAAAACAGATAAAACGTGAGCGAAAGGCTCAGTAGGACTAAGTTTTATAAAATAACTTAATGCAAAGGAACATAGCATTATCAGGAGTTATGCAAGAAGAAACTTGAATAAATAAATAAATAAATTGAGTAGAACCGTTCTGACACAGAACAGTCTACTCGTCAAATCAAAACACCAGTTTACATTTACCTAGGCAAACCATGATATCACCACCGTAGTGGCCCAGCTGGGTTTCGGGACCTGCCCCCAAGGTCGATCACGACCCGATCTCTGATATGGCATCATGCCCATGTGGTTATCATCATTATCATTCAAAACCCAATTACCGAGTGTTGTCAATTACATTCATTATGAAATTCATTTCATGTCACGGTATATAAAAATATAACCGATAAAACCATTTTCAAACATCCATTGAAAACATTTTGGATAGAAATCCTTTTCAAAGCCAAATCATTTCAAAACCAGGCTACCAAAGAAATAGGATAGAAGTCCTACCTCAGTACTCGTGCCGGTACCCCACACCGTAATCCCGGTCCGCTATACGTTAGCTCCACGGAACCACGAACAGTCCTAGATACAAACTAAGTCAATCAATATCTAGTTTGAGACATTCTATGTTACTAAATCATTTCATGATGTCCTAGTGTGCCATTTGTATCATTAAAATCATCCTATAAGGTTGGGATTTAAATCAGGGTTCAAAACAATGAAATCGGGTAAAAATCACAAAATTTTCCATGCCTCGGTCGGCCTGCCGGACTCCCTGCTTCGGCCTGCCGAACTGTACAGTTCGGCCTGCCGGAAGCAAGGTTCGGCCTGCCGAACATTTCCCAGATTCGGCCTGCCGATCGGAAGAACACCGGCCTGCCGATCATCACTTCGGCCTGCCGAACATGAACTTCGGCCTGCCGAACTGGGAAAATCCAGAAATCCCAGCCACGGGTTTCTCGATCCCCAAAATCCAAATCTGAATTCCAACCTGTTTTTCTCAAATCCCAGGCATGAAAAACAACTATAGTTGATAGAAAAACATTCTAAAACACGTTTGGAATCATTTAAACAACATTTGAACTCAAAATCTTCAAAAATCCGAAAATGAGAAAAAGAGGAGAAAAATGAAAATCTTGAATCCAATCCGTTTTTCTTCAATCTAGGTTTAGATTCTAGTTGTTCTAAGCTCATTTAACACAAATCCACGGTTTTCTAAGCTAAAACAAACTTAGATTTCAAAAACACACAAAATTGAAAATTTTGTAAAAAGTTTAGAAATTTCGAATCTAACCTCGAATCGAAGCTTCAATCCACGTTCTCGGTCACCGAATCACGTCCCCGAGCTTCCTCCTTGCTGTTCCGAAGCTTGGATTCGAAATGGAGTTCAAAAATTTGAGAGAGATTGAGAGAGAGAGAGGGGCTGCCGAGTGAGAGAGAGGGAAGAGAGAGAGAGAGCCCGTGAGAATGAAGAGGGAGAGAGAGAGAAGAGAGAAATAAATAGAGAAAATCGGTGGGCGGTTTTACTGTGCGAAAACCATGTGCCGCCCACGGTTTTGTAAAACAGAGTATTTTTAACATTTTACAAATTGTTGTGTTTTAAAACTCAAAACATCATTTTAAATCAATAAGAAATCTTTTGAACACATCAATTTAACAAAATAACCAAAAACTAAAAATCCAACCAAATAATCTAATTAAAGTTAAAACTTTAATTATGGCACACTAATTCATCATTTACATTACATTAATGTTAAATAAATTTCGGGACGTTACAGCTCTCCACCCCTAAAAGAAATTTCGTCCTCGAAATTTACAACTCATCTCAAAAACAAAACAAATGCGGATACAATTCCCGCATACCCGACTCAAGTTCCCAAGTGGCTTCATCAACCCCGTGATGCTGCCACACGACCTTTACCAACGATATCTCACGACGACGCAAGCTAATCACTTTCCGGTCGATGATCTGAATCGGCACTTCTTCGTACGTCGTATCCTCCTGAACCTGCACATCGCGAAACGATACTACCTTATCCTGCCCAGGTGGACACTTCCTAAGCATAGACACATGAAACACATCGTGCACATGAGAAAGTTCGGGCGGAAGATCAAGCCGATAAGCGACCACACCAACACGCTGAGTGATCTCGAACGGCCCAATATACCTCGGCGCGAGTTTCCCACTCACCCCGAACCGCATAGTTCCCTTACGAGGTGACACCCTCAAGAGAACAAAATCTCCAACCGCGAACTCTAAGGGTCTACGTCTCCTATCCGCGTAGCTCTTCTGCCGACTCTGAGCTGCTCTCAATCGATCCCGAATCACCGCGACTTTCTCATTGCTGACACGAATCTCATCTGGCCCAAGAATAACTCTATCCTCCGGCTCGGCCCAACACACAGGTGACCGACACGGTCGCCCATACAATGCCTCAAATGGTGCCATACCGATACTCGCTTGATAACTGTTGTTGTACGCGAACTCCGCCAAATGCAAATATTGCTTCCAATTCCCGCCGAAGTCCAACGCACAAGCACGCAACATATCCTCGAGAACCTGAATAACCCGCTCAGACTGCCCATCAGTCTGAGGATGAAACGCCGTACTGAAGTTCAAATCCGTACCCAAAGCCTCCTGAAAACTCCTCCAGTACTTAGCATTAAACCTGGTGTCTCGATCAGAGGTGATGGACAAAGGAACTCCATGCAACCTCACAATGTTTTGCATATACAACTCCCCGAGAGTCTTCCTGGAACACGTCGACCTAAACGGAATGAAATGCGCCGATTTCGTCAACCTGTCGACCACAACCCAAACTGCATCATGCCGCTGCCCCGTCCTCGGCAAACCTGTGAGAAAATCCATCGTCACATGCTCCCATTTCCACCCTGGAATAGGAAGCGGCTGAAGCTGACCTGCAGGCTTCTGATGCTCAGCTTTCACCTGAAGACACGTCGAACACTTGGCCACGTACTCGCGAACATCTTTCTTCATGCCTCTCCACCAATAGTGCCTCTTCAAATCACGATACATCTTGGTGCTCCCTGGATGAATAGCGAACTGAGACCTATGAGCTTCATCTAGAACGGCTTTCGTTACCTCGGCGATAACTGGAACTGCAAGACGCTCCCGGAAGTACAACGATCCATCTGCATGCACGCTCCATTCCTCGAACTGCTCCCCGTTCTGAATCCGCGACCAAATCCCCTGCAAATGTCGATCCTGCCACTGACCTTGCTTCACCATCCGAACAAGAGCTGGAGTCGCTTCCACATGATACAACAAAACTCGATCACCGTCGTCATGATACTGTAGCCGATACTCACTCACTGTCGCATCCCTGCTCCAGTCCTCAAAAATCAAACAAGCGAGAATCCCTGAAGACTTTCTGCTAAGCGCGTCCGCTACCACATTAGCTTTCCCGGGATGATACTGCAACGCGAAATCATAATCCTCCATGTACTCCACCCATCTGCGCTGCCTCAAGTTGAGATCCCTCTGAGTGAACAAATGCCTCAAACTCTTATGATCGGAGAAGACCTGAAACGATGCTCCATATAAGTAACATCTCCAAATCTTCAGCGCGTAGATCACCGCTGCAAGCTCTAAATCGTGAGTAGGATAATTTCGCTCGTGAGGTCGTAGCTGTCTCGATCCGTACGCAACCACACGTCCATGCTGCATCAACACGCATCCAAGTCCGCGCCCTGAAGCATCAGCATAAACCTCATATGGCTCGTCACTACTAGGAATAACTAATACTGGAGCTGAAGTCAACCGGTTCTTCAATTCCTGAAAAGCAGACTCACAGTCTTCATCCCACTCAAACCTGACGTTTTTCCTGATCAATCTCGTCAACGGAGCTGCAATCTTCGAAAAGTCCTTTACAAATTTCCTGTAATATCCAGCAAGACCTAAGAAGCTGCGAATCTCCGCTACATTCCTTGGTCGTTCCCACTCCAATATAGCTTCAATCTTGGACGGATCCACTGAAATACCATGCTCCGAAATGACATGACCCAGAAATTTGACCTCGGTCAACCAGAACTCACACTTTTCCCTCTTAGCATACAACTGGTGCTCCCGCAAAGTCTGAAGCACGACCCGAAGATGCTGCTCATGCTCCTCCCATGTCTTAGAATACACAAGAATATCATCGATGAACACGATCACAAACTGATCCAGATACGGCCTGAATATCCTGTTCATCAGATCCATGAAAGCTGCTGGAGCATTCGTCAACCCGAAAGACATAACCAGAAACTCGAAGTGCCCATACCGAGTCCTAAAAGCTGTCTTGGGAATATCCTCTTCCTTGATTCTGAGCTGATGATAACCTGACCGCAAATCAATCTTCGAGAAGTATCGCGAACCTCCCAACTGATCAAATAGCTCATCAATCCTAGGCAAAGGATACTTGTTCTTCACCGTAACACGATTCAGCTGCCGATAATCCACACATAACCTGAGAGTCCCATCGTGCTTCTTAGCGAACAAAACTGGTGCTCCCCACGGAGATGTGCTATTTCGAATATATCCTTTATCAGCAAGCTCCTGAAGTTGCTTCCTCAATTCCTTCATTTCTGCCGGCGCCATCCGATAAGGTGCCATAGAAATCGGTGATGTCCCTGGAAACAACTCGATACCAAACTCAATCTCCCGATGCGGTGGTAATCCTGATAACTCGTCGGGGAAGACATCCTCGAACTCACCAACCACCGGAATCGCTACACTACTACTCGAAACATAGGGCTCGCAATCTAGATTGGCAAGAAAAGCAAAACAATCTAGATTCCTTCGCCCTCCTAGACATGACTTCATGAGACGCTCACTCATTAGCCAATCACCACCACCCTGGTAAGTGATTACCGTCCCCCTATCAGACACTAGGGTCACTTTTCTAAGTTGGCAGTCCACAACTGCACTATACCTGGACAACCAGTCCATCCCTAAAATCACATCATAGGAACTCATGGGGAGTATAATCAAATCACTTTTCAAAATCTCATCCCCAATCTTTATTTTACAAGATTTACACATATGATTTACACACACCCGCCCCAAGGGAGAAATTATAGCTAGGGGTTCATTAAACTCTTCTATCTCTAATCCCAAGGCATGTACAAAAGAACTCGAAATGAGAGAATGAGATGCACCGGTATCAAATAGAACGCGTGCTAGAGATCTGGAAACCAAGATCATACCATCAACAACTGCGTTACCAGTCTGAGAATCTGACCCTCCAGATGCCATCGCATGAACCTGCACTGGTGCCTTTCCTTTTCCTCTACCGACATTGCTGGGTCCTGCATTACTCGGTCGATACTGCTGAGATGGAGACGACTGCACACTACCTGTACTAGGAGCTCTATACTCAGGAACACTACGCTGAAAATACTGCGGCTGCTGTCCCCGTACCGGATATGAGAATTGCTGAGGAGAAAACTACGGATACTGCAACTGCGGGTACTGCGGAGGCGGAGGTAGGGTCTGAGGCTGAGGCTGAGATGAACGACTGGCATCCTCCCCGGTCTGCGATCCAAGACGAGCACTCCTGATCGGGCAATTCCTCTTGATGTGTCCGGGCTGCTGACAGAAATGACAATGGAAGCTGTAGGGATTGCTGCGCCCGCTGCCAGACGAACTGCTGCTACCACTGGTCGCACCGCCTTGCTTGCCTTTCCCCGGAGCTGGACGACTACTGGTGCTCTTCCTGCCACTCCTCTGCGGTCCTCCTGAAGCCTTGGCTCGGTCCTCACAATACTGTACGTAATCATTCTCCACGGAGATCGCCGACGACACAAGCTCTCCGAAACTCCTAAGCCGTAGAGCAACCAACTGCCGCCGAATAGGAGCCTTGAGTCCTTCCTGGAACTTGATGCATTTCTCGCGCTCCGATGCCACAGCTGATGGAGCAAACCTAGCCAACTCGCTAAACTTTGCCTCATACTCCCGAACTGAAAGATCACCCTGCTGCAGTCTATAAAACTCAGCTGCCTTCTGATCTCTATACCCCTGCGGAAAATACCGATCATAGAACAGATCCTCAAACTTGTCCCAACCGATATCGCCACCGCGCTCCAGACGCTTAGTTTGTTTCCACCAGGTGTTAGCGCCACCCTCGAGCTTATACGCCGCAAACTCCACACGATACTCCTCAGGCACACCAAGGGTATCAAGATGCTTCAAGATTGAATCCAACCAATATTCAGCTAACTGCGGATCCCCATTGCCATCAAAAGTCGGAATTGACGCCCGCCGAAATTCCTTAAAGAAAGCATGCCGACTACCAACACTGGAGTCTTCCGGTCTAGTCCTGGCTGCCATCTGCCGGAAAGCTGCCATCATAGACCTCATCAGGCCCTCATCATTTCCGAACTCGGCGTCAGCTGTCGAACGACGTCTAGGTGCCATTCTCTCACTTCTGAAAACAAAATTTGGACTGTCAGAGGTATTTCATTGTCAAACCTATGTGTGTACAATTCCCAAGGTTCATAACCTTGAGCTCTGATACCATTCTGTCACGCCCCGGAGTACGGGAGGTGACGTGGCGGAATATTTAGGTTAATTAAAGGAGAGTTTAATTGAAATTAAGGGTTTAAAAATCCAATTAAGCAAGAAATAAAGAAGATTTTTCCACCACATTTTTATAAAGGAATTTAAATCATTAATCAAATAACAATAATTGAATAAAAACCGCGAATATGGGTTCCACAACCCACAACTTGTGCACACACATGGTTCTGACAATATCACAACTACAATTACAGTCCAAGTACAAATAAAGTTAAGTCTTACATGCCTTGATTAATAAATACAGAATGTAAACAAATTCTCCTATTGCTCCTGAGTTCGGTCCGAAGAATCTTCTCCAAACCTAATTGGGAAACCACCTAGAAGGGGGGGGAATTTAAAACAGATAAAACGTGAGCGAAAGGCTCAGTAGGACTAAGTTTTATAAAATAATTTAATGCAAAGAAACATAGCATTATCAGGAGTTATGCAAGAAGAAACTTGAATAAATAAATAAATAAATTGAGTAGAACCGTTCTGACACAGAACAGTCTACTCGTCAAATCAAAACACCAGTTTACATTTACCTAGGCAAACCATGATATCACCACCGTAGTGGCCCAGCTGGGTTTCGGGACCTGCCCCCAAGGTCGATCACGACCCGATCTCTGATATGGCATCATGCCCATGTGGTTATCATCATTATCATTCAAAACCCAATTACCGAGTGTTGTCAATTACATTCATTATGAAATTCATTTCATGTCACGGTATATAAAAATATAACCGATAAAACCATTTTCAAACATCCATTGAAAACATTTTGGATAGAAATCCTTTTCAAAGCCAAATCATTTCAAAACCAGGCTACCAAAGAAATAGGATAGAAGTCCTACCTCAGTACTCGTGCCGGTACCCCACACCGTAATCCCGGTCCGCTATACGTTAGCTCCACGGAACCACGAACAGTCCTAGATACAAACTAAGTCAATCAATATCTAGTTTGAGACATTCTATGTTACTAAATCATTTCATGATGTCCTAGTGTGCCATTTGTATCATTAAAATCATCCTATAAGGTTGGGATTTAAATCAGGGTTCAAAACAATGAAATCGGGTAAAAATCACAAAATTTTCCATGCCTCGGTCGGCCTGCCGGACTCCCTGCTTCGGCCTGCCGAACTGTACAGTTCGGCCTGCCGGAAGCAAGGTTCGGCCTGCCGAACATTTCCCAGATTCGGCCTGCCGATCGGAAGAACACCGGCCTGCCGATCATCACTTCGGCCTGCCGAACATGAACTTCGGCCTGCCGAACTGGGAAAATCCAGAAATCCCAGCCACGGGTTTCTCGATCCCCAAAATCCAAATCTGAATTCCAACCTGTTTTTCTCAAATCCCAGGCATGAAAAACAACTATAGTTGATAGAAAAACATTCTAAAACACGTTTGGAATCATTTAAACAACATTTGAACTCAAAATCTTCAAAAATCCGAAAATGAGAAAAAGAGGAGAAAAATGAAAATCTTGAATCCAATCCGTTTTTCTTCAATCTAGGTTTAGATTCTAGTTGTTCTAAGCTCATTTAACACAAATCCACGGTTTTCTAAGCTAAAACAAACTTAGATTTCAAAAACACACAAAATTGAAAATTTTGTAAAAAGTTTAGAAATTTCGAATCTAACCTCGAATCGAAGCTTCAATCCACGTTCTCGGTCACCGAATCACGTCCCCGAGCTTCCTCCTTGCTGTTCCGAAGCTTGGATTCGAAATGGAGTTCAAAAATTTGAGAGAGATTGAGAGAGAGAGAGAGGCTGCCGAGTGAGAGAGAGGGAAGAGAGAGAGAGAGCCCGTGAGAATGAAGAGGGAGAGAGAGAGAAGAGAGAAATAAATAGAGAAAATCGGTGGGCGGTTTTACTGTGCGAAAACCATGTGCCGCCCACGGTTTTGTAAAACAGAGTATTTTTAACATTTTACAAATTGTTGTGTTTTAAAACTCAAAACATCATTTTAAATCAATAAGAAATCTTTTGAACACATCAATTTAACAAAATAACCAAAAACTAAAAATCCAACCAAATAATCTAATTAAAGTTAAAACTTTAATTATGGCACACTAATTCATCATTTACATTACATTAATGTTAAATAAATTTCGGGACGTTACACATGACGTCTTGACACATGTACCAAATCGACGGCAAAGCCCAATTAAGAATAATTCTATTGTGGTATGTATGCTATGAAAATCAAATATTCATTCGATTATAACTAGGAGTAAGTGCTACTAAGTGGGCATTCAAAACATGACAACTATGAACTACCACAATCGACTGTATAAGAACTATCACAACCGACTGTATGAGAGAGAAAATGAGATAATACATGATATATTATATATATATATATATAGTTTTCTTACGGTTTCTCCAATAAGAAATCCCTTCAACGTAACATAAAAAAGAAAAACATAATAAATCGGTGATTTATAAACTTAACATCAATATTCGATTGACATATAATATCAAGAAATTGAGTCATCCAAAACTAGTTACACATTTTTAACGTCTATCGATATCCAAAAATTATGTTATACAGCTTCAATATCAATGTTATATTTAATATCTATTATGTTATGTATTTTTTTAACAACATTATGTTATATGTTTAATTTCTACTCTATATATATATATATATATATATGGTTCATGCAAAATAATCAAATTAACAAAATGAAGGGCTAAGATTGAGCAGGAGGGGCAACATCAAGAATGCATGCAAATTAATTATGACAGTAATACAAGAAGATCAGAAAAGCATCACAATTGGTCCGTCTTGTTGTAGAAGTCGGTGTTAAGACTATATAATTTTGTGGCTGATGAGCACGGCTTTGAATTAATGTGACGTATATGTAGGCAATAGGAGACAGCTGAAAAATATGTGCCAACAACTACGACTTTTTTTATTCATTTTTTTTAATCTTTTCAGGTTGGATTAAAAAAATAATAATAATCAGCTCGTGTGTGCCGTAGGGACCGTAAAAAGTAGCATCTTGACGGATTCTATTATAATTATGCACTTAACACTTCTATTTTTTTTCCCCAACGAAGTTGAAAATTTTCCTGTTCTCATGGGAATATACAGATAGTTATGGTGGATAGTTTTATATAATAGATTAAAGTAAAAATGTTAGGTGTGATGAGTTCTTAAAGATTTGCTTTCTTTATATTATAGGTTGTTTTTGATCTTTTCTTATAGGGTTTCCGTCAAATATTTCTTCCATGTATTCTAAACTGTTAATCATGTCAATTTGTCAACCTCATTTTTTTGTATTTTTTTAATTTCTTTGTTTATCTTTTTTAGACTTCTTGACCTATTCTAGATGAATTTGCATCTAAATTTATGTTGCTCTTAATCTGAAGGACACTTCTCACTAAATCACAAAAAAAAAACTGAAAATGGAAATGACGTGGGCCTCTCTGATTGGGCTAGAACATGTCAAACATAACAGTCACAAGTACGAAGAATAACAAGGAATTTAAGAAAAGTAGTAAAGAAACCTTTTTGTTTTCCCGTGCACCCCAAAGAGTTCATACTTTTGTATTATGCCATAGTTTTTTTTTTTTTTTTATCGTTTTTTTTACAAGAAATTTTTGAGTGTCCTTTTCTTTTTTCTTTTTTTTTTCTTATATATATTTGTATTATTTAACATCATAACAATGACGGCTTGAATACTCTCCACACCGCAAGAATTCAAAGATCCTTTTCCAATAAAGTAATATATAATTCGTTTACTTTGGTTTTAACACGTAATAATAATAATAATAATTAATATGTAATTTGCAAAGGCTTCATGACTATTGTTGAAACTGTCCAATGTCCACGTTCCACGTGGTGCGTGTTGACGGACCAAGCTATCTTCACATTTACGACGTAGCCGACCTTTGTGTCTTATTTTCCCGTATATAAATCAGTATATAATTATCTCTAAGATCTTGTCTTTGATTAAAGCAATAATATAGATCATTAATAACTAGTGAAAACCCACCTCCTCTGTTGAATTAAATCAGTTTTTACATGGACTTTTTGATCCTCTTAAAAAAATAAAAATAAAAATAAAAATAAAAATAAAAATAAAAACAAGGGACTTAATCAATTACGTCGGCCAGTGGACCTTTGATTTCTCGTGACGGAAATACCCCTCACCTGATGAGTTAATTTCACACTAAAATCTTCAAATATAATGTGGACTGAGCAGGCATTTTGCTTCGCTTCACATCCAAGATTTTCACGCACAATGTTGTGTATATGCCTTGTGTGTCATTGTCCCCTATTAAATTTTGACCCCCACTACCGCCCCCAACTGTCTTTCTAGTGTGTGATTTGTGTGTATATATATATACACATGAATTAAAAAATAAGGATCCACACCTTTTACATCACGCTTCTCCGACTGATTAACAATGGACGGTGATGCTTTAGTGGATCCATATTTTCAAAAGTAAAATTAAGTGGGTTGAAATTTGAACCTCAATATTAATCTTGTATGTACATGTAGCTAGGTAAGATATAAGCTATATATTGTATGCACCAAAATGACATAACTTTGAGTTAGTAGTTACACAATTATATATATATATATGTACACACATATATATATGACCGGCTATATATATAAGCCTTTTTATGTGCCTTTATCTTTGACATTGTCTATCTCAAACAACAACAAAACAATATTCTTCAAACATGAATCGCCTTCATCTCTGTCTTCTTCTTCTTCTTCTTCTTCTTACTCTTCTCCTATTCTCCTTTTCTCCAAACAATGTTGAAGCCATTCGGACAAGGCCTATTCCAAGCTATTCTAGCCCAAGCCATCAGGTTTTTCGCCCTCGGCCTTCAGCCGGCAGCCGAGGCGCCGGAGACCTCGACGCCGAGAAGCGAAGAGTCCCGACCGGATCCAACCCTTTGCACAACAAGCGGTGATGTGTTTGAAGATTTTTGGAGACTCCATATATGCTGTCCAGATACAAATTATATCTTCCTTTGGATTGTTTTATTTCGTTAATATATGCTTAGTAACAACATGTTATTTTTATATTAGTACTAGTTTTTTTTTTTTTTTAATATTTTAGGCCTTGAAATACCAAGCTAGGTTAATTGTAGAGATTTGTACAGAAGGTGAATATTGGCCGGGTTATGAAAACCCATGTAAGAGTTAGGTTCACTGGAGAAGCCTAATTTGTTGGATCAGTTTTTTTCCCCCTCTTGTAGCCTTTTACAGTTTAGGTTTGCAGAGTCAATATTTAAGAGAATTTAGAAAGAGTTATGTGCTTTTTATTTATTTTATTATTTGGATTTTTTCTCTTTTTATCGTGCCTTGTATGCATATATGAAGCTTTGCAAAAACTTGGGTGGTTTTTTTTTTTTTTTTTAGCTTTGATATGTGCATGCAAAGAAACTAAGAAGGAATTATGTTTGTTGGGCTTAAAAGTAAGAAAAAGAATGAAAAGAACAAGTGAAAGGTTTTAGCTCTCTGCAACTTATAAATGTCTTTCTCTTACCTTCTTTCTCCTCTTCATCCAAATGAATCCCAATATTTACCATTTTATATCTTCTATATTTAATATTGTTTCTCGGTAACTGTGAGCCAAATTCGTTTGCAATGTTTCATGAACCATTATTTTTTTTTCCTGGAGAAAATGACAGCCAAAAAGTCCACATATATCAGAGTGGGGGATTGAGCATGTTCAAACAGCTTCACAAAAATCAAGACATGAAACAACCACAACTGCTTGATTCGGTAACTGAGTTGGATGGCCGAGTTAGGCAAAGTACTTACTTGGGCTGTTTTATTTATTTATTTATTTATTTATTATTATTATTATTATTATTAGCTAGCTAATAGTACTACACCCCCATCAAGCGTTAGACCCCAATTTTGAATGCACGTTGTAAATACACCATTATTTCACGCAACCACCATGCAATTAAGAAAAAAGGATACCACACAATACCACAACCCCATCTCCTTTATCAATCCCCCCCCCCCCCCCCCACCACCAAAAAAAAAAAAACTCCTTTAAAGGGAATATATATTTGGGTGTTCGGGTCCACAAGCCCCACGATTAAGGGCAGCAAATGAAAGGACAAGTCCCGCTTTGTCAGTGTTGTACCTCTAAGACGCCCTTGAATGTTCTCTCCATGATAGCAGGGATAAAATCATGCCCAAAAGGTGCAACCATTAAAGAGAGCAAGGTCTTGGTTACGGTGGACTTGATTGCATGGGAAAATGGGCCGAGAGAAGAAGCTGTTTTGGCACAGAAGTCTCTCTGATTGATCATCAGAATCCGGAGGTGGGTGTGGTCCATAGTTGTGGTGTGAGTGCACCAACTGGTTCCTCAAAAAAATAAAAAAATAAAAAAAAATAAAAAGCAAAACTCACCAACAGCCTTTGTGTCTTTGGTGTGTGCGCGTGTTAATATTTGCTCTTAGTTGAACCAATTATGACTCTGTTGAAAATAATTGCCTAAGAATATGATTATCAAGCCAATGGAGGAAAGGAAAAGATATCGCTGGCCCCACACGCACCAAGGGATGGCGCGTGCAGAGTAGCTGCCACAGCGCCAACATAAGCCTCTTTGGTAATTTGACTGCTAATTTTCCTAAGCTAGGTACGCACGTGGGTAGGAGAGCATATAATTAATTGGATCGCGACCGTTCAATCTCCATCCTTTGAGAAACACAAACGTATATAGTTTGATATGGCACTTGATCAGGATGTTGAAGGGTACTTTTGTCAAAATAAAATAGTTATATTCACAATTAAAATTGATGAGTTAAGACTGAAATATTCAACTTATACACTTAAACATACATAAGAGTCCAATCTGTGATGCCTTATATTTTCGGATCGTCACTTAATTTTTTTAGACATTATTTCTTGGACTTAATCTTACTTATTTAGTAAGAAAAATACTGAAATAATTTTTTTCTGTTCCTTTCCTTTTGACATACTTAACATTAATTGAATCATAGCTTAAAACTTAACTTGATAATTATATAAAACATTTCGTAAAACATGTTTTAAGACTTTGAAAACATTTCTTAAATGTTTTTTTTAATACGTTCTTCATGAACCTTTTCTTATAAACGTAAAAATGTTTTTTCATAAACATTTAACTTAAAACATTTCTAAAAATGTTTTTTATAGCATATAAACATTTCATGACAATGAATACTAGTAAAATCAAAATGCATGATTCCTTTTATGCTCAATTATAACCTTTTTAATTATGAGTATCTTATGTTTATTCTTTATCAATTATGAGCATCTTATGTTCATTCTTTATATTTACTTTCAACATGTAAACTTTAGTGTGTGTACCAACATCATTAAATATGAGAATATAACAATGTTGCTTCCCTTATGAAAGACTTAAGACCATCAAACATCAAGGTCATAACTTTAATTTTACTTATGTATCTCACATCAAAGAGACTGGTATGACATTTTCTTTTTATCTTTATTTTACTTTTTTTTAAACTTTAGTGAGCATATTAAATGCAATCATAGTGCAAACCATGACTTGATCTTTAAAACTTATTGCATAACAAATACAACATAAAACTTATAACTTAAACTGTAAAACGTTATGCATTAACAAAATATAACTTTAAACATAATTATTGCAAAATATAAACATACTTTAAACATAATTATTACAAATACATTGCTAACTTTTACTTAATCTATAAAACTTTATGCATAACAAGTGAAAACATACTTTAAAAACAAATTGTATAACATATGCTAACACATTTGCAAATATATAAAATGCATTAGAAAATCATTTTCTTTATGCTGTAGGTGAGATTTAAACTTACCTGGTCCTAGATCTAGTGCTCTTATCTTATTCCTTTTACTTTTATTAGTCAACTTCTGTGTCTTGATTATACGACACCTAACTTATTAGTTAACTTTTCATATTATCAATATACTCGATTGATAACAGAACTTAATCATTAATCATTCATTCATTTTTTTGGTGACTAACCATGCTTACTCACACATAGGCACCATTAAGGGTAATGGTGAGCTTAATCTTAGCAAGATTTGATTTGGCCACATCAAGGGGGGTGTGGTGGCAATTTTTTCACCTTAAAGGTAACACTTAGGTGGGTCCCACATCAATTTTTACACAGTCTAAATTCATACTCATAGTATTTTTCTTATACTGTCGGTATATTCTCTATACTGTTTTAAGTTTACACAGCATCAGTGACTGATAGATTACCTTGTCGAAAGTTGTTGAATTCCTCTTGCTGCGCCGCCATTGTTTTTCAACATAAAAATAAGCTCTTCTGAACTCCTCAACAAATTCTAACTAGGTCATTTCATCTACATTCCTCCTTTGCTCCACTAATTCCCACCATCTTCTTGCATCTTTGGTGAGAGAAGATGAAGCACATAAAACCTTTTCATGATCATTGAGTCCCATAAACTTCAAAACTCTCTCTATGCCAGTGAGTTAGTCATCGGCATCCAGCGGGTCTGTTGAACCATCAAATTTTGGGACCTTCATTTGCCAAAATCTCTCATAAAAATCAGTGACAAAAACTACAGGGCCTATTGGGGCCACTGGTTCTGCCTGTTGTGTCAACAGTACCGGTGGTGAAAAGTCCATGCATACTGGGGGTATAGGGCTTTGCTGAGCCAACTGCTCACGTAGCCCTTGCATTTCTTACTCCTAAGCTTAGAGCCTTTGTTGTAGCTCAGTGAATAAAGTTATCAAATTTGGGTGGGGTTTATAGGTCCCCTAGGTGCTTCATCCATTGATGATGATTAAAGTCCTACCATAAGATTATAATATTACATCAACATATATTGCTGACTTAATAAAATTTATCCATTTTTTTTCAAGTCATATAAATCCATATATGTATAAACAATACCATAAACTTAACTTTTCATTACAGTCACATTTTACATCCTTCTGTTATCCAAACATTTCATATGTGGCTACATACCGTACTTAATTAACTTCTTTACGTAAACTTTCACATCATTTTTGAGAGCAGTCATCTTTTTCGACTAACATGAATACCACTACTGAGAAGGACACTACTTACTAGGGTACACTCAAATACAAGGTTAATAAAGTCAAAATTTTGCTAGCCACATAGTTACATAGAATTTTAACACAAAAAAGGGTCATCAAAAGTCCATCTTTCCTAATCTGAGTCGACATATGACATATCACTATTTTCTGGATCCATTTCCAATTCTTCCTCCTCCTCCTCACTAGAGTCAGTAGGCTGGTCATCACTAGCATAGATAAGCTTAGGTGGTCCAGGGATATAATCGGGCTCCTCCTCATCATTGTCATCCTTATCCATGTCTACAGGAGGATTTTCTAGTGGCGCTACCACATGTTATTCTGCATGTAGTATTTCCATAATAAAATCATCAAGACTAGGAAAATCTCAGGGATATTAAATCCAGTGTTGTATTTCATCAGGAAGATCTCGCCATATAAGGTCATAGATACATCGTAAGAGTATCTATTAGACATGTATACCCTAAAGAGTAAAAATGTAATATGTTTTTTAAGACATTTTTATCAATAAAGAATTTATTTATTATTTATATACCAAATTGTTGTCATCGTTACGTTCATATTTGTTGAATGTATGCTAAGCAAACAAAAGTATGAGATTATCGGTCTAAGCCCTTAGAATCAGGCATATGATGGACAGATTATGCAGAAGACATGATTCTAGAGGTGACGATCTAAATCATAAGAACTGTAATTGAGGGAATAAAGTTGGGCACTTTATTCATAAAAAGATTGTTATGTTGTCTATATCCCTAATGAGAGATGGTTTGTCTTGGCCATTGGAAGAGAATTCCGTGAATAGAAACATTGGTGCATTGTCATAGATGATGATGCATTGGATCATGACATAAAGTGTAATTGATTTGGATTAATAATTTTGTCTCGATAAATCAATTCATTTTAGTCAATCATATATATTGTATCTTAATCCTGAGATAAATAATGGGCTCGTTGTCTTGACTTATGTCTTTTGATGTACCAAAGGGTGACATCTACATTTTTTATGTTGGTACACATACCAGTATGTTGGAGATATGACTTTTAATAGCGTAGACTTGTTATTCATGGATATAAAATCCATTGCTCCTTTTTAGGAGTTGTTGATATCTTCTTATATGCGTTATCCTGTAATTGAAAAACTAAAGTGCTCAACCATTTTTGGATACATAGGTGTAACCAAATGGTATATTGTCTTTGGATGGTAAGTTTTTTGATGGTGAGATAATGGAACGTAAGATAAAAATAACCGGGAATGTAAGACATAATTTATCCGTAAGCTGATTATGGATAATTCTATAGGAATACGACACATTATGATGTGTTATGAAAACTTAGCTATTCGGGCTTCATAATTCTATGTAGTTAGAGAGTGTAGCTCTAAGCTTTTAGTGGGTAACGTTAGAGTTGATAATTATGAAATGTATATTCGGGATATTGGGTTTTATAATTATTGGGAGCTTGAACTATATAGGTCCATTAGGTCCCCTTTGCTAGCTCATAATAAGTCCTGTAACGATACGGCATGCTTTTTCAATAAATTTGTGACTTATGTCAAATTATCATATTGGCTTAAATTCGATAAGATCAGATAATTCATGTTTGTTTATCAGTTAAATTAATTTTGTGTAAATTAATTCAAGATAAACTTGTTAAATGATCAGGAATATTTATTTTCCTAAAGGTTATCTAGATATGGCTATTTTAATCAAATAACTTCTCTATTGAGTTATTTGAATTAAAATTGAAGCTCTATCCTAAAAATATCGGGTGAAAAATAAAGATTCGTAGGGATCATTTATCGTAACTTCGGCAAGCTAGTCTTTAGGTTCGGCTTACAGATGGAGTAAGTTTGGCAAGCCGATCTGCCAATTCGGCCTGCCAACCAAATGATAATCTAATCACGTATTTTTATTAGATATTGATTCATATTTGAATTTTTGAGGCCTTATTTGAAAAGGACAAACCCTTGGCCCCAACCTCTATAAATTGAGATAAGACTCATATGTTTTTTAGATCAGTTGAGAAATCTAAAGTGAAAACTCTGTCTATGAGTCTCTAAAACTCCCATAAGAGCTATTGTTCGCAAATCATGAACCTTAATTCTGGGTCAATTTATGGGAAGGAGAGTCATTAGGAAAAGCTGTATAAGTGTGCCCATACACACATCGGTCATGGATAGAAAATAGCAAAGAAGGCCTATTGGTTGAGGTTCTTCTAGAACGCCCTTCTCTTCATCGATTATGGGATCTCTTCAGCGAACAAGGTTAGTAAGATCTGGTTAATTTATGCATATAGTACGTCAAACTTGTGTTTTGAAAAATACTATAGTATAAATTTTTTTAAAATTTTGCTGCATTCTATTTTTCCAACAGTATCTCGGGTGGAATCATTAGTAACATAGTACGATGAAATCTCATAAGGTAATGATCCATGTTTTCACCCCATGTATCTTCCCTATATTAGTTCCATGCGTATATAAAGTCAAAGCGTTACTTAGCCCAGATAAATGGATTAACTTGAACCAGTATGTTGTTAGTAGGTGGTCGTGGTGCAAATTTTTCAAAAATCTGTCCTTTGAAACCTTCCCAATCATGACACTATTCCTCTAGGTCAATCCTAATCCACCATGCTAGCGCCTCCCCTTGTAACTGTCTTGAGGCTAATAGGACTTGGATATGAGGTGGGGTGTAACATAAAGCGAAAATCACTTCCATGGCATGGTATCACCTCGTTATTATGACAGCCGACAACCTAATAAAAGGGCAAAAATGTTTTTAATAAAAGAAATTTGGGAAAGGAATTTTGGAAGGATTTAATCCTTCTGAAAAATTGAGGTTAATGATACAAAAACATCATTTTTGATCTTAAAGGCAAAACCGTCGATATTTTCAATATCCGGGATAAAATTGTAAAGTTTTGCTAAATTACGTTTTTATTGCAAAATAAAAGAACCAATACCTTGAATTTTTGTCCTGCTGCCAGTAAGCAACAGTTTGTATTAGTTAGCCAAAAAAGGGCCCAAGAAGTTTAAAAAGGCTCATCGAGGGCAAAAGCATTATTTTTTGCAAAACAGCCTGAATGGACCCCAAAATGCCCAAAATACGAAAAAAATTTCTTTAGCAAAGAATTCTTTTTTTCCACTTTGTTAGTGACAATAAGAAATCATGAACTAAGAGGAATAGAATCCATACTGATCGGGTTTATGAATCGAGCAATAACCCAACTTAGCAATTAACATGTACACTTTGTCAACGTATAGATTAATAGTAGTAAGTTAACTAATGACCATAAACTGTCCATATAGGGCATTTGGATGGTTAATGGAGAACTGGAAGTTGGGCTGTAGCATACCTAAGTAAGTTCGAACCCCACATACAGTATGAGATAGAGGGTTTTTGGGAAAAAGTATATATATACACCAATGTATTTATGTATTTATTACCTTTAAAGAAGTGTGTATGATATGCACTTATTACAAGTAAATAAATCATCATGCATGGTATTATAACCTAAATTAACGGACTGGTAATTGAATCGCCAGACAAAGAGAAAAGTGTTGTACCAACTCCCTACTCAAGGGGAGTACTAAGTTATGTTTTGGTCTCGATATTACGATGACCCATGTGCGCATATAGTACGAACACTTGGGCCCTAGTTAAGATCAAAACAAGAAAAGAATAATGAATGTCCATAAACAAGCATAAATGGATCATACATACATATGGACTATGTTTGAACTTACTGAGCATTCGCTCACGTAGTTATTTCATGTTGTAGGTAATTCAGTTAAAATGTCAGAATAGATTCACTATTGAGTTGGTGCCGATACATGTGTAATGTGTAGATAAGGATATGGATACCGCCACTGAAATGTTTTCTCTCTACAAGTATATTAAATAAATTTGGAGTTTGTTGTAGAGTAAGTATTAAGTATAAGTTATAATGTAGTACAAACAAGACAAAACTCTTTTGAGAAATGTTATGTTAAGAATATATATATAAAGGAGGTTTGTATATGTATGTGTGTTTAAATATTCAAAAAAAATATTCTTAGATTTCCGTAGCTATGTAAGTAAAAAAAGTGTTAAGGTACGGCCCCAAAGATGATGGGTTATCACACAATCTAAGTCGACAAGGGCCTTCAGGATGAGGACAACTAAGTAGACTCATGTCTAAGTGGACCCCACAAAGTTACAACTTCCAGGCAATTGCTGATTTGAAGAAAACTTGTGGCACTTAGAAGCCACCTGCTTTTCTCAATCCTTGTCAATGTGGGACTCACCAAGTGCGACCAATTCTTTTGGTATACATAGCAAGCACACACATAAATTGCCACGGGGACAGATCGACCACAAGGGCCTTCAAGAGAAGAACAATTAAGCGGACCCATATGTATACCCCATAAAGTTATAACTTTTAGACCATTGCTTACTGAAAGAAAACTTTACTTACTAAAAGAAAACTCGTCGCACTTATAAGCTACTTGCTTTATTCAGTTCCCGCCAATATGTGCTTTTTTTTGTAGAGCTCTTGATGACTGACAAGGTGTTCTTATTACATTATTGATTAAATATTCGTTTGATTAGGTTTATGAGGTGAAAAATGCTCGCCATGTATTGGACGATGTCTTGCACAAACAATATTAATTTCCTCTTTGCATAAATGGTTCTTTGATTGTGTTCATCTTCTTCGTTTCTTGAATCAATAATAATTGAGAGCATATCTACTGCAATATCAAATCAATGGGCCAACATCAAATTTTTAGCAATTTAATTAGAAAATGTTCACCAAATTATGCTATTGTCTATGCTAAATTTGACATGTAATATATTCGATGTTAAATTTTTCACCAGATGCAACAAATGTCAGGTTTTGAGATTTGATCGATATTCGTTAAATGTGTTGAAATTTTCATTTAATAATCACAACATTGCTATTTTTAAATTTTTCAAATTTATTTTTACAAGTTTCAATTCTTAATAATTACAATAATGTATATATAGCATTTATATTAAGTAGTAAATTGTATGATAAGATGAATTCTTCTATTTTAGGTAGCTTATGAAAATGAAAATAGTAGGTATTGCCAAGTCCAAAAGATATTTAGTAAATTAGTGCTATGGTCAAGATTTTCTCATCAACTGCTAATTTCAAGATTTTTCACCGATGGATAAAAAGTGATTTGTTAGTTTCAATACTTTCGTATTGATGTTAATTATAGACAACGCTAATAATGATCAAAACGCTTAAAAAAGTTGTTAAAACAAGGAAAGAGATAAAATAAATCGCTGATTACGTTATTCAAATCTTCATTAGAGTCCTATCAAAGGAAATTTTTGGAGATTCGACTCTAAGAAATCATTACACGGAGAGAAAGTTATTTCTGTTTTTCAATTATGTAGCGTTTGATGGGTCGTTAGAACCGTTAGTTAGAATTGTTTTGATTATAACATGTAAGAGTTTTATAATTTTTTTATTATTATAACATGTAAAAATTTTATAATATTTATAACTAAAAAAAAGTCAAATTATAACTGTCAAATACCTTTTTTAGAGTTTTTTTAAAATATCCATGTATATAATTGTCCCTCTCATTTGTAATAATTATAATTACCTATCCACTGTATATGAATAAAGTTATGAATTTATTTATAATCTCATTATACACTACTTGAAAAAATTTTCCAGTCATGTCTGTCATTATGAATGTTTATTTAATGTCGGTCGAAAACCATATGTCCTTTTTTGTTTGAAACGAAATAAAGAATCATTAAATTATAAAACATGTCCTCCCAAAGAGGATATTCAACAACAAACAAATTAATTGTCCCTGTACCGCTTAAATATAGAATATTCATGTTTATTACTAAAATTGTGCAGACTCAACGTTATATTGTAGAAATAACATTCTCTGTTTGGTTATCTATAAAATTAACATATAAAGAAAAAGATGAATATTATGGTTCTAGGTATGACCTAACTATAAAATTATTTCTAACTTCACATAAAAGTGAAAAATTTGAATCTCTTTACTCTTAAGTTTAAAAGGAAAAAAAAAAAAAGAGAGGAATATTAATGATACATGGCGTGTTAGATTTTTACTTTGGGAAATTATAGGAAATGTGACTTTTTTTAAAACTAATTATAATAATATCAAGTTTTAAAAATATTTGTAGTAAATATTAAATTTACGATGTAAATAATTTATCTATTTCTTATTTATAGTGTAAATAATTCTTATTTATACAATCAAAGGATTTATGGTGTAAATAATGTATTTACCTTATTGTTTATCATGTAAATAACTTATTTACCATGTAAATATAAAATTTTCTACAAATATTTTTAAGACATGATATTTACTTAAAAAAGTTTCAAAAATATGACATTCCCTTATTCTACCTTATAATTTTCATAATATTTAAATTAAAGCCCTGTTTGATATGTCTCATTAGATTGGATTGGAGGGTTGGGATTGGATTGAAGTGTAATTCAATCATATTTTGGTTTAGTGTGGAATTGGACTTAATTAAATGAAATTATGAAAATTAATTTTATTAGATAATTACATATTGTGAAATTTTAAAAATAAATTTTAAATAACTATGCCAAATGAATATAAATCTAATGTAAAGAAGATTTTTACGTAATAAATCATATTTAATATTAAAAAAGAAATATCTCAATACATTTTAATAAAAAAATAAAAAATAGAAACACTCAAGCTTCCACGTTGATTCTCGTTGGTTTTCAACGGAAGGGATGGGATTTGACGAGATATGGATTCTAGACAGAGGGTTCTACGAGATCTTGGGGTTTGACGGGATCTGTGTTCGACACAATTAGAAATGGCTGTCGGTTGACGCTTCAGTTTTGAGGAGGAGGGTGGCTTGGTTTCTCACGGCTGGAATAGGATCTGGGTTTCGCAGAGGACAAGCATGAGTTGAGTGGCGTTGTGACCGTGACATTACTCGCGGCTATCCATGTTGTCGACAAAGACCAAGACATTAGTCGATTGAGATAAGTGTGGTTATGACCTCGACATCGGTCAGGGTGGGAGGCAGTGACCACGACTCCAGTTGGGTGGGAGGCTGTGACAGAAACTGGAGGGACTGCCTCACCGCTGAGCTCTAAGGGGGTGTTTGACAGTAGTGGGGACCACTCAGTTCTCATCATAATCTCAGTTATGAACAGTGTAAAGTTCTCACATGCTACAGTAACAATAAAAAAATATGCTACAGTATAAAACTCTCACATGCTACAATAAAAGTGGTTCTCACCATTGATTTTTACCACCCTTTTAAGCACCCTATAAGAGTTACGTCTGACAGATCTGCTTTAGTTGGTGGTGTTGGGACTTTGTCCTAATAGGTTGGTTAGAAAAATGAGAAACTTGAAAAAGATTATTCTAATCCAGTCCTAGTAATGTCATGATTTTGGGTGGGGTTTGTTATCGCATTAATGTTGGGACTTTTTTTGGTCAACAACTGATTTATTCAGTCAATATCTCCCCCTAAACATAGAGATTTGGACTATTTATCTTAATTCTAGTCCTTACCCAACGCGCCAGACACATCCTAAAAGTTTAGAATCCTCCCCTCCGAGATGAAAATAATTTATCGCATTAATACGTCCTGAGAAAGAATACTGCAATAATACTAACGAGAAGAAAAAACAAGGAGATTAATGCTTTTCCTCCAAGTCAAGAAGATGTAGGTGCTTTTGAAAAAGAAAAAAAAAAAAGGGCAAAAAGAGAGTGCTTGATCCCCAAGAAAAAAATTTGGTTATTTCACCTTTCAATATATACAAACAATATCGGTCATATTGGACTCTCCCAAGTCCTAACTATGTTTGACCAGTTGAGTCCCACGTGCGTGCATAGCAGGTGAGGAGTCATTTTATAGGCTTTATTAGTGTATTGAGTTTTAATTACCGTACAGTTATTTTTTAATTTATTAAATAATAAAAATCTTAGTTGGTTGTTATTCAATACACAAATAATATAAACATCTTTATAAGTATTTTTTTTAATAATAAGAATTATACAAGGAAAAAAATTAAATAGAAACATTTTTGAAAAAATATGTGTTAATAGAAACATGTGGAAAAAAAAAAGCTATTTAAAAGAAGCACAATAAAAAAGATGACACTGTAAAAAAAATCTTTGGCAAAATAAAAATTAAAAACATTAAGCACAACATATATGAAAATAATTATGTTAATAGAGGCAAAGTAAGCCAAAATGCATTTCAATTGCCCCCAACAAGAACAAATTAGAGAGAATACATTTATGGGAAAAACTTGAAACTTTAAAAGAAGACATATTCTAGGGAAAAATTGTTTTAATGGGTCAATTAGAAAATTGTAGACGGGGAATCTACAATCAAATGTTAAAATTCTAGATTAGGTTGTTCGAGAACTTGGGCCCTCAAATCATCGTTAAATGGACCTGTTAGCCTGGGTTGAAATGCAAGATTGGAATGAAATAAATTAAATAATGCTGTAACAAGAGTAACGCACAAGGTTTATAGTGGTTCACTCTGTTAATGAAGAGCTACGTCCACTGTAATTCACTAAGATGTTCTTGGTACAGATTACAAGAGAGCAAAAAGAGATGAGAAAGCAAATGAGCAGAGTTTCTGTATCTTTTTCTGTGTGTGTCATACAATGAAGCAACCATCCTCTTATATAGAGGATGAGGAAGAATCGTGGCTCCTAACCGTCTGGCGGAGTGGGATAGTGCACTGTAAGTAACCGCAATAGTGGGACACATGTCGACTGGTGATAGGTTGCAAGAATCACACCTTGCCCACATTTCGGTCCATGACTAGACCTGACATAACCATCGGTTTGTGCTAATAACCGTTTACTCGTCGCGATCGATCTGATCAAACGAAGACATAAAAAACAAGTACAAATTATCTTAAACAATCAAGAACAAAATGCCTCTAGCAAAACAATATAATCGAATCAAGTGAATAGTGTGAATTGTCAATTTGATCAAACTTCAGCCAGTTGATTCCATTCGATCCATTCGACTAGTTTCAACATTGGGCCGCCTGAACTTGCTAGCAATTTGGGCCAACTAAATAGAACCCTAACAGTTAGCCCCTCACTCCTTAGTCGATGTAATGGACTACAAGAGTGAATAAAGGCCAGGCTTCGGTCTGACGACACATCACCTTAAGTAAAATCTTGCATCCATACTTAAACCATTACCTTTCTTTGAAAATTGCGATATTTAATTACTTCCAACACATGTCATCATGGGATTAGCAGGCTCCAAAACATCTCTGCAGCGTTGACGTATACGCCTGATTTGAAAAGACACTGCCTCGGTTTGAGCAGGAACTTGAAAAGATGCAAAATCCTAGCCCTTGGATCAGATGGCTCTGAACCGATCCTAGCTGTCAATAAGACATCTTCAGGTAGTATATAACTCATATTTTCTCTGACCTTTTCATTTCGTTTCTCTCTCTTCAAACTCAGGGCGATTTTCCCTCTTTCTCAAAGTTTCTCCACAATTTTCAGGCAAGACTTTCTTCTTCTCTTCTAATTTTCTTGCAATTTTCTTGCCGTAATCTTGTTTTTCTTTCAATTCCAAGCATCTTGATGCTAAATATGCCTCATTTTTTGAGAAAATCAGCCATTGCTAAACCTGTTTGGCTGTTGCGAGTCTAGAACACTCACAAACAGTTAGAACCTCTCTAGATTTTAGGATCCTTTAGCTTTTTGATCTCCAAAACCCTAGATTTCCTTTGGTAAACTTGTTTCTGTAAGGATGTCAAAGGCGGTGATCATCGACTCAAGCTTCAGCAGCAGCAAGGACCCCTGGTCGAGCAACGATGAAAGGGAAGTCAATGAAATGATTCACCAACAGTCTATGATCGCGTCGAGTTCCAGAACTGGTGGTATGCAGGCTAGCAGACCAGTGATCCTTAGGGAAGAACGAAACTAGCTAGCAGGTACCTCGACAAATGTCGACCAAACCGAACAGCTCGAAAAAGGAAGTACATTTCTCCAACCAAAGGAGTATCCTTTTTCACGAAGAATCCAAAGTCTGTTCTGATAGAGGGGGATTTTTTGACAATAAGATCAAAGTATGGAATCCCAACCTTGGTCAAAATGCGTTTGCCTTATCTGGGGGAGCGAGCAGATACACAAAACGACAACTAGTTTTATGTGTATACCAAATGGTTTGAACTTGGACTTCGACTGCCTATTCTAGAGCTTATGATTGAGATCATCGGCCATTTCTACATCTTCATGACTCAACTTATGCTGAACAGGGTCCAACTACTCATTGCCCTTATGGTTCTAATAAAGAAGGCTTGAATCAATTTCGACATATACGATTTTCTCAGGTGCTACTACCTAAAGCAAAACAGCAAAAATATGGGCTGTTTCTACTTCGTGTACAGGCAGTCGAAGCAGCTCATCATAGAATTTGTAAACACGGATTGGCACTTAGAAGAGCGATACTTTTTTATGTCGATCAATCACGACTCCTTCGAATTAATTGCTTGATTTCCTTTTCCATTTGCTTTTGGTCTTATTGGTAAGCATCATTGCTTTGTATATTTCAAGTAGTAATTTTGACTAATCTCAAGCATTTTCTTTTTCTACAGATTACAAATTGAATCATCTGGATCCAATTAGCGAGAGGTTCCAAGCGTAGTTGGATGCACTATTTGCTCTAAAGGGACAGACTTGGGCTGAAATCTCACAACCCAATCAACTCGGGAAGTCCTCGATTTGGAAGTGCTTTAAAGAAATCCCAACAGGTATTTTTATTCGATTCCCAAAACAAGTCGATTAGGTCTTTAGATGCCACGGTGCACTTCAACGGCTGTACTGTCCATCTAAATATATTACTTCTTTATCTGACAAAGACGTTCATCTCTAATAAGCCGCACTATCAGCCATGAAGATAACACTACCCTCAGTCAGAGAGATGCGAAAGAAGAAAGCTATAGACAAAGCAACAAAGAAAAGGAGCAACACCGGCAAACCATCGGTGCCAAAAGAGGTGACTTCTTTGACTACTTCGTCCGATCTTCCTCCACCTCCCCCTTTCGACATACTGCCCCCACCATCAAAGAAAAGAAAGGGTGGTGAGACCTCCATTTCAACTAGGGGTGTCGAACAAAGGGTTCATGAGAAGACCCTCGACATTCCAGAAGACGTCAGCACAATGCAAGAGAAGGAGGCGGCGACTAGAGCGGCTATAAATTTTTACTTTGACAAAGATGAGGAGCTTCTTGGAGGGAAGCCGTTTGCTTGGTTCTATAACGAATCGGCTGCAACAATGGGATAGGTAAATCTCCAAAGCATGTTCAATCTTGTTGGCTTCGATTGTATCGTTCCATACTAAAATTCTGTCATGCAGGTTCTTTTCCTTCATAACCTCTTTGCGAACAAGGTTGCTTACAAATATGAGCAAGAGCTTCTAAGAAATAGGGAGCTTGGAGAGGAGCTAAAGAAGATGAAAACCGAGAAAGAAAACAAGTAAAAGGAGCTCAATGACACGGCCGACGCATTAAACAGGTCGAACAAAAAGGTGCTGAACTTGTCTAGCAGGCTTTGACTTTCCAGGGAAGAAGTTGATGAGTTGAAGAAGACTGTGGCTGCGAAAGACATGGACATTGAAGAAATCAGGGAGTAGCTGCTCAAGGTCCATGGCACTTCTTCTTTCAAGGCACGACCTAAGACCTTGCTAGAATTCAAGTCAGGGCAGCTCAGCGTCGATGCGATCAATAAAGAGATCAAGGAACTACAAGAACTGTTGTCCTAGGATGATTCAGCTGCTCAGGTCACCGATAAAGGCGAATTGATACACCAGGACGTCCCCATCGATCCTACCGCTCCTAAGCCAAGTACCGTCCCAGTGTCGGGCGACGAAGTCACGGAGCCTCTAGTTGTTGAGCTGACCGAGGTTGAAAATGTTAGACTAGCGGAGGCAGGAAATCCTTGAAAGATTCTTTTGCTTTTTATATTTGAACTGTTTTTGTTTTCTTTGTACCAAACACTTTATTTGTACGAATGGAACTTCAATCTCAAATTCAACTTTTCGAATTCAGCATTAGCATAGCCACGCTTTTATGCAGTATGCAGCGATCAATCTCTTGGTTAATCAAAAGTAACCAAACTAATAATACATGATAGGGATTATAATATGAAACTGAGCCGTTAATTCAGGCGTAAACCGAACTCTTAAAGGAAGAGAGCCATGAAGATGGCGATTTGAGATTAGACTCTTGTAGAGTCGATCGAACCAAGCATGGAGTCGAGCTAATAGGATAGATGTGCGAGATTAGACCAAAAGTTTGAATTAAGCTACAGTCAATGCCACAAAGATGGTGATATAGGATCGAACTTTGGGAGAGTTAATCGAATTCTCTTTACCTTATAAGCCCCGATTACGGCACCAGTTCACGGGTATGGTTTTGGATCGAATTAATCAAATCCATGGAGCTACAAAAGTGGTGATGCAAAATTTTTTAGATCGAGCAGGTCGAGTTCGATTAACACTGATTCAGTCTGTGCACTTTTTGAGTCAGACTAATCAAGACCATGAAGATTGCAATGTGATAGCACCTAGATCAAACTGGTCGAGTCTAAAGTAGGCCATGATTATGGCAGCGCGAGTCATTCTGATCAAACTAGTCGAGTCCGAAAGGAAGCCATGAAGATGGCCATTGAGAATCATCGGATCGATATGGTCGAGTCCAAAAGAAAGCCACGAAGATATGGAGCATTTGAATCGAGCTGGTTGAGTCCAAAGTAGGCCGTGAAGATGGCAACACAAAACGTTCAGATCGAACTGGTTGAATACGAAGTCAAGCCATGAAGATGGCATTATAAGTTCATTTCAAATCAAGCTAGTCGGATCAAATAGGCAATGAACATGACATGTAATATTATTCGGATTGAGCTAGTCAAGTCCGAAGCATGGTTGTAAAGCTTTGCCGCTTAACCTGAGAGCAATTTGTCAATGAGATCCTCGAGAAATAAAATTTGAATTAATAAGGTGGCTACACTCGTTTATAATCCATGAGCTGCCTACATACCCATGTGTAGGGATCAAGCCAAATGTTGTTCAATTACATTGCTTAAAATATAAAAGAAAGGGAATCTGATTGTTACACATAATACTTCCGTAGATGATTTGTGTTCTACCTCTTGGTGATGATCGATCCATCTAGCTTCTCCAACTTGTATACTCCGTCTCGAACAACTGACCTAATTTGATAAGGTCCTTCCTAGTTAACCGCCAATTTTCCAGCATTAGCTTCTTTTGTATTCTAAAAGACTTTTCTGAGCACGAGTTCTCCTTCTTGGAACTTTCTGACTTTAACCTTTTGGTTGTAATATCTGGCGGCAGCTTGTTGGTAGCAACCTAGGCGATAGAAGGCTTTGTCCCTTTTCTCGTCTATCAGGTCCAGTGCATCCTGCATCATCTCGTCATTTTTTGCTTCATTCAGGAGAGAGTAATCAACTCGAAGATCTCGAGCGACTACCTCTATAGGAATAACAACTTCTATTCCATATACGAGTGAAAAGGGGGATTCGTTGGTCGCCCTTCTTGGAGTCGTTCGGTAGGCCTATAGCACCATTAGGAGTTCCTTAACCCAATGTCCTTTTCTTACCTTAAGTTTCTTCTTTAGATTCTTCATGATGGTCTTATTCGTTGCTTCTACTTGGCCATTTCCTTGCGGGTACCTTGGTGTTGAGAAGCTTAAAATAATGTCCCAATCGTGACAGAACTTCTTGAAGGACAAGGAGATCAACATCTCGTTCTTTAACATTAGCAAATGCTTCAGCTTCGACCCATTTGGAGAAATAATTCATGAGAACGAGGAGGTACTTCACTAGCCCAGGAGCCAGAGGAAACGGTCTGACCACGTCCATCAAGTACTTCATGAAAGGATATGATGAACTGACTAAGTAAAGCTCTTTTGCTGGTTGGTGAATGATAGGAGCGTGCCTTTGGCAACTGTCGCACTTACGAGTGAAGTTCTTGCAGTCACTCTACATTGTTGGCCAGTAGAATCCTTACCTCTTAAGATTGTTGCATAGTGATCTTCCTCCAGAATGATTGCGGCATGATCCCTCATGGACTTCCTGAATGACTTTCTCAACCTCATCTTCCCCAAGACATCAAAGATAAGGCCTCATGAAAGAACACCTATAGAGTTCCCATCAATCATGTAGTACCTTGCTGCTTGAACTTTAATCTTTCTAGCAGTCTACTTATCTTCGGGTAGCCAATTGTCACATATGTACATCTGAATGGGCGTCCTCCAATCTTCCTTGGGGTCAACATAATTTGTCTTCTCGACTAGCTCGATACTCAGATGATCAATCCACTCTAAGGGGATTATTCTTCTTTCGCTTACTTCAACCATAGATCCCAAATTTGTGAGAGCATCGGCTCTCGAGTTTTGTTCTTAGGGGACATGTTTTACTTCAAACTGGTCGAACTGAGTCCTGAGCTTGGTGACTAGTCTCAAGTATAGAAGCATCTTCTACTCTCATGCTTTGAACTCTCTATTTACTTGGTTGACGACCAACATGGAGTCATTTTCCATAGCAAGTCCAGCAGTCCCTAGTGCGGCAGCGAGCCTTAAACCAGCAACTATAGCCTCGTATTCAGCTTCATTGTTGGTAGCCCTAAAACCCAATCAAAAACTCTGTTCGACCTCTTCACCAGTTGGGGACTTCAATAACACTCATATTCCTGACACTTTTCTTATTGCTTGATCCGTTGACTTGCATAATCCATGTCCTTCAAGCCTATATGTCAATTTGGCGACAAAATCCGCAAGCACCTAAGCCTTTAACGTTGTCCGAGGTCTATACTTGATGTCGAACTCTGTCAGCTCAACTACACATTTTTTCATTCTTCTAGAGATGTCTGGCTTGTGCAAAACCGCTCGCATCGGACAAGACAACAACACCATTATAGTGTGGCCTTGAAAGTACGGATGGAGCTTCCGGACCGACATGATGAGTGCAAGGGTGAGCTTTTCAATGACTAAGTACCTTGTCTCAGCATCTAACATGGTATGGCTCACGAAGAATATTGGTTTTTGGACTGCATCTTCCTCTCGGACAAGATTCAAACTTACCGCTGTCTCTGAAACTACCAAGTACAGGTATAGTGGTTCGCCATCTTTAGGCTTCTATAAGATCGGTGAAATCGTCAAGTATCTCTTCAATTCCTGGAAAGCTGATTGGCATCATTCTTTCCGTTCAAATTTGGTATTCTTCTTTAGCAACTAGAAAAAAAAGGAAGACATCTGCCAGCGGATCTGGTAATGAATTGACTGAGTGCTGCGACTCGACCAGTAAGTTTCTATATTTCCCGCTTGGTTTTTGGCAAAGGCATCAATCAAAAAGCTTTTATCCTATTTGGGTTTGCTTCGATCCCTCACTTCGTGATGAGATACCCCAAGAACATGCCGCTCGCTACTCCAAAAGTGCACTTTTCTAGGTTCAACATCATGCCATATTTTCGGAGAACATCAAAGCATTCTTGCAGATGCTAGACATGAAAATGAGCCTGCAAAGACTTAACTAACATGTCGTCGATGTAAACTTCCATACTCTTACCAATTTGTTGTTCAAACATCATATTGACAAGTTGTTGGTAAGTAGCTCCTACATTCTTCAACCTGAAGGGCATGACCTTGAAGAAAAAAATCCATTGCTTAGTGATAAAGGCAGTCTTCTTCTAGTCGTCAGGATGCAGAAGGATTTGTTGTAGCCAGAGAATGCATCAAGAAAACTTAAAATCTCGTGACTGGTTGTTGCGTCGATGAGCTAATCGATATGCGGCAATAGGTAACTGTCTTTTGGGCAGGCTTTGTTCACATCAGTAAAATTGACGCACATGCACCACTTCCCATTCGTCTTCTTTACGATCACTACGTTGGCGAGCCAATCGGGATACTAAACAGGACGAATGAAACCGACTTCGAGTAGTCTCCTCACTTCGTCTTTCATTGTAACACCCCTATGTGGGGGTTAACAGTTTTAAATAAATAAAAATAATTTTAAATTTTATATTATTTAAATCAATTAAACAATGCCCATGGGTCTTTAAACAACAAGAAAAATAAAAATAAACGTTTTAAATACAAACCACAGTTTTTAGTGTAGCACCAAATATATATAATTACAGTCATCATCACCATAGTACAATTCCCAAATAACTTAACACAGCCATAAAAAAAAATAATACAACTCTTACATGTTGTAGATAAGTTGTAATTAAACAGGGTCTTCTAACACGAAAACAGCAGGATTGTTTTCGCTTATTCCTCTTCAAATATGTTGCACTGAGTTCCACCTGAGATATGAAGATATGATAGGGATGAGCATCGACATGCCCAGTAGGGAAATCATGACTCACCTTATGGTTTATCCATTACCACATTAAAAACTGCATGGTTAGTAGGTTACATCATATTCCAGATTATGAGGTTTATTATGATCACATCTTATGGATACCATAGTTAATCATTACCAAGTGTCATAATTACACATTTATACAAATATTACCAATCATCATTGTTCCTAGGTATCCATGTTAAATTGAGTATCACTCAACTCATCGAAACCCAAATGGGCGCACTTGATCACCCTATAAACATTCCAAGGGTGTTCCGGTGAGGGGACATCAAGCCCCGAGTCCTCACCAAATCAATTCCTGTACAGTGTGTTCTGGGACTTTCAACCCAAGAAAGCGTCATCACCTTCCCCCTATTTTACCTTTTTGGGTATTCATGCCCAAGGACGTAACCGCCGCCCTCTTCGTGTCTCACCATTTCTCTATATTAAATCATTATTAATAGAGTCAGTTTTCCTAACCATGCTTCTCAATTTATAACATGTGTCAATTCATTATGTTCCTCGCCGTACAATACAAGACGAGTCCATGTCATAGTTTCATATGTGATACTCATATAATATCAGTTCAACATAGATATATATATATATTGCGGCAAAACAATCAATTTTAATTCTATAAAAACCTCACAAAAATGAGTAATAGAATCCCTACCTTTCAAGCTTATCAACAATCTTTTAATCCTGGAATCAATTAACGTTAGCTCCACACATCCTTGACCCTAAGGCATGCATAAGGACAATTAAAACTAAAGCACAACGTATAATCACATTCATAAGTGAGTTATGTGTAAACCCGTCTACTAGTGCCATTAAAGTATTTTTATGCATTAAACATGGAGAAAATGCATACTAAAAACTAAGTTTAGATTAAAGAAAACCTACCTCAAAACTTCTTTGAAAAGCACCAAAGTTTGGGTTATCAATCAAGCTTGAATTAACTTTAAAACCGCCTCGATCATGGTTGGGAATTATAATTGTCTTGGCCACAAAGAGAGCTTTGTGCTCTATGTCTTTAGTTAGAAATTTGAAGTGAGAAGGGAGAGAATGAGAACTAGAGAAGAAGGTGGTGATAGTTAAATAAAAAGATATCAAAATGCTTAAGAGGAATGGGATGTTTACGGGGAAAAGTTGTAAGAAGAAACAAAAGAGTCTTAAAGGAAAATATCATCTTGTCTCCCATGAAGACTTTTAGCAAATAATGCCAACATAATTGAGGGGATAATTGGAGTGAATTATAGAAGAAGATAAGGAAATAATTAATTAGGTGGTTGAGAAAATATCTCCATGTCTTCTATGAATTGACGGAAAATAATTCAATGTCCCATTCGGATACCTTTAGCAAAATGAGAAGAAGTCTATATAATTGAGCAATAATTTAGGGAGACAAGATTGGTAGAAGTAAGTGTTGGTAAGTTTTGAATGTTTCTTAGGAAGACTTGGTAAGAAAATACTAAAATGGTATTTTTTTTAAATGATCATAAACAACTTAGTAATTTTAAATAGTCACATTTTATTCATTAAATTTTACAAAATTATGCCCGTTAAAAATACGGGTGTTACAGCTCTCCCCTCCTATAAAAATTTCGTCCTCGAAATTTCGTACACTGATTACAATGTTAAAACAAATGTGGGTACTTTACTCTCATTTCAGATTCAAGTTCCCATGTGGCTTCCTCCACATCATGGTGTTGCCACATCACTTTCACCAGAGGAATTCCACGACGACGTAATAATTTTATTTCATGATCCAGTATTTGAACTTGAATTTCTTCATAATTCGTATCTCCTTGAATTGGCACATCTGTCCACATGATCACATGTGAAGGGTCGGGTTCATACTTTCTCAACATCGATACATGAAACACATTATGTACATGAGACAATTATGGTGGTAGGTCTAAACGGTATGCCAACGTTCCAATGCGTTCCACAATCTCAAACGGTCCTGTATACCTTGGTGCTAACTTTCCTTTAACACCAAATCGAGATACACCTCGTTTTGGTTTCACTTTTAAGAACACAAAGTCTCCGATCATGAACTCTAAAGGTCGCCTCCTCTTATCTGCATAACTCTTTTGTCGACTTTGAGCTGTCTGAAGACGTTCGCGAATAATCTGGATCTTGTCCGTTGTTTCTCTGATAAACTGAGGCCCAAGTTCAAGACGCTCTTCCTTTTCAGCCCAACACAATGGAGATCTACAAGGTCTACCATATAAGGCCTCATATGGAGCCATTCTAATACTTGCTTGGTAACTGTTGTTATATGCGAATTCAACATATGGCAGCTGTGCAGCCCAATTTGTTCCAAAGTCCAGCACACAAGCCCGAAGCATATCCTCGAGAATCTGAATGACACGTTCAGATTTTCCATCTGTTTGAGGATGAAAAGCTGTACTAAAATTCAATTGAGTTCCCAAGGCCCTCTGCAATCCTCTCCAAAATTTCAACGTGAAACGTGTATCTCTATCGGAAACTATTGACATTGGCACTCCATGCAATGTCACTACCTTTTCCACGTACAATTGACATAATTTTGAGACACTATAATTAGTTCTGATTGGGATGAAGTGGGCTGTCTTAGTTAAACGATCTACAATTACCCAAACGGCGTCATGCCCTATTTGAGTCTCAGGAAATCCAGTAACAAAGTCCATTGTCACATGATCCCACTTCCATTCTGGAATAGGTAAGCTCCTCAACTTGCCTCCAGGCTTTTGATGTTCCGCTTTAACCTGTTGGCACGTCATGCACTTAGAGACAAAGGTTGCTACATCTCGTTTCATTCCTCGCCACTAGTATTGTCGTTTTAGATCCATATACATTTTTGTGCTTCCAGGATGAATAGCAAACTTTGAACGGTGAGCCTCATCTAGCACCGCATGCCTGAGATATGGATCCTCTGGAACAACTAATCTTCCTTTGTAAAGTAAAAATCCTTCTGGCTCAATCTGCCATCCATCCAGTTGTTCTCTATTTTGTATTTGTTTCCAAACCCTACGTAATCCTTCATCGTGCCATTGTCCTTGTTTTACTTTCTGAATTAACGTAGGAGTTGCTATCACATTGAATAAGAAAGCTCTCTCGTTATCTTCATAATATTGCAAGTTGAAGTCGGCGATGGTGACTCGTCTCCAATCTTCCAATGCTAAACTGGCTATACGTCCGTTGTTCTTACGACTTAGAGCATCTGCCACGGCATTTGCTTTTCCAGGATGATATTGGATACTAAAGTCATAGTCCACCATGTCCTCAGTCCATCTTCATTGCCTTAGATTGAGATCCTTTTGAGTAAACAAATATTTCAGACTTTGATGATCTGAATATAGCTCGAACTTTGCGCCATATAGATAACATCTCCAAATTTTGAGTGCGAAAACCACAGCAGCTAACTCAAGATCATGTGTGGGGTAGTTCCTCTCATGGGGTTTCAACTGGCGTGAGGCGTAGGCAACTACTCGTCCATGCTGCATTAACACACAACCCAAACCGTTTCCTGAGGCATCAGTGTATACTGTGTAAGGCTCCTCGTTGTTAGGTATGATCAGCACAGGTGCACTAGTGAGTCTTCGTTTCAGTTCCTCAAATGCTTCTTCACATTTATCATCCCACACAAACTTGACATTCTTCCTTGTGAGTTTTGTTAATGGAGAAGCAATCTTTGAAAAATTCTCTACGAAGCGTCAATAGTATCCAGCTAGTCCGAGGAAACTTCGAATCTCTGACACATTCTTTGGTCGTTCCCAATTTAGCACTGCTTCAATTTTGGAGGGGTCCACTGAGATGCCTTCTTCAGAGACAACGTGTCCAAGGAACTTGACCTTCGTCATCCAGAAATCACATTTTTCTCTTTTTGCATAAAGACCATGTTCTCTCAACGTTTGTAGAGCGATCCTCAAATGCTCAGCATGTTCTTCTTCGTTTTTAGAATAGATCAAGATATCATCTATGAAAACAATGATAAATTGATCTAAGTACGGTCGAAAGACACGGTTCATCAAGTCCATGAAAGCCGCTGGTGCATTAGTCAACCCGAAAGGCATGACAAGAAACTCAAAATGACCGTAGCGAGTCCGAAAAGCTGTCTTTGGAATGTCCTCTTCTCTTATCTTCAGTTGGTGATATCCGGATCGTAAGTCAATCTTTGAGAAATAGCAAGATCCTCCTAACTGATCGAACAACTCATCAATTCGGGGTAGAGGGTACTTGTTCTTGATAGTCAATCGATTAAGCTGGCGATAATCGACACAGAGCCTCAACAATCCGTCATGTTTCTTCACAAAAAGTACTGGAGCTCCCCAAGGTGATGTACTTGGTCGAATAAATCCTTTTTCCAGTAATTCGTCCAACTGCTTCCTCAATTCCACTTTCTCAGCAGGTGCCATTCGATACGGGGCAATAGAAACAGGCGCTGCTCCTTGAGTTAAGTCGATGACAAACTCAATTTCTCTATCAGGCGGAAGTCCGGGCAATTCATCTGGAAAAACATCTGAAAATTCGTCCACCACAGGAGTGTGAGAGGATAGGTCACTCTTCTTTAGTTCTCCATCTGAAGCAAAGATCGTCCCAAGATTGGTGAAATTCCTTCGTCCTCCAATACAAGCCTTTAGCACCGGGGCTGGCGTCACTGTTCCTGTTTTTGCCTGAAATTCGATGACTTGTCCATTCTTGGTGAATAAAGAGACACGTTTCCTATGACAATCTACTATTGCCTGGTATTTAGTTAGCCAATCCATTCCTAAGATTACATCAAACTCTGTCATAGTTATTACATATAGGTCAGCCGATAGTTTATGTTCTCCTATAACAATACACACTGATTTACAAATTATGGATACTTCAGCTATCCCGCCCATTGGTGTACTAAGGGTTAATGATGAACTACATGTCTCAGTTTTTAATTGTAGTACGGAAGCAAATAACATAGATATAAATGAATGAGTGGCACCAGTGTCAAATAATACATGAGCCCAAGAATGAGACACGTGAATCATACCGTCTACAACTGAGTGATCAGCCTGTTTTCCTTGTCCAGTTGTAGCCGTAATTGCATAAGCTTGTGCTGGTGCTTTTCCTTTATCACTTTTTCCTCGGTTTCCTTGGCTACTACTAGCCTTATTATTATTTCTCCCAGAAAAATATGGCCTTTGATTCACTGAGCCTTGTGGAGTCGGTTGGAAGTTCTGATTAGCATAAAAATTGGAACCCTGTGGCCGCTGTTGATAGTTGTACTGAGGCTGGAACCCTCGAGGTTGAGTTACTGAGACTTGGGAAGCTGGAGTGTTTTGCTGAGGCGCTCCACGATTTTGACTCCCTCCCCAAACAGTGGAGCCAAAATGACTTCCTTGTGGCCTTGGTGCAAAGGATGATTGTGTAGGGCGGTTAGGGCAATTTCTCCTCAGATGTCCCACTTGTCCACAGTTATGACAAGCATACGGTTGGAAACGACCACTGCCAGAAGATCCACCACCAATAGTCACTCCACTATGCTGAATGACTTGCCCTTGCGACTTCTCTTTCTTACTTATTTTCCTTTGACGCCCACCAGAACCCTTATACTCTCCATAGGAGTTATTTAGTTCTGTCTCTGCCCGCTGTGCCGCAGCTACAAGATCAAGAAAATCTGTTGATGGAACAGCAGCTATCATTTGTCTGATTTTCGGCCTCAGGTTATTTCTAAATTTTTCGCATCTCGCCATTGGATCCGATACAGCCCCGGGATTGTAGCGAGACAATTCTATAAATCGAGCATGGTATTCAGCAACTGTTGTATCTCCCTGCACCAGGTTTTCAAATTCTTGCATCATTGCTTGCCTATGGCTCTGAGGAATATAGGTGTTGCGAAAAATGGTTTCGAACTGCTCCCATGTAAGATTCGGCACGTCATAGTCGTCTTTCTGAAGATCCCACCATTCTTCGGCTTTACCCTCAAATATACATGTTGAAAAGCTAACCCAATACTCCCGTGGAATCCTCAAGGTGTCCAACTTCTTTTTGACTGCCTTTAGCCATTGTTCTGCTATGACCGGGTTAGGTTCTCCACTAAATGTGGGTGGTTTCTGCTTCATAAACTCCTTCAACAGAGTTAGATGTCGTTGTTCGGGATCACGAACCTCCACAGGTCTTTGCACATTTTGTAATGCTTGAAGAATTTGTCCTAAATTATTTACTTCTGGTGCAGCTGGCGGGGATTGTGTTGCATGTCGTAGTTGCTCATCTTCTTGAGCTTGTTCCATCGGTTCCGGTTGCTCAACTTCTTGAGCATGTTCAACCGGTTGTGACAGCTCAGACGATTGCATTTGACGTCTTGGTGGCATAGTTTCTACTGGCTGCGAAAATATAACTAGGATCAGTACCAAATGATGATGACATTAACACCTAACTTTAAAACCATTCCCAAAGATTAATTTTTAAGGTGGTGCTATACCCCCTAGGTTAATCGAACCTAGGCTCTGATACCAAAAATTCTGTAACACCCCTATGTGGGGGTTAACAGTTTTAAATAAATAAAAATAATTTTAAATTTTATATTATTTAAATCAATTAAACAATGCCCATGGGTCTTTAAACAACAAGAAAAATAAAAATAAACGTTTTAAATACAAACCACAGTTTTTAGTGTAGCACCAAATATATATAATTACAGTCATCATCACCATAGTACAATTCCCAAATAACTTAACACAGCCATAAAAAAAATAATACAACTCTTACATGTTGTAGATAAGTTGTAATTAAACAGGGTCTTCTAACACGAAAACAGCAGGATTGTTTTCGCTTATTCCTCTTCAAATATGTTGCACTGAGTTCCACCTGAGATATGAAGATATGATAGGGATGAGCATCGACATGCCCAGTAGGGAAATCATGACTCACCTTATGGTTTATCCATTACCACATTAAAAACTGCATGGTTAGTAGGTTA
The DNA here is from genome assembly GCA_025403435.1 of Artocarpus heterophyllus. Classification (NCBI taxonomy): domain Eukaryota; kingdom Viridiplantae; phylum Streptophyta; class Magnoliopsida; order Rosales; family Moraceae; genus Artocarpus; species Artocarpus heterophyllus. The sequence continues at coordinate 22,742,887 of CM046348.1, read as the reverse complement.
CATCATATTCCAGATTATGAGGTTTATTATGATCACATCTTATGGATACCATAGTTAATCATTACCAAGTGTCATAATTACACATTTATACAAATATTACCAATCATCATTGTTCCTAGGTATCCATGTTAAATTGAGTATCACTCAACTCATCGAAACCCAAATGGGCGCACTTGATCACCCTATAAACATTCCAAGGGTGTTCCGGTGAGGGGACATCAAGCCCCGAGTCCTCACCAAATCAATTCCTGTACAGTGTGTTCTGGGACTTTCAACCCAAGAAAGCGTCATCACCTTCCCCCTATTTTACCTTTTTGGGTATTCATGCCCAAGGACGTAACCGCCGCCCTCTTCGTGTCTCACCATTTCTCTATATTAAATCATTATTAATAGAGTCAGTTTTCCTAACCATGCTTCTCAATTTATAACATGTGTCAATTCATTATGTTCCTCACCGTATAATACAAGACGAGTCCATATCATAGTTTCATATGTGATACTCATATAATATCAGTTCAACATAGATATATATATATATTGCGGCAAAACAATCAATTTTAATTCTATAAAAACCTCACAAAAATGAGTAATAGAATCCCTACCTTTCAAGCTTATCAACAATCTTTTAATCCTGGAATCAATTAACGTTAGCTCCACACATCCTTGACCCTAAGGCATGCATAAGGACAATTAAAACTAAAGCACAACGTATAATCACATTCATAAGTGAGTTATGTGTAAACCCGTCTACTAGTGCCATTAAAGTATTTTTATGCATTAAACATGGAGAAAATGCATACTAAAAACTAAGTTTAGATTAAAGAAAACCTACCTCAAAACTTCTTTGAAAAGCACCAAAGTTTGGGTTATCAATCAAGCTTGAATTAACTTTAAAACCGCCTCGATCATGGTTGGGAATTATAATTGTCTTGGCCACAAAGAGAGCTTTGTGCTCTATGTCTTTAGTTAGAAATTTGAAGTGAGAAGGGAGAGAATGAGAACTAGAGAAGAAGGTGGTGATAGTTAAATAAAAAGATATCAAAATGCTTAAGAGGAATGAGATGTTTACGGGGAAAAGTTGTAAGAAGAAACAAAAGAGTCTTAAAGGAAAATATCATCTTGTCTCCCATGAAGACTTTTAGCAAATAATGCCAACATAATTGAGGGGATAATTGGAGTGAATTATAGAAGAAGATAAGGAAATAATTAATTAGGTGGTTGAGAAAATATCTCCATGTCTTCTATGAATTGACGGAAAATAATTCAATGTCCCCTTCGGATACCTTTAGCAAAATGAGAAGAAGTCTATATAATTGAGCAATAATTTAGGGAGACAAGATTGGTAGAAGTAAGTGTTGGTAAGTTTTGAATGTTTCTTAGGAAGACTTGGTAAGAAAATACTAAAATGGTATTTTTTTTAAATGATCATAAACAACTTAGTAATTTTAAATAGTCACATTTTATTCATTAAATTTTACAAAATTATGCCCGTTAAAAATACGGGTGTTACATTCATTACATTGTTTCGTTCAATTCCAAGCTTTCTCTTTTTCTGCTAGACAAGTTTGTGGTCTGGATCGACGTTCAGTCGATGCGAGATTATGCTCAGGTCGATTCTAGGCATATCTATGTGGGACCATGTGAAACAATCAGTGTTAGCTTTAAGAAAATCAATTATTTGGGATTTTATACCTTACTTGAGTTGTGACCCAATCTTCACTGTATGCCTTTCATCCAGCGAGTCGATTTGAAGTTCATCAAACTGCTCTAGAACCGATTCGACGTAGCTTTAGTTACTAGGCCCGTTTGGTTGGGTTGCCTGTAATTGCTATAAAGCTATTTTCTGCTTCATAGCCGTGACATAGCAGCTCCTCGCTGCCTCTTGGCTTCCTTGAATCTCCCGAATGCCTCGCTTCATCAGAAACCTTATCGTCTGATGGTACGTTGAAAGGACTGCCTTCATAACATATATCTAAGGCCACCCCAAAATGATATTATACCCCGAAGGGCAATCCATGACTAGGAAACTAGTCAACTTCTTTTCCCTCGCTGTATACATTGGAAGCTTGATTCTCCCAATGGCTGTTGTTGCTTCGCCATTAAAACCTATCAATGACGTTGGGGATTTCTCGATCTCCTCTTCACCGATTTCTATTTCTTTTAGCGTTGAGAGGAATAGGATATTGGTAGAGCTTCCGTTATAACTACAATTCTGTTGATCTCGTAGTTTGCAACATTAAGTTTGATAACTAGGCATCGTCATGCAGAGCATCGAGCCTAAATGCCTCGTTGCTGCGAAACGTAATAACATACTCGCAGTGTCCATTATCAATCAAACGAACTGACGGTCGCTTGATTCACTTTCCTCTTATGCACCTTCATTTGGTTGACGGAATCGCCGCTAAAAACTGAGCCTCCACAAATGGCTCCAATTACCTTCCTGACTAGTGGTGGTGATGGTGTTTTCTCATGGGCTCGATGGTCCCTTCGTCCTCCTCGCTTTTTGTCGAGCCCATATATTTTTCTTTCCCGCTCAAAGAGGTACTCCCTTAGATGCCCTTTTTTGAGCAACTCCATGATTTCGGATCGCAAGACTTTGCAATCGACCGTCAAGTGCTCTGTATCTCGATAAAATTCCTAATACTTAGATTGGTCATGTGAACAACTTGGGGCCATCTTATTTGGCCACCGAACGTAATCTTTGCCTTCAAGCTGAATGACTAATTTGGACAGTGATATGTTGAGTACGTACTTTGGTGGTGATAGTGGTCTGGACTCAGATCTTAACTTGAATTCTTTCCTCCTCCATTCCCTTTTTGGTGGTGTCCTTGTCCGTCCTCGTCGATCCGACTGTTGCGTTGCTTCTTACTCCACCTGTTTTAGTCTTTTGATCTTGCGAACTCTCGTTTACATCTTTCATTTTCTTCCTCTAGGTCGATCCACCTTTTAGCTCTGTTCAAAGCTTCTTGGATTGTCTGTGGGTACTCGGAACATATGATGTTCTTAAAGGGGGACTTATGTAGGAGTCCTTTCTTCAGTGCCTCTCTAGCTGTTCCATCTTCCAAGTCTAATATCTCCGAGAGCGCTTTGTTGAACCTTTTGATATAAGCTCATAGCGACTCGTCTAGGCTTTGAATGATAGACGACAAATCTGTGGTCGTCTTTCCTGTCTTGGTATGCACCATATACGCTTTGACGAACGAATCTGCCAAGTCTTCAAAGCTGTCTATCGATCTAGTAGGTAAGTTACTAAACCATCGAAGTGCTGGACCTTTGAGTGACTGCACAAACAACTTGCACATCATCTTATCAAGAATCGAGTCCGGGATGTTCGCAACACTGACCACATTCTTATATTATAGCAAGTGGTCTTTTGGATCAAAGTTTCCGTCGAATTTGGCGAACACAAGGCTTCCATACTTTGGTGGTACAACTGCAGTGATTCTCCTCAAGAACGGTGTATCTCAAATGTTCTTCGAGATGTTATCCAATGCTGGGGTCTTACTTGTCGCTTTCGAAACCTTCTGATCGATTTTCTCTTCTACGAGTTTAGAATTCTGCTCGAGTATCTCTTTCATCATTAATTGGATCGACTCGGGTCAATAGAGTGACAGTTGGTGCTTCTTTTGATCGAGCGGTCGGTTCTGTCCTTTCATTTTGTTCGATCACATCGTCGCTTCGATTGAATTCCATGCAAGTACTTGTCGTCGTTGTAGTAGTTGTCATTACCAGAGTTGTCGTGGCTGTAGGAGCTGCTGGCATTGTTGCTGGTGCTAGGGTCGAGGGAGTATACAATGGCTGCATCCTCCCAATTGGGCTATACAAGGACTATTGTCTTCTAGGTTGTAGCGTCTGAAACTACCACTGTGATGTTGTCAACACCAAGAATGTGGAATACCCATAATACGGGTAGTAGTAAGATTACGAAGCCATCTAGAAGTTCAAGTAGTTGATTTGACTTCTCATGGCTAAATTCTCACTGCTGAGTTGCTCCAATCTTCTATCGTGCTCTTGAGAACGAGCTGCTTGTTCCTGGAGCATTTTCTTCAAGGCCTCAACTTCTACTGTAAGGTCTTCGATTTGCTGGTTGACCTGGGGAATTGATTTAGTCTCTTCAATTGTGGTATTGAGAGTATGCCGGTTGTCGATGTTGTCAGCCATTTGAATCCGAGTCTAAGATCTTGGAGTTTGATGATCTGAACGCCCCACGGTGGGCACCAAACTGTAGACGGAGAATCTACAATCAAATATTAAAATTTTAGATTAGGTTGTTTGAGAACTTGAGCCCTCAAATCCCCGTTAAATGGACCTGTTAGCTCGGGTTGAAATGCAAGATTAGAATGAAATAAATTAAATAATGTTGTAACAAGAGTAACACGCGAGGTTTATAACGCTTCATTCTATTAAAGAAGAGTTATGTCCACTGTAATTCACTATGATATTCTAGGTACAGATTTCAAGAGAGTAAAAAGAAGTGAGAAAGCAAATGTGCAGAGTTTCTATATCTTTTTCTATTTGTGTCGTACAATGAAGCAACCATCCTCTTATATAGAGGATGAGAAAGAATCGTGGCTCTCAATAATCTGACGGAGTGGGATAATGCACTGTAAGTAACCGCAATAGTGGGACACGTGTCGATTGGTAATAGGTTGCAAGAATCACACTTTACCCATGTTTCGGTCCATAACTAGACGTGTTATAACCGTCAATTTGTGCTAATAACTGTTTACTCATTGCGATCGATCTGGTCGAACGAAAACATAAAAAATGAGTACAAATTATCCTGAGCAATCAAGAATGAAATGCCTCCAGCAAGATATAATCGAATCAAGCGAACAGTACGAATCGTCAATTCGATCAGACTTCAGCTAGTTGATTCCATTCGATCCATTCGACTAGTTTCAATATTAGGCCGCCCTGACTTGCTAGCAATTTGGGCTGACTAAATTGCACCCCAACAACTATTAAAGCGAGAGAATTTTTTTTAAAATAAACATGTAGAAAACAAAATCATAAAATTATCAAAGACACATTTAAAATAAGTTATTTTAATAGGGGGCAAAACAACAGGGGAACAAAGAAGCAATATAAAAAATTAGATGAAATTTTTTTTATGTATTTTAGGAAAAAAGGATTGAAAAGAGATAGCAAACAAATAAAAAAAGGATATAGGATTTTTTTTAAAAGAAACAATTAATACATAATTAATAAGTATTTAGACGTTGTTTCAGATTATAGCTCAAAATAAAAGTTTGAACTAAAGTTAATTTAAAATTAAAATTCTATGAAAAAAATATTATGATAAACTATATTTAAATTGTAATTGTGATTTGAACTACATTGAAAAGTACACTATAACATTATTTAGTTATAGTACTAATTTGTTCTCCCTTTTTTTTAATATCACAGTCACACACATTATAGTTATCATAAATAATATTTTATAATTATCATGAGTAATTGTAAAATACTTTATTATGACCGTTAATAATTACCATAATTATTATGAACTTTCTTGTTTCTTGTGATTGATTTGTTGCCGTCTTGGGCGTTAGAGAGTTTCTTGCAGGACCCTATTAGAAAAGAACCATGCAAGGTCTTAGGCAGGTGGTCATTTTTCTGCAACAACTCTTGTGTAGCATTTATAAAACATTCTTGAGGGTAAAAATTTGAAGATTGGCTAGGAGAAAGTGCCTATTTTACATATTTTTAACATTAGATTCGAATTAGTTTGATTAAAAAGTATATGCATAATATTTTGAAATTAGCCTGTTTAAGTGGTTGCAAGTTTTTTTTTTATTAGTACTTGTTAGAGTTTAAATCCATATTCTCTTTCCATTAACTCCGTTACTTAATGGTATTATTTGGAGCATACAATTTAAGTTTAAAAACAATAACATGTGATGTGAAAGTTTTATATTATAGCAACTTTTTGTTTGTTATTATAGCTGTTGAGAGCTTTATATTATTTGTAGGTAACTGATGGATAAGAATTGATATTCTAAAGACCCTATAACTATTTTTTTTTTGTGATTAGTAAAAAAAAAAAATCATTTTCTTAAACTTTAATATCTTAAAATTTCTTAATTCCTGCCTCAGGGCTTAAATATAATATTTTTTTAATCATGAAGAAAACTTTAAGAATGAAGGAGATTTTTCTCAATTTCTTATATGAAAGAAAACAAAAAAAAAAAGGAAAACTTGGAGGAGAAGGCATAGGCAAGGAGCACAGCAGCCAACCGCAACCTTTAGACACAAACTATAAACCGTAGACGTAGTCGTACAGATCACCACCAATTGACGAGAACCACTTCAGACTTTTTAATCAACAGAATAGAAACAGAACAGTTACAGACAACCAAAAACAAGCGAAAGAGAAAGAAAAGAGATGAGTTTTCTCGCGGGCAGATTAGCCGGGAAAGAAGGGGCATACTTTTTCCAGGAATCCAAACAGGCCGTGAGCCGTCTCAAGAAACCACCATCGCTGTCGCAAAATCAACCTTCTTTGCCTCCGGCTGGCGCCGAGCACGAATCCCGAGCCGACGTGCTTTCCGAGGTCTTGCGCCACTCTCTTCCCTCCAAGCTCTTCCACGAGAGCCCTAATTCCTCGCCGTCAACCACCATTTACGCAGCTTCGAAATGGGGTCTCAACTCCGATCCCAGCATCAACGGCCCTTCCGTCAATTCTCAGGCTCTCAATCCTCTCAGGGCTTACCTTTCTATGCCTCAGGTCACCTTTGGCCCCAAAAGGTCCTCTTTCTCTCTCTTCCTCTCTCTCTCAATTGTTTATTTCTAAGTTTTGTTTGGTTCGCAATAAGAAAAATTTAGTTTTTGAGAATCTTGATAGTTTCAATTTTTGATCAAATTCGATTGAAGAGTATCGTATGAATGGGAATTTTATACCGCTTTTTGTTTGTTGGAATACAAAATCCAATATTTAGGTCACTTAATACTATTAGTTTAGGCTTAGAACTGTTTAATTCATCATTTGTTTTTATAACATGGTAGGCAATGGATGCAGGTGGCAACTGCCGGAGGCGAAGAACTCGATCTCGGCATCAACGGCTAACGAGTTGCGGGAGCGGGCCCCTGTAAATCCCCAGAAGTTGAAGGCTGCAGCTGAAGGGCTTGCACAAAGTACGTCCAAAATGTATCTCAAGTGCTTCTTGTCTAGTTTACTAAATACGTATAGTTGAGCCTATTATTGTTGTTCTATTATTGCTTGGGAACATTGGTTGTTGTTTTTTCTCGTTTTGGCTTTGCCTTCATTTTTTTTTTCTGCGACGCAATTATAAGCTCGTTTGTCATGATTATGGGAAATTATGACTCTTTCCTATTTCTCCAACCAAATAATCAAAGCTCAAGGTTTTCCTCATTTCTATTTTTGTTTTGTTTTGTTTTGTTTTGTTATTTGGTAGTTGGAAAGGCGTTTGCTGTAGCTACTGCACTAGTGTTTGGTGGTGCCACTTTAATGTTTGGAATGGCTGCATCCAGACTGGGGTTGCGCAACGTAAGTAAATAATTTTTTATCTATTATTATTACTGTTATTTGCCAGAACTACGTACCAAGAAGCAATTTATCACTTATCAAGTGTTGGATAATGTAAAAATTGATCTAGAGCGTTGAAATTTGAGATTCTTTTGTTAGGGGGATCCAACAAAAAAAATCACATTTTAGATCTTTTTGGAATGTCATCTTAACATCTGAAAAAACATTGCACGGTGTGACCAAGTTTGACTGGTCGTATTGTAGAGGCCTCGTATTTTTTTCACCTCGAGTCCGTGACCTTCTAATTAAAATAACAATAAATTCATCCATTGTTTATTTTACACCTACATGCCATACTTATTAAGAAATACATGAGCCAATGATGTACCAGTTGCTTGTCTAACTTTTGATTGTTCTTCTGATTTCTGAATGTCTATTTACCTTTATTTATTGAACTCATTGATTAACAATTTAAAGAGAAAACTTTGTGATATGAAACCGGGTGAAGAAATTTCTTTTTCGATGTTTTAAGTCTTTAAATGAAAATGATTGAACTATGGAAAAGTAGTAAAGTACCGTGTATGAGGCACAAAATTTGGTGGATGAGTGGTTTATGGTCTGAAATCTACTAAAAATGCATTAACAAGACCAAAATAAAATCTCTTGACTGTCATATCTTGATCTTCAAAGTTAAGTGATTAAAGTGATTAACTGACGAATCAAAAATTAATAGTTATGTCTAGGGTGTCGAAAACTGGGTGGTAGGAAGGAAAGTACGGAATTTCAGACTCATTAATGGCTATCAAGTTCCAAAATTGGCAGGATTTATTTATGGTTTCGATGGACGTGATACCCTTTTCATTGTTATTGATAATACTGCGAGAAAGATTGTTGGCACATGCTGGTTATTAAAGTCCCAGTGCACATTTTTATTAGCTGCTCAGAGGCCAATAAATACTTTCATGCTTAGTATGCCGCCGGAACCATTTAGTGTTATTCAATTATATCTCTTTAAACTTGTTGTCCCATACTTGATGCGTTTTTATGCTCTTTGGTTTGGCATTGTTTATGTTCTGCTTTCTGGTCCTTAATTTCGTGTTAGAATTACAACGCTTACACAAGCGGCTTTAATGCATTTTAACAGAGTGATGATATCCGGACTAAAGGAAGAGACCTCGTTGAGCCAAAACTCGAGGTGTTTAAGAAGCAACTACTTCCTTTAAAAGATTGGGTATGTCAAATACAAGCACGGGATTTTTCCTCCTTTCCTTCGGGAAACTCTCACAAACTAACTTGAGCTTCTGATTTCAGGCTGAAAATATGTCAAACAAATGGCATTTGGAAAGGGGGGGAGATATTAAAGAGAAGCCTATGATAAAGGAGCTCTCTAAAATTTTTGGAGCTAAACCATCCAATTAATTCACTTGTTTCTTTCTTACCCCCCTTTTTGTATTTAGTGTGTAAAGAATTATAGCTCCAATCTAATGCTCGGAAATCCGGACCGTCTTGCACGTGTAGAGTCGCTTAGTTGTGTGAAGTTGATATCATCCCCGTTTGGTTCGATGATTCAAATCGAATTTGGGCAATTCAGATTGTAAGATCCATTCAAACATATTCCCTCAAGAAAAGTCCATTTTCCAATTTACCAGTATGTGTGGTCATTTGAGAAGTGTCAAGATGAATATAGACATGATTTGGATCATGGTTGGAAGTAATAGCAGTGATTGAATGAATGATTTAGGGATATCTATCTTTTTATACCCTTATTTTAGGTTAATGTAAAACTTATACTTTCGGTTTTTAGTCTCATCAAATATATAACTTAGATTAAATTTAATACATAAATTTATATTTTATTTCAGTCAATAGTTAGTTTTGATCTTTAAAATGACTAAATTATCTTTAAGAAAATAGAGAAAAATTAAAACTTAAAAGAAGAGAAAAATTAAAACATACAAAACACCTTTTTTAAGGTATTTATATATTTTTAAAGTCGAAAACCTTAGTATAAAGTTGTTTCAAATATGTATAGTTTTTTTCTTTTTCAATTAAGGGTATTGTAGGCAATTTTCTAGATTAATTTTGAATATTAATTGAAAAAAAATATAAATTTATATTTAAATCGTATAAATTCAATGAGATCTAAAACCCAAGATATTTATAACCCAACGATTTAACTAGTTGCTCCCGGTTAACATTGTAAAATCCTCATTTGATGATAGCTTGAACTTTGATTTGAAACTTTAACTGATTGCAAGACTTTGCTTTTTCAAAGATGTTGCTTAGGGTTGGCAATTTGTGTTCACGTGTCGTGTTCGTGTCAACACATTTACAACACGACACGATTAAAAAAAATTATTATATAAAATTTTTAAAATTTTGACTCACAAAATTTTAAAAATTAAATTTTTTTACTGTATAAATTTTTTTGTTATAAACTAAAAAGTACTTATTAGTGTCTAAAATATAACAATATTTCATTACTAAATAGTTAAACTGAATTTTTTTTAATCTTTAAATTTTAGCTAAACAAGATTGGACAAAAATTAATTTCTATACAAACACATTGAAATACAAGTGTTTACATAGAGGAAAAAGGGGAGAAAGCCTCTCTTTGCTTTCGATGTGGAATTCTTTAACCAAATCCTTAAAACCATAATAAATATATTAGAAGCCCTCATTTAACAAAAAACATCAATCCACCTTGGTGGTGGGTTGGCGGCATTCTCATTTCGTATTATTTGTGTCAACTTATTTATGACCCAATTAATATAAATGTGGTTCAAACTTATTTATCTAGTGTCGTTTTCGTCTTGTGTCATCATATCATGTCTGAAATTACTGGCTCTAATGTTGCAATCATCTGACGTAGAGGATCTAGGAAACAAGGAAAACAGAGGCTGAAATAATAAAAAGTTGGTTTACTTTGCTTTGTCAAGGGGATAATCTTGACGTGAAAAGACATGATAATAAGTTCTTGCATTTGAATTAAACATAAGAAAATTTTTTATCACAAACCTTGTTGTCACTAAAATGGTTACCAGAGCAATTTTATTCTGAACAAAATGGCTCCATAACTTCTTTTTCCCCTTAAGAAAAGAAAAATATGTATAGGACGATGTATGCGTGAACGAAGAGAAGTTTAATGAAACACATTTTACTTCTTGAGCCAACCCTCATACCCAAGAAACTACAAGGTAAATGATAAGACTGCAGTAACTGATGTGTTCGTCGTTTCTTTTTTTTAGATAAATGTAATTGCCCTTTTTGAGTGACCTTCGTGGCTCATAGTCTAAACCAGCTCCATATTTCCAAGCCTCAAGACGTCTCTTCCACTGATATTAGACTCTGGTGGAAGTATACTTAACAATGACCTTGCAAAAAAAAAAAAAAAAGCAACAAATGAGATTCATATAAATAATGATAAATGCCAAAAATAGATAGCTTGTTTGGTAAAGTTGGTTCTAACCAACTTTTCAATTAAGAATAGTGTAAAGCTCTCACATGCTACAATAAAAGAAGAAAGTTGCTACAGTATAAAGCTCTAACATGCTATAGTGTTTACAATTCTAACCAATAGTTCTAACCACCATACCAAACACCCTAATAATGTCTTTTTATCGCTTCGGGGAAAAAAAGGAAAAAAAAAAACGATAATGAAAAGTAAGTACCTTATTAGAGGTTCTGTAAAGGTTGACACAAGAGTATAGAGACCCAACATGACAAAATGTCCGGACCAGCCAACAAGTACAGGAAAACCAACCTGAAAAACAAAAAAGAAGCAACCTCAAAAGTTGCCTGATTAGAGATGTACTTAAAGATTAAAAGATAATAATTACTCACAGACAATTTATCAGGCATTAGATGGTGACCAAATCAATCTGAACGATTGAAATTTAAGCTATTTTTATCTGGTGGTATCTAACGACAAATAAGTTTCAACAATCTGAATCTTTTTTATTACCATTTAACGCCTGAAAAAGCATTGTATGCGAGAGTTCAATTCAAAAGTAGTGGGTGACTCCTAACTTACAATTACCTGTACGAAAATCGATAGAAGAATTTGAGGTTTGGTTATCATAACTAGGCCAAGCGTCTTGGAAAGAGGCCCAAATTGCACAACATCCTGGCAAAACAGCAAACTTTCAAAGGAAAATTAATTTCATAACAAAGCAACTACTGTTTTACCAGAGAAAACTTAAAAAGAAAAAAAATGATGTTGCCACATAATTTAACCGACTGATCAATTTGGATTGGTGGATCTACCACAAAATGATCAAAAGAAAGATTAACCTGAAGGAATGGTCTTGGCACTGGATCCCCCAGCCTCTGAAGAAATAAAAACAGCAAGAGATCAGGAAACAGGAAAATGAGACATTTAGTAAAATGCCATTAAAGAGAGAAAGAGAGCGAGAGAGAGAGAGTATCTAAACATATGATTTTACCTGCATACTCTGAAAATTGGCATAAAGTAGAGCATTGAAAAAATCTGGTGGAGCATTAGACTCTTGTTTTGCTGACATTGCCCTTTGGAACAACCAAGAAGCACTTAAGTTGGGCTGTAATAACCATATCAAACATAAATTTGAAATCATTGCTCTAAGGGATAAAAATAAATAAATAAATAAATAAATATAAACATAAAGAATTTTGGGCAAGGACAGAAAACAAGAAGTCACCAACCATGTATGGATTAAGCACGGACAAGTTGTATGAGTCAAGAAAGTAGCCACTGATTGCTTCATATATACATTTTTTAAGGCAAAAAAGAAAGAAAATTCCATGCAGAACAAGAGAAAACAAGTGTCATTCGCTGTTTAAGATTCCAAAGGACTAATAATTGTTTGAGACCTAAGAAATCACAAAGATAAGTCTATATAAGAATGTATTATACCACTTGAAAGTCTCTCAAGGTGCCTTGTCAAGCTCCCAAAACCGCCGAAAGAAACAAGTGACTGTATGCCACTGGCATCACCAAACTACAGAGAATGGTATTGTAACACTTTTGTATTCCTTTTTGGCATGTGAGCGTAACCTACTTGGAGGCTTCAGAAGTGTAATAATATAAATACCACCTGTAAAACACGGTCAAAAGCTGCTGGAAATGGGCTGCTGCAGTTGAACATCCCTCGTTAAAAATTGAAACGTGTCAGTATGAACACATTTTTTGATACACAACTTCTACCAACTACAACAGCCAAAAAATCCAAAAATTCGTTTACAGTCACCTGTCACAGTATGTGGGGAAAATGCCATATATGACGCGAACAATCTCGAGATTGTCAAGAGATACTCCCTATAATAAATGCATATACAAGCATTAACCAACGTGAGGACATCACAATAGAAAGAAGGAACTTGTGGCAATTCAAAGTCTTTTAAGTTTGAGCTGAAAGGACCACTGATTCCGACCAATCTGGAAAAGAAAGAAATTCCGATGCAACTAAGGCAGTGGGGCTGCAAGATGCGAATCAAGCTGACCTGATAATCCTGCACTAAATCCCAGTATTCTTTAAGTAATTCTTCCGAGATTGAGGATCCAGGTTGGGATCAACATAAGTGAACATGTTAGTAGTACGATCCGTAGGACCTGAACCCGCGGGAAATGCCTGCAAATGTTTAATTTCACACATGCTTGATAGCTTTTTTCCTTCTTTTTTAATGCTATTTTGTGTTTTATCTACTAACCTCCCAACAGCATTGGACTCTTGATGTTCCAACCCTCCTTACCAATGAACTACTTGTTGGCTCCAAGGTTTCACAAAGCTATTTTGATGATAACAAATACAATTTTTATTATATGTGCAAATATTCTTTTAAACGAATAATTATCTTGAGTGTTTCTAAGCTTACTTTCCAAGAAATCAAGTGAAGACAGTTCAAGAAAACTTGTGGAAAAAGTATTTTGAAAGGGGACTCACAAGAACTTGAAGATTACAAGTTTTTATTCTAAAGTCTAGAATTGTAAGTGAGCAATTCTCAAATTAAATGATCAAAAGAAAGCTTAAGAGCACACACTCTCATTGCATATTTGCATTTAATGTTATTTTTGAATTCATATTGCATGTGAAAATTATGATTTAAACTGTTTTAGAAGTGCTTAAATATGTTGATATAAAACAGGTTTCAAAATCAGGTCACATATGCATTTTGGCCTAAGGCAGATCGGCATGCCGACCATATTTGGTTGGCCTGCCGAAGATGATCCGCCTGCCGAAAATCCTGTTTCGGCCTGTCGATCTGGGGATTTTTTAACCCCTCGCTGCAATGGCTTTGCCGGCCTGCCGAAGGCATCTTCGGCCTGCCGAAGTTGTGGAGATCGGCTTGCCGAACTCCTTGCTTCGGCCTGCCGATCTGAGGGTTTTCAAAACCCATTTCTGCAGAAGCTTTAGCGGCCTGCCAAACTCAACTTTCGGCTTGCCGATGGTTCACAGTTCAGAGTTCGGCCTGCCGAACTATGAACCAGCCTGCCGATCTGGTGACCGTTGAGAAATTGATTTTTAGCGCCTCATTCTTCGGCCTTCCGATCTTTACTTCCGGCCTGCCGATCTATCTGTAACGACTAGTTTTCTGACCGTTGGAGCTCCATTTGCAACGGCTAGTTTGACTCAAAATTGATTTGTTCAGAGGTTTCTAAGCACTAGGAAGCTATATATACCTATCCATTCAATGTGCAATCAATGATAAAGGAACACAAGTGAAATTTGACATTATTCTACATTGTTCTTCTCAAGCATTCATTACACACACTTTCTCTTGAGCCAAAATTATTTCATACTCTAATTGAGAATTACTCACACCTCCAAACACATACCATAGTTGTATTTTCATCTCTTTCTGTTTTGGAGTGTATATCTTGTGAGTGTACCAAAATTACAACTACATTATTTTCATTGTTGGTTTCTAAAGCCTTGTAAATTTGGGAAATTCTTGGTTAGACAATCTCCGGAAAAATTGTCCCTTTATAAGAAGGTGTGGTGAGCCTCGGGTTGAGCAAGTCACCGGTTGTATAAAGGAGTAATCGTACCGAAAAGATGGTCTATTAGTGCAAGAGGTTAAGCAAAGGAGTTTAGCTTGACGACAGTAGACGTAGGCATATTGGCCGAACCACTATAAATAGCGTTTGTATTTCTTCTCCTTACTCTTCACTTTATTGCCGCTTAATTGTTGCTTGGTTGTGCTCGTATTATCTCGTTCTCATATATACTTCTTAAGCATTTTACTTTTGAAAAGTTTCAATAATTGTAAAAGTTTCGAAAACCCAATTCACCCCTCTTGGGTAGTTATTCTTGAAATAACACTACTATATATAATATCACTTGTAGAGTTATTAGTAAAGCCACGAGCACAAGAGCCAAGGACAAGGCGGAGACCATCTGGCTTCCTTCCGGATCTTATCTGCAAGTTATAACAGAATGTTACATATAGGTGGTCCTTCGCTTTAAAAACCCAAATGGGTTAAAATTTCGGTTGGAAGGATCATCATATTCATTGGACGTGATGTTACCAATCATATCTTTTAACATTTTTTTTCTGAGATATTAAGAGTGGATAGTATAGAAAGTATACGCATTAAAAATTTTGCTTGAAACTGCAGGATTACCTGCTTTACAACGGGTAAAAAGTTCCCCATTGCGCATCAATTATGAGGCGAGATGACAAAATTTTCCCTTCGGCGAGTATTGTGACCTAGTGTGAAAAGTGATAAAAAAAGAGCATCAGTTATTCAACTGTTCATTAACTGCATAAAATCTATAGGTTAAAAAATGTAAAAATTCGTGTTTTAATTATTTTTTTTGCAAGGAAACTAGAGTCCCGAAAATCCAATACCCCATATACATACTGATATGCTCATATTTACACAACCATCGTGCTAAAAACTTAGTCACACTATACTAGGACATGTTTATAAACTATGCACCATTTGCAATTTCACTTCCCAAACTCTTCATTTCGTGTTGATTGCGTTTTATTTCCTTTCTGACCCATCCCACATGTCCAATGCCACAAAAAGCTCGTAAACATATCATGATACAACATCCTGCAATGCCACAACTTAACCTTGGTTGACGCTGTCTCCATCTATTTTTTGTTCTTTTATTTACCGCTTCATTTTCATTTAAGCATGATGTTGAGGTGTTGAGATCCCCGGCCGGAGCCTGCGGGCACCTCTAACGTATTGCCGGGGAGGCAGCCCGGCTCGACCCCGAGTGTCCCCAGCTGAGTTATATCCCAGCCGAGTTCCTAGGGAGGTCGGGAGCCCCCACGCGGATTTGCCTCCCTCGGGGGGAGCGTGTCCCCCAGGGGTTTGAACACCTCTTGGATAAGAAGGACTTAGGGTGTCCCTCAGGTACCAATCCCTCCAATTGGATGGATTGGTACCTGGGGTACACGCTCCCCCACGGGAGGCAAATCCGCGTGGGGGTTCCCGACCTCCCTGGGAACTCGGCTGGGATATAACTCGGCTGGGGACACTCGGGGTCGAGCCGGGCTGCCTCCCCGACAATACGTTAGAGGTGCCCGCAGGCTCCGGCCGGGGATCTCAACACCTCAACACTTGAAAATCAAAGAATGATTGGAAGGATCCTTAAAACTAATGTATAGTATTGCGCCTATTGACAATTCAAACGTCAAATATGAAGAGTTGTCCATCTAACTTATAAAATATAAAGATGGCACCCGAAGGAAGTCTTTGGAAGTGTTAGAAACTCACGACTGCATCCTCATATATGCAAATGCTGGAAAGCTCGAACCCTCAAAGATGACTCCACCTAAGGAAATGAAACGGTTCTTCATAATCTCCATAAGCTTTGCAGGCCTGTAGTTAGAGAAGAATGTAATTTAGAGTGATGAGCCAAATTTTTTTAAAGTAGTGTTTATTGAGGATGCAAATAAATAGACAAAAAATAGACATAAATAATAATAATAAAAATCAATAATTTAGACGCAAAAGAGTCTACTAGAGAGTTATTATTCTACAATCCCTATAATGGTATTCAGTGGCTTTGAATAATCAATTTATATCCATCATCTTGATTTTTAGCATGTTAAACAAAGACAATCAAATCAAAATTCACAAAATGAATCTAAAAAAAAAAAGTTTTTGTACTTTACTTTCATCTTTGATACCATAAAGAGAAACAAATACATAAGAACAAAAGATAACTCACAATATGCCAAGATTAAGGATGTCTTCAACCCAAATCTCCCCCTTTCCACCAAATCCACATCTGTTCTGTGCAGTCCATGGAGTCACAAACAAGCAACAAGAAAGAATTTGTAGTGCTAGTCTTTGGCATGGTTAGGGAGAAGAAAAATCCCTTCTATTACCAAATTTTATACTAAAAGTTCCAACAAACGACCACGGCTCAAAGTAGATTAATTTTTCTGAACTCAGAAACAAAGTAATCAACTTATGAATGTTTAGGACTTACAGGATTAAATTTCACTGCAGTGACTTGCACAATATCATCTTCACCTAAGATTCCAACTTTCACGAGCTACAAAAGCTCTTTTCTTGAGATGTTCCATTCCTGCTCCCTCTGGATCATTGAACATCAAAACATCGTTAATAAACTCACTTCACAAACCGATTCCATCCGCCAAAAATTGTATTCTAGATTGATCTTCACGTTTATTTATTCACATTGCATTACCCCTTTTAGAGTATTTCTCTCAACAATGGCAACTCGGAGACCTTTGGAACACAAGGCCGTGGCAATGAAGATTCACAATGTCCCTCGACAAACAATCACATGAAATTTATCTAGAGCCTTCTCAACAACATCAGAATCACTAAATGAACCAGGCATAGTGGAAACCACTTTCTGGGGTTCTTGCACAACTAAAACACACATATGAAAATCATCAGAAGCACAGATAAATAAAAGGGGTTTTACTTTTACATACGACGATTCCATTTCAGATTAAAAGGCAAAAAATTAAATTGAGAAAACAAATTTGTAATCAGACCTGTCTGAGAAGAACAAATAGAAGGCCAAAGTTGATCAAGCCTCTTCAAGGCACTATACGAGCAGGCTCCACCGGCCCCACCGACAGAAATATTCTACATTATTCTCTACCGTTAGTCAATTTCTCTTAAAACGACAACAAAAAGAGAATTGAAGTTACTCCTGAAGTCTAGACGACGTGTCGTTTTGGTGATGTTTGTATAAGTGGCAAGTGCTTCGGGAAGAATTCTATGCTGAGAAGTCTTTTTCCATCAGAACCATATACGTGGATGGTTACTTTCTTTAGTAGCTAGTATAAATATGTTGTGATAAGTCTTAGGGTTTCGTAGTTGATCATTCTACTTTTGAGAAGTCTTGAGAAAGAGTCATTCAGAAAGAAAAAATTTGTAGAGTGAGAAAGAGGGCTATTGTGTTAGGGTTTGAGAGAATATGGGACTATAGGATAATTCTACTGGATATTCTTCTTTGTAACATTGTTCTTTCTTTTGGGCTTGTTTATCTGAGTGATTAGGGTTATTTTGTCATCTCTGTATGTTCTGTTTTCTTGGCAAAGATTGAGGGTGTAATTTCATTCCTTGATAATAAAAGAGCTTTTTGTGGGATAGCTCAACGATGAAATAGGACAATTTCAGTCTGAACCTTGCTAAAAATCTTTTGTGTTCGATCTACTATCATTTTCTTGTTTTCTTTGAATCTTTGTGATTCTTGCCTGTGTCTCCAACAGGTGGTGCAGTGAGCATGGACCCTTGAGAAAGAATTTCAAAGATATGTATAAAGGAGCCCTGAAAGATCGTTTCACGGAGAGGCCATAGGAATGGCAAAGTTTGAACTTGACAAGTTCGATGGCTTTGGAGACTTTGGTCTTTGGAGGAAGAAATTCAAGGCAATCCTTGTATAATAGAAAGTTGGCAAGGCACTGGGAAACATGGCAGAGGTGACTGCGATAGAGGCAGAAAAGGCCGACATGCAAGAGATAGCATACTCGACAATCATTCTTTACCTTGCAGACAATGTTCTTCACCAAGTTAATGATGAAGATACTACAGCGAAAGTATGGCTCAAACTTGAGCAACTATATATGACTAAATCTTTGACAAATAAGATCTATCTCAAGGAAAGCCTCTTCAGTTTTAAAATGGATTCCAATATGGACTTAGAGAAAAATCTTGATACTTTCAATAAAATAGTTATTGATCTGGCCAATATTGGGGAAAAGATTGAGGAAAAAAATCAGGCAGTGATTCTCTTGATTTCTCTTCCTGAGTCTTATAGAGATGCTAAGAATGCTATCAAATATGGTAAAGAATCACTCTCTCTAGAAGATGTACTCTCGACTTTAAGATCCAGAGAATTGGAATTGAAGCTAGAAGGATCCCAAAAAAAGGAGATTCAATGGTGATGAAGGTTTGTTCTCAAGAGGAAGACGACAAAGGAAAGATTTCAACAAGTCAAATTTTAGGCCAAGTTCAAGGTCTAAATCAAGAACCAACAACAAAAAGTGCTATTATTGCAATAAGATAGGGCACATTAAAAAGGTTCTGTAAGGAATGGAAGAAGAAACTGGCTAAACAAAAGTCTGGAGAGGTGGAAACTGCCACTGCAAATCAAGTTGATGGATATGACAATTCTGAAATGCTGATTGTGGGTACCAAGAAACAAGAGGATGAGTGGCTTCTGGATTCTAGGTGCACTTACCATATGTGCTCGAAAAAATCATGGTTCTTGAATTACAAGTCATTCAATGGTGGGAAGGTTCTGATGGGAAATGATTCTTTATGTTCTATAACTAGAATTGGCTTTGTTGTTCTAAAACTACAAGATGGCACAACATATACCTTGAAGGTTGTGAGACACATCCCAGAGTTAAGAACAAATCTTATTTCCTTAGGGTCTCTTGATGATTTTGGTTATGTCTGCAAAGTTGAGAATGGGATCTTGAAAGTATTAAGGGTTCCATGGTTGTAATGAAAGGAATCAAGCAATATGGCCTTTTTGTCCTGCAAGGTCAAACAATCACAGGATCTGCAGTAATTGCATCTAAGGCAACAAACACAATTGATGTGTGGTATAGAAGATTGGGTCATATTAGCGAGATGGGACTCTAAGAACTCAGCAAGCAAGGCCTTGTGGGAGAAGATAAGCTAGGAAATCTAGAATTCTGTGAACAATACATCCTTGGAAAACAACACAGAATCAGTTTCTCATCATCCACATACAAAGCAAAGGAACCATTGGAGTATGTACATGCAAATCTCTAGGGCCCAAAAAGAACTCCTACGTTTAGTGGCCATAAGTATTTTTTTCTATTGTGGATGATTAGTGAAGAAAAGTATGGTTGTATTTGTTAAAAACTAAGAATGAGTGCTTTAATAAATTTAAAAAATGGAAAGCCTTAGTAGAAAATCAGAAAAATATAAAATTTAAAGTATTAAGAATTGATAATGGATTAGAATTCTATCATGAGGATTTTACTATTTTTTGTGCTAATATGGGTATTTTAAGACATAGAACTATAAAGAAAAACCCCAACAAAATGCGATAGCTGAGAGGATATGTTATTTGGTGCTGGCCTTAGTAAAAGTCTTTGGGAGGAAGCTGTCACTACGGCATGCTACTTAATAAATAGAAGTCCATGTAAACCAATAGGTTTAAAGATGCCAGAAGAAAATTAGACTGGGAAACTAGCTAATCTTGAACATTTAAGAATCTTTGGTTGTGCAGCTTATGCACACCAAAAAGAAGGCAAATTAGATCCTAGGTCCATGAAGTGTTTTTTTCTTGGTTATCCTGATAGGGTGAAAGGATATAGGCTCTGTGTTAAAGAGGGAAGTTTAATATTATCATAAGCAGGGATGTTATTTTCAATGAAAGTGACATGCCTTATTTTAAAAAGAACAAAAATATTGTTATTTCTTATGTTAATGCAAATGAGGAGCTTAAGGCACCACGACAAGTCCAGTTCGAGGTGGAAGAGCTTGCTAATCCTGGAGGTCCACCTCAAAACCAAGAAAATGTGGTGGAAATCTCTAACAGTAACCAACCAACATTAGAAGTTTTGTCTAATGGTAACAGTTAAGATCATTAAGATGCAGCATTCCAAGATCTCACTAATTATCAACTAGTAAAAGACCAACAATGGAGAATGGTAAGACCTCCCAATAGGTATGAGGGAGGAAATTTAATTTTTATGCACTCACTGCTGAGATTTTAGAAAATTTTGAACCTAAAACATTTGAAGAAGTAATTAAGAGTGTTAAATCTAAAGAATGGGTGCAAGCAATGAAAGAAGAAATGGATTCATTAACAAAAAATAATACATGGATTTTAGTTAATAAATCAAAGAATCAGAGGACAATTGATTATAAATAGATCTTTAAACCAAAAAAAAAGGATCCACTCCTAGAGAACCAATTAGATATAAAGCTAAGTTAGTTGCTAAGGGTTTTACTCAAGTTGAAGGTATAGATTTTACTGAAATTTTCTCACCTGTTATAAAGTTTAAAACCATTAGAACTGTCCTATCATTGGTAGTTCAAATTGATTAGGAACTTGAATAAATAGATGTAAAAATAGGTTTTTTACATGGTGATCTAGATGAAACTATTTACATGAATCAGCCCCTGGTTTTCAAATTAAAGGACGTGAAGAAAAAGTCTGTTTACTAAGAAAATCCTTGTATGGTTTAAACTAGTCACCACGTTAATGGTACAGGAGATTTGATTGTTATGTTTCAAAACTTGGTTTTAAAAGAAGCAATTATGATTCCTAGTTATATTATATGAACACAAACTTAAACAATACTGTATATTTGTTACTTTATGTAGATTACATGTTATTAACAAGCACAGATGCAAGTGTTATAAAGGTTGTTAAGTGTATGTTGTGTGCAAAATTTGAAAATGAAAGATTTAAGAATTGCTAAAAGAATTCTAAGCATAGATATTAAGAGAGACAGAAAATTAAAACTATTATGCTTGTCACGAGAAAAATATTTACAAAAAGTAGTACAAAAGTTCTATATGGATAAGTCAAAGCCTATCAAGGTTCCTCTGAGTGGTCATTTTAAGCTATTTGCAATTCAGTGTCCTGTTACTAGTGAAGAGAAATTAAAAATGGCTAAGTTTCCTTATTCATGTGCCGTAAGGTCTTTTATGTATACAATGATCTACACTAGGCCAGATCTAACCTATGTAGTAAGTGTCTTGTGCAATTATATGTCAAATCTAGGTCAAAACCACTAGTTGGATTTAAAATAGTTGCTAAAATATGTTAATAGTACTCTTAGTCTTGGATTAATCTACAAGGAAAATTCTAATGATATCATTTTAGATGGTTTTGTAGATTTTGACTTTGTAGGTGATAGAGATAAGAGGCGATCAACCTCAGCATATGTTATGGTCTTAAGAGGTAATTGTGTTAACTGGAAGTTATAGCTGTAGCCTATTATGGCCCTTTCATCTATTACGACTAAGTATATAGCTAGAGTTGAAGGCTTCAAGGAAGCAATCTAGCTTCAAGGACTTCTTAAAGAGCTTCAAGTGTTGAAAGAGAGAGTTACCATCTATTCAGATAGTCAATCTACAATTCATTTATGCAAAAATCCAGTATACCATGAAAAGACAAAACACATTGATGTGAGACATTACTTCATCAGGGAAAAGATTAAAGAACAGGTGGTGTTTCTGGAGAAAATCAAAACAAATGGTAACCCTTCAGATATGGCAACCAAAGTGGTACCTATAAGCAAGTTCCAAAAGTGTTTGGAACTGCTAAGTGTTAGGAAGATATGAAGACTCAAGGTGGAGCAGTGACCCCCACAAGAAGCTAAATCTTAGTTGTTGTTCAAGTGAAATTGAGGTAGAGTGTGTTGGTCAATTTCTTGTAAAACGACAACAAACAGAGAATTGAAGTTACTCCTGAAGTCTATATGACGTGTCATTTTAGTGGTTTTGTATAAGTGGCAAGTGTTTCAGGAAGAACTCTATGCTGAAAAGTCTTTTCCATCAGAGCCATACACGTGGACGATTACTCTTCTTTAATAGCTAGTTTAAATATGTTGTGATAGGTCTTAGGGTTTCTCAGTTTATCATTCTACCTCCAAGAAGTTAGAGAGAGAGTCATTCAGAAAGGGGAAATTCATAGAGTGAGAAAGAGGGCTATTGTGTTAAAGTTTGAGAGAATCTAGGGCTGTAGGATTGTTCCATTAGGTATTCTTCTCTGTAACACTATTCTTTCTCTTGGGCTTGTTTATCTACGTGATTAAGGTTATTTTCTCATCTCTGTATGTTGTGTCTTCTTGGTGAGGATTAAGGGTGTAATTTCATTCTCTGATAATGAAAGAGCTTTCCGTGGGATAACTTAATGAGGACGTAGACAATCTCAGTCCGAACCTCAGTAAAAAATTTTGTGTTTGATTTGTTATCATTTTCTTGTTTTCTTTGAATCTTTGTTATTCTTACATGTCTCCAACATCTACCACAAAAACAAAAACAAAAACAAATTCACATTTTCAACCTTCCAACAACAACAATAGCAAATTAAGAAGAGTAAAAAGAATATATTTATCTACTATGTAGAATAAAACTTGGGATTTAAGGTAAAGTGTTGTAACCTGGGTTCTAGAGGGAAACGCGTGCATTTTGAAGCATAGGCTTTTGGAAGCTCTGTGTCTTCTTCCATGAGGCAAAGGGCTTAGTTTTGGGTATGTGAAGAATACCCCATTGCTAGGTTGGAGCTGAAGTAACATACTGTCTAACTTGGTTCTCAGTTTTGTTTATGGTAGAGCGTAAAATAGAGTCTCTCAAAACCATTATGCGTACCATAAAAGGACACGTTAACTACAAGAGTGTGCTACGGAAAGCAAAGTCACTAAGGGGTTGTTTGTTTTAAGTACTTTTCGTACTCAATGGATTCAAATTTAAATTCGAGTATCAAGAAACTTTTAGATACGTTTTTGTTTCTCCCAAAACCCAAATCCTTTGAGTATCAAGAATTCAAGTTTTCAAAGTTCTGTTCACCCCTAAACTTTTGATACTCGGATATCTCTACTACAGTAAAAACTGAAATTCTCTCCCATATATTTGAAGAAAAAAATCGTAACTTCTTCATTTGATATCCAATTGAGTATCAAGAATCCAACTTTTCAGAGTTCTGTTCACCCTTAAACTTTTGATACTTAGATATCTCTACTACAGTAAAAACTAAAATTCTCTCTCATATATTTGAAGAAAAAAATCGTAACTTCTTCATTTGATATCCAATTGAGTATCAAAAATCCAAGTTTTCAGAGTTCTGCTCACCCCTATATTTTTGATACTCGGATATCTCTACTACAGTAAAAACTAAAATTCTCTCTCATATATTTGAAGAAAAAAATCGTAACTTCTTCATTTGATATCCAATTAAGATGATTCTTTTTGCAATATGTTCCTAGTGAAGAGAGGAATAAATTAGCATCTATATTGCATATTATTTAGGACTATTAACATTAAGATTTTGTTAGATTTGTTAATAAATCAAAAAACTATTTTCACTACCTTTTCAAACACATATTCCAATTTGTCACAACCCGCTTCTTTTTCCAGGCTGTGAAAGACTCTTTATATATATATATATATATATACTTATGTATAGGTGTAAAACTCAGGAATTTTTTTTTTTTTAAGGACAAGTCATTCATGTGAAGTTTAGCAACTCATCAGGTGTAAACAGATACATATATTTACATAACACACTCTCTTTTCCAATACTGTTGCTAAATATTCTCAAGAGAGGTTTTCATATACCTAAATATGTTCAGTTCTTACATAGCACGTTCAAAGAAAATAAGTTTAAAATATACAGTAGCAGAAACGTAACTGTGGCGGCATCCATACCCCTTTCTGCTCATTACTCATCACCCTCCGTCAGCTCATCAGTGACTTGGTTTTGACCTTCTAGTAGGAATACCTACAGCATGAAATACTTAATGAGCTTATGCCCAGTAAGTCCCATATAACCCACATGCTCATTCAATAAAATGCATGAACCATTTATGCTTTCTTATAAACCTTCTTTATCATTTTTATTTCTTATCTTTAACTAGGGCCTAAGTGTTCGTACCATTGCACACTTAGGTCTACGTAACACCGTGACCATACTATATCCTTGAACTCCTTTTGAATCAGGAGTCGGTACGACACCTTTCTTAATTTCTGGTGACATAATTACCAGCCTAATTATTATGGTTAACATACCATGCATGAAGTGACAAATGCATGTTATACAACGTACATAAAAATTCTTGTACAAAATAGTATATACTGGTACATACTTTTATACTTACAGGTATACCTTAACATTCACACCAGTATACCATATAATATACACACAGGTATATGTATATGCACAAGTATACACCAATATACTTAAAGATACTCATATCATAGCATACACATAGGTATACACTTTGTTATACACACAGGTATACATATACATATGTCACACTTTATACTTATGATTCCATACTGTAGGTGGGATAAGTACTTACTTGATTCGAACGTCAGGTAATTCAACCTCGATTTTGCTCCGTCCTAAACTTCTAGGATCCTGTTGGCCAATTTCAAAGCCATTAGCCAATATTCACTATGTTTCAACACACAGTGATTGTTAATTAATAGACTAAGTTGCATAACTATATACAACTCTAGAAACCATTGGTTTTTCTTATTTCTATCTAACTCTACCTTACCGTTTCTAACGAAGGGCGAAAATCTTTCTAATCAATACTTTTTCCCTTTTTGAAACATTTGACACGGTTCGGGTTATACGGACAAAAATGACGATTTTGCCCTCCGTGAGCCTACTAACCTATCCGAGCTCGATTTCGTTATTTTAACGAAAATAGTCACGTATTAATTTTAAAATAATACCCTAATGGCTCGGATCTCCTAATTTCATATCTACGCCCTATTTTTGTAAAACTTTGAAGTTTAGTCCCTAACTGAAAATTTTTGACAATTTTTTCCCCAGGCCTAAAATTTATCTCTTTAAACCAAAATTTTCCATTTTTCATAAGAATCATTTTTACTCAAAGTACCATATCTTAAATCATTTTCAAAACTTACATTTTTTCATTTTAACATTTTTTCTACTTTTAAGAAATTCTTGAAAAATTAAAATCTCACAATCAATTGAGATTTTTGACGAACCGTCTGCAATGCATAATAGTTTCATCGATATCTACAACTTTCATGTTTTGACTTTTTACAAATTCTCACTGTTTAGGGGTGTTTTTGGGCATTTTTTAAATCTACCGAGGGAAAGCTTTTTCTTTCAATTTAGTCCTTAGGGTATTTTTGTAAAAATCCATTTTAAAACTACCTTCCAGCCACTGCATAGACAGATTCACCCCTTGTCCAAACCTTTTCCATACCAACACACCATTTTTGCAAAACTTAACCTTAAAATTACAAAAATAACATATTTTGCATTACTATCGTTTTGCATCAACAACCTATAATTTTGACTATACCATCATACTATAAGTCACATACTAATGGAATAAAATCAAAACTTTGCCTAAAAACACCACATGCTTTAGCAATAATAAAGATCAAAACAAAAATTACATAAATTCTAGTTTAAGGGTTTAAAACTTACCCAAATAGAAATTTTGTGCTTCAAGCCTTCCAAAGACTCCCTTGAAGCTCTTTCCTAAGCATTATTCATGTAAAAATCATCTTGACTCAAATCCCTCCTTAACGCATGCAAATCCTAAGCAAACTTGAAAAAAGTTTAGGTTTTACCTTAAATTTGAAGAATCCTTTGACCTATACTTCTTAATTTGGTTGGGGTCAATTTGCACAAGATTTTGAGTTTGGAAAATTTTTGTTGAATGGTTCTCCAATGGCTGCCGGATGTTGAGGGAAGAAAATAAGAGTTATTTGGCTTATTTCAAAAATTAATACAAGCTTATCACAACTATGGTGACTCATCAACAATTAATGGGCTTGCTAGATGACAAATTGTGATTGGGCCACTTTTTGTGATGTGGTGGCCCAATAAGATTTTGTTGGGTGTCCACTTAGTGGCCCAAAAAATTTTACACTGTATAATTTTCCACCACTCAGTATTTTTTCTACACTGTAATGGTCAAATTAGTGCAAACTCATAACCTTAGACTGTGTAAACTATTTTACTGGCCTTTAGTCTACTTTTGAAGGCCAAACGTAATATTTTTCATATCTGTGTTTTCACTTAGCAGTATACTTTTACTGCGTCGGTCTCCTTTTTACACTAGGTTGGGTTTCAGTGGACTCTATGTCTTACTCGTATTCTAAGTACTCATTCGTTTGTATCACAATTTGTAATTAATTGTGATACAAAATTTATTTTATGGATATTATTTACAAATTTTTAAGCAATTTAACTCATAAAATCTGTATTAAAAAATATCCATCATGACATCACATTCACAGTGTAATACTCAATTAATACTGCTTATTTACATATTATCACAATTTTGTAAAAGTTACAATTTTAAGGGTAAATTTATTAATTAAACCCAATTAAATATTAAGTTTTATTAATAAACTTTTTTTTCTAGTCATTACAACCTACCCTCCTTAAAAATTTTCATCCTCGAAAACTAAAACAATTCTGGGTAGACTCTTTTCATTTCATCTTCTCATTCCCAGGTTGCTTATTCTACTTGTTGATTACGCCATAAAACTTTGACTAGTAGTATCTTTTTATTCCTTAACTCCTTCTCTTCTCGAGCCAAGATTTGAACTAGTTTCTCTTTATAAGACAGGTTCTCTTGCACTTCAATAGGCTCATGTTGAAGTATATGCAAGGGATCAGGTACATACTTTTTTAGCATGGATACATGGAATACATTATGTACCGATGCCATTTCAAGGGGTAGGGCTAACTCGTAAGCCACGTTACCTACTCTTTCTGAGATTTCATATGGTCCAACGTACCTTGGACTGAGTTTTCCCCTTTTTCGAATCTTACCACTCTTTTCATTGGTGTTATCTTCAAAAAGACTAAGTCCCCTACTTGGAACTCTAAAGGTCTCCGTCGTCGATCAACATAACTCTTTTGTCGACTGAAATCCATTTCCATCCGTTGACGGATTAACTTTACATCTTCCGTTGTTCTTTGAACAAAATCTGTGGTCGACCACGCCTTTTCTCGGGTTTCGTACCAATGTAATGGTGATCTACATCTTCTTCCATATAGAGCTTCATATGAAGCCATACCAATGGAGGTTTGGTAACTATTATTGTACGCAAATTCGATCAAATGAAGCTTTTTATCCCATCCTCCTTTGAAATCTAGCACACATGCTCTCAACATATCTCCCAAAGTTTGGATGGTCCTTTCTAACTGACCATCCGTTTGAGGGTGGAAAGCTGTGCTAAAGGTTAGCTTTGTCCCCATTGCTTGGTGAACGTTTCTCCAAAATTTGGAAGTGAATCGGCCATCACAACCAGAAATAATGGACTTCGAAACTCCATGGTATCTAACAACCTGAGCCACATATAATTCGGCTAGTCGTTCCACGGAACTGCTGAGTTTAATGGGTAAAAAGTGTGATGATTTGGTCAATCTATCCAAGATTACCATATAGCATCATGTCCACCCGTAGTTCTAGATAGCCCTGTCACCAGGTCCATTGTTATCTGGTCCCATTTCCACCGTAGGATATCTATCTTTTGCAGTTCACCTGCGGGTCGTTGGTGTTCAGCCTTCACCTTTTGACACGTGAGACACTTACTGACGAATCTCGCAACGTCATTCTTCACTCCATGCCACCAGTAGTACTTTTTCAAATCTTGGTACATTTTTGTAGCTCCTAGATGAGCTACATATAGTGCTTCATGAGCTTCTTTCAGGATCTGTCTTTTTAACTCCTCATCATTAGGAATGCAAAGTCTGCCTTTATAATGGAGAATGCCATCTTCCAAGATGCTAAACTCTGTTCCTTTGTTCTCAAAGGCCTTAGACTTGTATCTAAGCAGTGATGGGTCTGCTTCTTGTTGCTCTTTTCAATTTTCCAGGATTGCAGGTCGGAACGATAAATTGGCTAATCCTCCTGTAATTAGCTCTATACCCGCTTCTAGCAAGTCTTTCTGAAGAGGCTTTGGCATTAATTGCACCATTGCAAGTGAAGACGTTGGTCTACGACTGAGGGCATCGGCCACTCGATTAGCCTTTCCAGGGTGATATAAGATTTCACAGTCGTAATCTTTAACCAGTTCTAGCCATCTTCGCTGTCTCATGTTGAGTTCCTTCTGCGTGAAGATATATTTCAGACTTTGGTGGTCTGTATAAATCTCACACTTAGCTCCATACAAATAGTGACACCAAATCTTTAGTGCAAATACGATCGCTGCTAACTCCAAGTCGTGCATGGGATAATTCCTCTCATGATCCTTCAGCTGTCCGGATGCGTACGCAATTTCTTTTTCGTTTTGCATAAGTACGGCTCCCAAGCCTGTCTTTGGCGCATCACTGTAGATCACATAATTTCCTAGATTTGGATCCAGTATGGTTAGTACGGGGGCACTTGTAAGTCGTCTTTTTAGTTCTTGGAAACTCTCTTCGCACTTCTTGGTCCATTCATATTTAGTTGTTTTTCTTGTAAGGGCCATGAGTGGTGCTGCAAGTTTAGAGAATCCTTCTATAAAACATCGATAATATCCTGCTAAACCGAGGAAACTCCTAATCTCGGTAAAACTCTTATGTGTAGGCCACTTATTTACTGCTTCGACTTTGGAAGGATCAACAGAGACTCCATCTCGTGTCACCACATGTCCTAGGAAATGAACCTTCTCTAGCCAGAATTCGTATTTTGAGAACTTGGCATACAACTAATGCTTCCTCAATTGTTGCAGCGCAATCCTCAAGTGCTCTTCATGTTCCTCCGGTGTTCTCGAATAAATAAGGATATCATCGATGAACCAATGACGAATTGATCGAGATAGTCCTTGAAAATTTGATTCATAAGATCCATAAAAGCTGCGGGGCATTAGTCAATCCAAAAGGCATGACACAGAACTCGTAATGCCCATAACGCGTTCGAAGCGCCGTCTTTGGCACATCCTTTTCTTTAACTCGAAGTTGATGATACAACGAGCGTAGGCCAATCTTCGAAAACATAGATGCTCCCTTCAGTTGATCAAATAAGTCATTGATCCTTGGAAGTGGGTATTTATTTTTAATCGTGACCTTGTTTAATTCTCGATAATCAACGCACATTCGCAATGTTCCATCTTTCTTCTTGACAAATAGCACTGGCGCTCCCCATGGAGAATGGCTCGGCTTGATAAACCCTTTTTCTAGCAATTCTTGCAATTGTTCATGAAGCTCTTTGAGTTCTCCCGGAGCCATACGATATGGTGCCTTCGAAATCGGAGCTGTGCCTGGCATTAAGTCAATCTCGAACGAGACCTTCCGCTCCGGTGGTAAGCCTGATAATTCATCGGGAAACACGTCGATGAATTCCTTTACTATAGGAACATTCTCTGGTCTTAACTGAGCTTCTTGGTCTTCATTTACTAAGTTTACCAGATAACCAGTGCACCCACTTTCCACCATCTTCCTTGCTTTTAATGCCGAAATTAGCGCCTTGGGAGCCTTGGGGATCTTTCCTGAGTACACGAATTTTTCACTTCTGGAAGGTCGAAATGTAATTTTGTGGTGTCGACAATTAATCTTGGCGGTATATATCCCCAGGAAATCCATTCCCAGGATAACGTCATAATCTTGTATATCGATTATTATCAAATCAATATACAATTCCCTTCCACAAATGATAATCGGTATATGGCGTAACCAATAATCAGAACTTAATATTTCCCCAGAGGGGAGTGCAGTTTTAAAAGTCTGTTCTATCCTATCCCCTTCCTTTCCTATTCGTTTAGCAAACTTATATGATGCAAATGAATGCGTTGCTCTAGAATCAAATAGAACATAGGCATCAGTGTTGGCAACAGAAAATTGACCTGTCACCACAATTAAAGTCCCCGCATCATCTTCTTTCTTTGTGTAAGCATATATCCGTCCACTAGGTTTTGGAGCCTCTAAACGTCCCTTATTGATGCTCGGGCCTTCAATCTGAGCTTGGACTGCGTGCAACTGAGTTCCCTGGGTTCTTTGTTGACCTTGTTTATTCTGGTTTTGGGGATTGGAGAAACAATTTTTGGCATAATGTCCTTCCTTGCGGCAGATGTAGCACTTATTGGTGCCAGCTATACATTCCCCTGCATGTCTTTTCTTGCATTGACCATAGAGAGGTTTGCTATTCCCTCCATCATTGATCCTTTTCAGGGGTTGTCCCTTTGAATTCTTTGAATTATTCACGTTCTATTTCCTCTTATTGTGGGTATTGCGATTGCGTCCAACTGGATAGCCTTGGGACTGTCGTTGACTCAGAACGCTTCCTTGTCCTTTTGCCTACACAACTTGGCTCTGCTTGGCCAAAGCTTTTTCTTCCTTTTGGGCTTTAAAGATTCTTGCCCTTTCCTCCTTATCACGGGTTATTCTGAACTCCACTCTCGTGGCCTGTTTAATACAATCTTCCACGTCTTTAGGGGCTTGCCCTCCACTGTCAACTATAAGGGCAATATCGGTTCGAAACATCCGCATTAATCTTCTTATCCGTTCTCAATCAGTAGGTACCAACTCGGGACATAGACGCGCCAATTGGTTGAACCTCCTCACAGCTTCAGCTACTGACATATTGCCTTGCCGGAAATTGTTAAATTCCTCTTGTTGTGCCGCCATCGTTTCCACATTAAAATAAGCTCTTCCAAATTCCTCTACGAAATCATGCCAAGTCATTTCATCCACATTTCTTCTGCGTTCCACTGATTCCCACCATTTCTTAGCATCCTTAGTGAGAGAAAATGAAGCGCATAAAACTTTCTCACGATCACTGAGTCCCATAAATTTCAGAACCCTCTCTATGTTGGTAAGCCAATCATCGGCTTCGAATGGGTCTGTTGATCCGTCAAATTCTGGGGCCTTCATTCGTCGAAACCTTTCATAAAATTCAGTAGTAGGTACTACTGGAACAGCTGGTGCAATTGGTTCAACTTGTTGGGGTAGTGGGACGGGAGGTGGAAAGTCTACACGTACCGCAGGTACGGGATGCTGGTTAGATAATTGCTCCCTTAGTCCTTGCATTTCCCGTTCTTGAGCCTAGAGCTTCTGTTGTAACTCAACGATCATGACCATCAGATCCGGGTTCGCAGGTTCTCCAGGTACATCCGCCATCGATAATAATCTTATATGCCTACCGCACAGTGTCATTATTGCGTCAACATATACTATTAACTTAATAGTATTCAGTAAATAAATGCATATATATCAAATAATATGAATACATGCCAACATGAACAACAACATGAACTTTATATCTCATCTCATACATTTCATTAACTTCTTTCTTTTCTTTTCCTTTCCATTTCTCATTAACAAAACATTACATAAGGAAATAACATGTATACAGTCTTTACTTTCTTACATAAACATTTCATATCATTTCCAGGAGCAGTTATCTCTTCTGGCTAACATGCATACTATCGCCGAGAAAGATACCACTTGCCGGAGATACACTCATATACAAGGACAGGAAGATC
Source organism: Artocarpus heterophyllus (assembly GCA_025403435.1). Lineage (NCBI taxonomy): Eukaryota > Viridiplantae > Streptophyta > Magnoliopsida > Rosales > Moraceae > Artocarpus > Artocarpus heterophyllus. The sequence continues at coordinate 22,710,794 of CM046348.1, read as the reverse complement.
AAAACTATACTAGTCATACATCTATATACATTTTAATACACATGAGCCTTCATAGGCTTTTTTTTTTTTTTAGTCTGACTCTACACCTGACATATCGCTATTTTCGGGATCCTCCTCGGGGTCCTCCTCTTCCTCTTCGCTAGAATCAGTAGACTCGTCATCACTAGCTATGATGGGTTCGGGAGGTACTGGAATAAACTCGAGTTCATCATCGTCATCATCTTCATTTTCATCATCCTCTTCCATCTCCATTGGGGGATCCTCTATAGGCGCGGCCACGTTTTGTTCGGCGTGTAATACTTCCACAATAAAGTCGTCCAAGCTCGGGAAGTTTCCAGGATATTGGATCTGTTGTTGTATTTTCGCTGGCAAATCTCACCAAATCAAATCGAAAATACATCCCAAGGGCAACCCTGGTGGAATTTATGGTGCCATAGTTCAACGAAACCTCAAAATATAATGACTTACTGGTTCCCCAACATACCTACCCCATATTGGCTCTACTCGCAAATAAAGCCGACGCCGCCAATCCACCCATAGCATTGGAAGTACTTAGACTTGCATATCGTCAACAGGTGGTAAGGGTACAAATTTGGCTAAAATTTGCTCCCTGAAGCCTGGCCAATCCATATGCTGTTCTTCAGGACCAATCCTTAACCACCACGCGAGTGTCTCTCCCTACAACCGCCCCGAAGCTAACAAAACCCGAAGGTGTTGTGGTGTATGGCACGAAGCAAAAATCACTTCCATGGTGTGAAGCCACTCAGTTAAAACCATAGGTTGCTGACTACCGTAGTATCTAGGAGGCATCATGTCTTGAAAAGCAACGCTCGCCCTACGGTCCGCCTCCGCATTATTTTCATTATGAGGTGCCGCCATATACTACATTTAGCTCAATATATATTAATTCTATATTAAATAAAATCTTGACATTCTTATATTTAAAATTAAACTATTTTACTTGAGCTCTGGCAGTGAGGCATGCGGTAATCAGCAGTAGGGTGGCAGGATTTTCGCTCTGATACCAACTGTCACAACCCGCTTCTTTTTTCAGGCTATGAAAGACTCTTTATATATATATATATATATATATATACTTCTGTATAGGTGTAAAACTCAGGAATTTTTTTTTTTTTTAAGGACAAGTCATTCATGTGAAGTTTAGCAACTCATCAGGTGTAAACAGATACATATATTTACATAACACACTCTCTTTTCCAATACTGTTACTAAATATTCTCAAGAGAGGTTTTGATATACCTAAATATGTTCAGTTCTTACATAGCACGTTCAAAGGAAATAAGTTCATAATATACAGTAGCAGAAATGTTACTGTGAAGGCATCCATACCCCTTTCTGCTCATTACTCATCACCCTCCGCCAGCTCATCAGTGACTTGGTTCTGACCTTCTAGTAGGAATACCTACAGCATGAAATACTTAATGAGCTTGCGCCCAGTAAGTCCCATATAACCCACATGCTCATTCAATAAAATGCATGAACCATTTATGCTTTCTTATAAACCTTCTTTATCATTTCCATTTCTTATCTTTAACTAGGGCCCAAGTGTTTGTACCATTGCACACTTAGGTCTACGTAACACCGTGACCATACTATATGCTTGAACTCCTCTTGAATCATGAGTCGGTACGACACCTTTCTTAATTTCTGGTGACATAATTACCAGCCCAATTATTATGGTTAACATACCATGCATGAAGTGACAAATGCATGTTATACACCATACATAAATATTCTTGTACAAAATAATATATACTGGTACATGCTTTTATACTTACAGGTATACGTTAACATACACACCAGTATGCTATATAATATACACACATGTATATGTATATGCACAAGTATACACCAACATACTTAAAGATACTGATATCATAGCATACACATAAGTATATACTTTGTTATACACACAGGTATACATATACATATGTCACACTCTATACTTACGATTCCATGCTGTAGGTGGGATGGGTACTTACTTGATTCAAACGTCAGGTAATTCAACCTCGATTTTGCTCCATCCTAAACTTCTAGGATCCTGTTGGCCAATTTCAAAGCCATTAGCCAATATTCATTATGTTTCAACACACAGTGATCGATAATTAATAGACTGAGTTGCATAACTATATACAACTCTAGAAACTATTGGTTTTTCTTATTTCTATCTAACTCTACCCTACCGTTTCTAATGAAGGGCGAAAATCTTTCTAATCAATACTTTTTTCCTTTTTGGAACATTTGACACGGTTCGGGTTATACAGGCAAAAATTACGATTTTGCCCTCCGTGAGCCTACTAACCTATCTGAGCTCGATTTCGTTATTTTAATCAAAATAATCACGTATTAATTTTAAAATAATACCCTAATGGCTTGGATCTCATTATTTCATATCTACGCCCTATTTTTGTAAAACTTTACAGTTTAGCCCCTAATTGAAAATTTTTGACAATTTTTCCCCCGGGCCTAAAATTTATCTCTTTGAACCAAAATTTACCATTTTTCATAAGAACCATTTTTACTCAAAGTACCATATCTTAAATCATTTTGAAAAATGACATTTTTTCATTTTAACATTTTTTTCTACTTTTAAGAAATTCTTGAAAAATTAAAATCTCACAATCGGTTGAGATTTTTGAAGAACCATCTGTATTGCCTAATAGTTTCATCGAGATCTACAACTTTTATGTTTTAACTTTTCTCAAATTCTCACTGTTTAGGGGTGTTTTTGGGCATTTTTCAAATCTGTCGAGGGAAAGCTCTTTCTTTCAATTTAGTCTTTAGGGTATTTTTGTAAAAATCCATTTTAAAACTACCTTCCAGCCACTGCATAGACAGATTCACCCTTTGTCCAAACATTTTCCATACTAAAACACCATTTTTGCAAAACTTAACCTTAAAATTACAAAAATAACATATTTTGCATTACTACCGTTTTGCATCAACAACCCATAATTTTGACTATACCATCATACTATAAGTCACATACTCATGGAATAAAATCAAAACTTTGCCTAAAAACACCACATGCTTTAGAAATAATAAAGATCAAAACAAAAATTACATAAATTCAAGTTTAAGGGTTTAAAACTTACCCAAATAGAAATTTTGTGCTTCAAGCCTTCCAAAGACTCCCTTGAAGTTCTTTCCTAAGCATTATTCATGCAAAAATCACCTTGAATCAAATCCCTCCTTAACCCATGCAAACCCTAAGAAAACTTGAAAAAAGTTTAGGTTTTACCTTAAATTTGAAGAAATCCTTTGACCTATACTTCTTGAATTTGGTTGGGGTCAATTTGCATGTAACACCCCTATGTGGGGGTTAACAGTTTTAAATAAATAAAAATAATTTTAAATTTTATATTATTTAAATCAATTAAACAATGCCCATGGGTCTTTAAACAACAAGAAAAATAAAAATAAACGTTTTAAATACAAACCACAGTTTTTAGTGTAGCACCAAATATATATAATTACAGTCATCATCACCATAGTACAATTCCCAAATAACTTAACACAGCCATAAAAAAAAATAATACAACTCTTACATGTTGTAGATAAGTTGTAATTAAACAGGGTCTTCTAACACGAAAACAGCAGGATTGTTTTCGCTTATTCCTCTTCAAATATGTTGCACTGAGTTCCACCTGAGATATGAAGATATGATAGGGATGAGCATCGACATGCCCAGTAGGGAAATCATGACTCACCTTATGGTTTATCTATTACCACATTAAAAACTGCATGGTTAGTAGGTTACATCATATTCCAGATTATGAGGTTTATTATGATCACATCTTATGGATACCGTAGTTAATCATTACCAAGTGTCATAATTACACATTTATACAAATATTACCAATCATCATTGTTCCTAGGTATCCATGTTAAATTGAGTATCACTCAACTCATCGAAACCCAAATGGGCGCACTTGATCACCCCATAAACATTCCAAGGGTGTTCCGGTGAGGGGACATCAAGCCCCGAGTCCTCACCAAATCAATTCCTGTACAGTGTGTTCTGGGACTTTCAACCCAAGGAAGCGTCATCACCTTCCCCCTATTTTACCTTTTTGGGTATTCATGCCCAAGGACGTAACCGCCGCCCTCTTCATGTCTCACCATTTCTCTATATTAAATCATTATTAATAGAGTCAGTTTTTCTAACCATGCTTCTCAATTTATAACATATGTCAATTCATTATGTTCCTCGCCGTACAATACAAGACGAGTCCATGTCATAGTTTCATATGTGATACTCATATAATATCAGTTCAACATAGATATATATATATTGCGGCAAAACAATCAATTTTAATTCTATAAAAACCTCACAAAAATGAGTAATAGAATCCCTACCTTTCAAGCTTATCAACAATCTTTTAATCCTGGAATCAATTAACGTTAGCTCCACACATCCTTGACCCTAAGGCATGCATAAGGACAATTAAAACTAAAGCACAACGTATAATCACATTCATAAGTGAGTTATGTGTAAACCCGTCTACTAGTGCCATTAAAGTATTTTTATGCATTAAACATGGAGAAAATGCATACTAAAAACTAAGTTTAGATTAAAGAAAACCTACCTCAAAACTTCTTTGAAAAGCACCAAAGTTTGGGTTATCAATCAAGCTTGAATTAACTTTAAAACCGCCTCGATCATCGTTGGGAATTATAATTGTCTTGGCCACAAAGAGAGCTTTGTGCTCTATGTCTTTAGTTAGAAATTTGAAGTGAGAAGGGAGAGAATGAGAACTAGAGAAGAAGGTGGTGATAGTTAAATAAAAAGATATCAAAATGCTTAAGAGGAATGAGATGTTTACGGGGAAAAGTTGTAAGAAGAAACAAAAGAGTCTTAAAGGAAAATATCATCTTGTCTCCCATGAAGACTTTTAGCAAATAATGCCAACATAATTGAGGGGATAATTGGAGTGAATTATAGAAGAAGATAAGGAAATAATTAATTAGGTGGTTGAGAAATATCTCCATGTCTTCTATGAATTGACGGAAAATAATTCAATGTCCCCTTCGGATACCTTTAGCAAAATGAGAAGAAGTCTATATAATTGAGCAATAATTTAGGGAGACAAGATTGGTAGAAGTAAGTGTTGGTAAGTTTTGAATGTTTCTTAGGAAGACTTGGTAAGAAAATACTAAAATGGTATTTTTTTTAAATGATCATAAACAACTTAGTAATTTTAAATAGTCACATTTTATTCATTAAATTTTACAAAATTATGCCCGTTAAAAATACGGGTGTTACAGCTCTCCCCTCCTATAAAAATTTCGTCCTCGCAATTTCGTACACTGATTACAATGTTAAAACAAATGTGGGTACTTTTCTCTCATTTCAGATTCAAGTTCCCATGTGGCTTCCTCCACATCATGGTGTTGCCACATCACTTTCACCAGAGGAATTCCACGACGACGTAATAATTTTATTTCATGATCCAGTATTTGAACTGGAATTTCTTCATAATTCGTATCTCCTTGAATTGGCACATCTGTCCACATGATCACATGTGAAGGGTCGGGTTCATACTTTCTCAACATCGATACATGAAACACATTATGTACATGAGACAATTGTGGTGGTAGGTCTAAACGGTATGCCAACGTTCCAATGCGTTCCACAATCTCAAACGGTCCTGTATACCTTGGTGCTAACTTTCCTTTAACACCAAATCGAGATACACCTCGTTTTGGTTTCACTTTTAAGAACACAAAGTCTCCGATCATGAACTCTAAAGGTCGCCTCCTCTTATCTGCATAACTCTTTTGTCGACTTTGAGCTGTCTGAAGACGTTCGCGAATAATCTGGATCTTGTCCGTTGTTTCTCTGATAAACTGAGGCCCAAGTTCAAGACGCTCTTCCTTTTCAGCCCAACACAATGGAGATCTACAAGGTCTACCATATAAGGCCTCATATGGAGCCATTCTAATACTTGCTTGGTAACTGTTGTTATATGCGAATTCAACATATGGCAGCTGTGCAGCCCAATTTGTTCCAAAGTCCAGCACACAAGCCCGAAGCATATCCTCGAGAATCTGAATGACACGTTCAGATTGTCCATCTGTTTGAGGATGAAAAGCTGTACTAAAATTCAATTGAGTTCCTAAGGCCCTCTGCAATCCTCTCCAAAATTTCGACGTGAAACGTGTATCTCTATCGGAAACTATTGACATTGGCACTCCATGCAATGTCACTACCTTTTCCACGTACAATTGACATAATTTTGAGACACTATAATTAGTTCTGATTGGGATGAAGTGGGCTGTCTTAGTTAAACGATCTACAATTACCCAAACGGCGTCATGCCCTATTTGAGTCTTAGGAAATCCAGTAACAAAGTCCATTGTCACATGATCCCACTTCCATTCTGGAATAGGTAAGCTCCTCAACTCGCCTCCAGGCTTTTGATGTTCCGCTTTAACCTGTTGGCACGTCATGCACTTAGAGACAAAGGTTGCTACATCTCGTTTCATTCCTCGCCACCAGTATTGTCGTTTTAGATCCATATACATTTTTGTGCTTCCAGGATGAATAGCAAACTTTGAACGGTGAGCCTCATCTAGCACCGCATGCCTGAGATATGGATCCTCTGGAACAACTAATCTTCCTTTGTAAAGTAAAAATCCTTCTGGCTCAATCTGCCATCCATCCAGTTGTTCTCCATTTTGTATTTGTTTCCAAACCCTACGTAATCCTTCATCGTGCCATTGTCCTTGTTTTACTTTCTGAATTAACGTAGGAGTTGCTATCACATTGAATAAGAAAGCTCTCTCGTTATCTTCATAATATTGCAAGTTGAAGTCGGCGATAGTGACTCGTCTCCAATCTTCCAATGCTAAACTGGCTATACGTCCGTTGTTCTTACGACTTAGAGCATCTGCCACGGCATTTGCTTTTCCAGGATGATATTGGATACTAAAGTCATAGTCCACCATGTACTCAGTCCATCTTCGTTGCCTTAGATTGAGATCCTTTTGAGTAAACAAATATTTCAGACTTTGATGATCTGAATATAGCTCGAACTTTGCGCCATATAGATAACATCTCCAAATTTTGAGTGCGAAAACCACAGCAGCTAACTCAAGATCATGTGTGGGGTAGTTCCACTCATGGGGTTTCAACTGGCGTGAGGCGTAGGCAACTACTCGTCCATGCTGCATTAACACACAACCCAAACCGTTTCCTGAGGCATTAGTGTATACTGTGTAAGGCTCCTCGTTGTTAGGTATGATCAGCACAGGTGCACTAGTGAGTCTTCGTTTCAGTTCCTCAAATGCTTCTTCACATTTATCATCCCACACGAACTTGACATTCTTCCTTGTGAGTTTTGTTAATGGAGAAGCAATCTTTGAAAAATTCTCTACGAAGCGTCGATAGTATCCAGCTAGTCCGAGGAAACTTCGAATCTCTGACACGTTCTTTGGTCGTTCCCAATTTAGCACTGCTTCAATTTTGGAGGGGTCCACTGAGATGCCTTCTTCAGAGACAACGTGTCCAAGGAACTTGACCTTCGTCATCCAGAAATCACATTTTTCTCTTTTTGCATAAAGACCATGTTCTCTCAACGTTTGTAGAGCGATCCTCAAATGCTCAGCATGTTCTTCTTCGTTTTTAGAATAGATCAAGATATCATCTATGAAAACAATGATAAATTGATCTAAGTACGGTCGAAAGACACGGTTCATCAAGTCCATGAAAGCCGCTGGTGCATTAGTCAACCCGAAAGGCATGACAAGAAACTCAAAATGACCGTAGCGAGTCCGAAAAGCTGTCTTTGGAATGTCCTCTTCTCTTATCTTCAGTTGGTGATATCCGGATCGTAAGTCAATCTTTGAGAAATAGCAAGATCCTCCTAACTGATCGAACAACTCATCAATTCGGGGTAGAGGGTACTTGTTCTTGATAGTCAATCGATTAAGCTGGCGATAATCGACACAGAGCCTCAACGATCCGTCATGTTTCTTCACAAAAAGTACTGGAGCTCCCCAAGGTGATGTACTTGGTCGAATAAATCCTTTTTCCAGTAATTCGTCCAACTGCTTCCTCAATTCCACTTTCTCAGCAGGTGCCATTCGATACGGGGCAATAGAAACAGGCGCTGCTCCTTGAGTTAAGTCGATGACAAACTCAATTTCTCTATCAGGCGGAAGTCCGGGCAATTCATCTGGAAAAACATCTGAAAATTCATCCACCACAGGAGTGTGAGAGGATAGGTCACTCTTCTTTAGTTCTCCATCTAAAGCAAAGATCGTCCCAAGATTGGTGAAATTCCTTCGTCCTCCAATACAAGCCTTTAGCACCGGGGCTGGCGTCACTGTTCCTGTTTTTGCCTGAAATTCGATGACTTGTCCATTCTTGGTGAATAAAGAGACACGTTTCCTATGACAATCTACTATTGCCTGGTATTTAGTTAGCCAATCCATTCCTAAGATTACATCAAACTCTGTCATAGTTATTACATATAGGTCAGCCGATAGTTTATGTTCTCCTATAACAATACACACTGATTTACAAATTATGGATACTTCAGCTATCCCGCCCATTGGTGTACTAAGGGTTAATGATGAACTACATGTCTCAGTTTCTAATTGTAGTACGGAAGCAAATAACATAGATATAAATGAATGAGTGGCACCAGTGTCAAATAATACATGAGCCCAAGAATGAGACACGTGAATCATACCGTCTACAACTGAGTGATCAGCCTGTTTTCCTTGTCCAGTTGTAGCCGTAATTGCATAAGCTTGTGCTGGTGCTTTTCCTTTATCACTTTTTCCTCGGTTTCCTTGGCTACTACTAGCCTTATTATTATTTCTCCCAGAAAAATATGGCCTTTGATTCACTGAGCCTTGTGGAGTCGGTTGGAAGTTCTGATTAGCATAAAAATTGGAACCCTGTGGCCGCTGTTGATAGTTGTACTGAGGCTGGAACCCTCGAGGTTGAGTTACTGAGACTTGGGAAGCTGGAGTGTTTTGCTGAGGCGCTCCACGATTTTGACTCCCTCCCCAAACAGTGGAGCCAAAATGACTTCCTTGTGGCCTTGGTGCAAAGGATGATTGTGTAGGGCGGTTAGGGCAATTTCTCCTCAGATGTCCCACTTGTCCACAGTTATGACAAGCATACGGTTGGAAACGACCACTGCCAGAAGATCCACCACCAATAGTCACTCCACTATGCTGAATGACTTGCCCTTGTGACTTCTCTTTCTTACTTATTTTCCTTTGACGCCCACCAGAACCCTTATACTCTCCATAGGAGTTATTTAGTTCTGTCTCTGCCCGCTGTGCCGCAGCTACAAGATCAAGAAAATCTGTTGATGGAACAGCAGCTATCATTTGTCTGATTTTCGGCCTCAGGTTATTTCTAAATTTTTCGCATCTCGCCATTGGATCCGATACAGCCCCGGGATTGTAGCGAGACAATTCTATAAATCGAGCATGGTATTCAGCAACTGTTGTATCTCCCTGCACCAGGTTTTCAAATTCTCGCATCATTGCTTGCCTATGGCTCTGAGGAATATAGGTGTTGCGAAAAATGGTTTCGAACTGCTCCCATGTAAGATTCGGCACATCATAGTCGTCTTTCTGAAGATCCCACCATTCTTCGGCTTTACCCTCAAATATATATGTTGAAAAGCTAACCCAATACTCCCGTGGAATCCTCAAGGTGTCCAACTTCTTTTTGACTGCCTTTAGCCATTGTTCTGCTATGACCGGGTTAGGTTCTCCACTAAATGTGGGTGGTTTCTGCTTCATAAACTCCTTCAACAGAGTTAGATGTCGTTGTTCGGGATCACGAACCTCCACAGGTCTTTGCACATTTTGTAATGCTTGAAGAATTTGTCCTAAATTATTTACTTCTGGTGCAGCTGGCGGGGATTGTGTTGCATGTCGTAGTTGCTCATCTTCTTGAGCTTGTTCCATCGGTTCCGGTTGCTCAACTTCTTGAGCATGTTCAACCGGTTGTGACAGCTCAGACGATTGCATTTGACGTCTTGGTGGCATAGTTTCTACTGGCTGCGAAAATTTAACTAGGATCAGTACCAAATGATGATGACATTAACACCTAACTTTAAAACCATTCCCAAAGATTAATTTTTAAGGTGGTGCTATACCCCCTAGGTTAATCGAACCTAGGCTCTGATACCAAAAATTCTGTAACACCCCTATGTGGGGGTTAACAGTTTTAAATAAATAAAAATAATTTTAAATTTTATATTATTTAAATCAATTAAACAATGCCCATGGGTCTTTAAACAACAAGAAAAATAAAAATAAACGTTTTAAATACAAACCACAGTTTTTAGTGTAGCACCAAATATATATAATTACAGTCATCATCACCATAGTACAATTCCCAAATAACTTAACACAGCCATAAAAAAAAATAATACAACTCTTACATGTTGTAGATAAGTTGTAATTAAACAGGGTCTTCTAACACGAAAACAGCAGGATTGTTTTCGCTTATTCCTCTTCAAATATGTTGCACTGAGTTCCACCTGAGATATGAAGATATGATAGGGATGAGCATCGACATGCCCAGTAGGGAAATCATGACTCACCTTATGGTTTATCTATTACCACATTAAAAACTGCATGGTTAGTAAGTTACATCATATTCCAGATTATGAGGTTTATTATGATCACATCTTATGGATACCGTAGTTAATCATTACCAAGTGTCATAATTACACATTTATACAAATATTACCAATCATCATTGTTCCTAGGTATCCATGTTAAATTGAGTATCACTCAACTCATCGAAACCCAAATGGGCGCACTTGATCACCCCATAAACATTCCAAGGGTGTTCCGGTGAGGGGACATCAAGCCCCGAGTCCTCACCAAATCAATTCCTGTACAGTGTGTTCTGGGACTTTCAACCCAAGGAAGCGTCATCACCTTCCCCCTATTTTACCTTTTTGGGTATTCATGCCCAAGGACGTAACCGCCGCCTTCTTCATGTCTCACCATTTCTCTATATTAAATCATTATTAATAGAGTCAGTTTTTCTAACCATGCTTCTCAATTTATAACATATGTCAATTCATTATGTTCCTCGCCGTACAATACAAGACGAGTCCATGTCATAGTTTCATATGTGATACTCATATAATATCAGTTCAACATAGATATATATATATTGCGGCAAAACAATCAATTTTAATTCTATAAAAACCTCACAAAAATGAGTAATAGAATCCCTACCTTTCAAGCTTATCAACAATCTTTTAATCCTGGAATCAATTAACGTTAGCTCCACACATCCTTGACCCTAAGGCATGCATAAGGACAATTAAAACTAAAGCACAACGTATAATCACATTCATAAGTGAGTTATGTGTAAACCCGTCTACTAGTGCCATTAAAGTATTTTTATGCATTAAACATGGAGAAAATGCATACTAAAAACTAAGTTTAGATTAAAGAAAACCTACCTCAAAACTTCTTTGAAAAGCACCAAAGTTTGGGTTATCAATCAAGCTTGAATTAACTTTAAAACCGCCTCGATCATCGTTGGGAATTATAATTGTCTTGGCCACAAAGAGAGCTTTGTGCTCTATGTCTTTAGTTAGAAATTTGAAGTGAGAAGGGAGAGAATGAGAACTAGAGAAGAAGGTGGTGATAGTTAAATAAAAAGATATCAAAATGCTTAAGAGGAATGAGATGTTTACGGGGAAAAGTTGTAAGAAGAAACAAAAGAGTCTTAAAGGAAAATATCATCTTGTCTCCCATGAAGACTTTTAGCAAATAATGCCAACATAATTGAGGGGATAATTGGAGTGAATTATAGAAGAAGATAAGGAAATAATTAATTAGGTGGTTGAGAAATATCTCCATGTCTTCTATGAATTGACGGAAAATAATTCAATGTCCCCTTCGGATACCTTTAGCAAAATGAGAAGAAGTCTATATAATTGAGCAATAATTTAGGGAGACAAGATTGGTAGAAGTAAGTGTTGGTAAGTTTTGAATGTTTCTTAGGAAGACTTGGTAAGAAAATACTAAAATGGTATTTTTTTTAAATGATCATAAACAACTTAGTAATTTTAAATAGTCACATTTTATTCATTAAATTTTACAAAATTATGCCCGTTAAAAATACGGGTGTTACATTGCACAAGATTTTGAGTTTGGAAAATTTTTGTTGAATGGTTCTCCAATGGCTGCCGGATGTTGAGGGAAGAAAATAAGAGTTATTTGGCTTATTTCAAAAATTAATACAAGCTTATCACAACTATGGTGACTCATCAACAATTAATGGGCTTGCTAGATGGCAAATTGTGATTGGGCCACTTTTTGTGATGTGGTGGCCCAATAGGATTTTGTTGGGTGTCCATTTAGTGGCCCAAAAAATTTTACACTGTATAATTTTTCACCACTCAGTATTTTTTCTACACTGCAATGGTCAAATTAGTGCAAACTCATAACCTTAGACTGTGTAAACTATTTTACTGGCCTTTAGTCTACTTTTGAAGGCCAAACATAACATTTTTTATATCTGCGTTTTCACTTAGCAATATACTTTTACTGCGTCAGTCTCCTTTTTACACTAGGTTGGGTTTCAGTGAACTTTATGTCTTACTCGTATTCTAAGTATTCATTCATTTGTATCACAATTTTACAATTAATTATGATACAAAATTCGTTTTATGGATATTATTTACAAATTTTTGAGTAATTTAACTCATAAAATCTGTATTAAAAAATATCCATCATGACATCACATTCACAGTGGAATACTCAATTAATACTGCTTATTTACATATTATCACAATTTTGCAAAAGTTACAATTTTAAGGGTAAATTCATTAATTAAACCCAATTAAATATTAGGTTTTATAAATAAACTTTTTTTTCTAGTCATTACTCAATTTTATTCTATACTCAGATTAAAACTTAAATGAACATCCAAATACTAATTTGGATAACAATTCAAATAACTAACTCAAGGCTTAATTCAAATCACACTAACTCAAATTAAATCACTAATTCAAATCTATTTACCCAATGGACCCTAAAAGTATATATAAAATATTTTTTAATTAGGAACATTATTCTATAAATAAAATTAATTTTAATTATTTACTCTTTTTTATTGTCAAGTCAAATCCTTGTCAAATAAAAATATGATAAAAACACTTTTTTTTGGATCCAAGTTTAAAAGGACTAGTCCTTACTAATAAATTATACTTCAATGCTCACCAAAAAAATTAACTAAAAATAGCAAATATATTCCTAATTTTTTTTTAAGAAATATAACTAAAAAACTATTATATTATTGCTCATATTTTCCAACATCCTCAAAAAAGACTTGCAGATCGCTTGTTACTTTAGTTGGAACTAAAGTTTTAAATTTAAAAAATGTAATTTTTTTTTTAAGAAATATACCTAAAAAACTATTATATTATTGCTCATATTTTCCAACATCCTCAAAAAAGACTTGCAGGTCGCTTGTTACTTTAGTTGGAACTAAAGTTTTAAATTTAAAAAATGTAATATGTGAGAGTTTTACATTACAACAACTTTTTGTTCTTCTATAAGGAAGAATGAGGAAAATAAACCATCATTAATTAAGAATAAAAATAAATAGACCAAAAAACTTTAATAGGCACTAAATAGGCCAATTAAATTTAGATATGTAGTAATTAATTAAGATAACGACTAAAAAACCCAATTTCAAAACCCTAGCAGCCCTTTCCCCTCCCTCTTTCTTTTCTTTCTCCAGCAACTTCACTCTTCCAAGGTACTCCCGAGCCTCACCATTGCCCAACCTCATTTCCCAGAGCCACATCGACGAACCACCTGTCGTCGTCGAACCTCACCGCCAATCGCCAAGATCGCGAGGAGCCAAGTGCAGTTGTGAAGCTAGATTCAGTTACTGAGATTGTAGTCACCAGGGGACAGTTGCGTCGTTTAGAGCAGTCCTCATTGCCAAAGGAAGCAAGCGCTAGAGTCGTAGATGAAGAAGATTCGTGCTGGAGTTGCACAGAGAGCAACCGCTGGAATCGCATTTCGCCAGATCGTGCATCACAAAAGGAAGCGTTAAGTCACGGAGGGAGGCGCCGTCACGAAGAGAAGTGCCGGCTGGAGTCACGTGGGGATAGCAGCATCATCGGAGTTGCTACCAGAGCTGGAGAGAAAAATGGAGGAAAGCAAAGGAAGAGAAGAGAGGAAATGGATCTAGGTTTTTTTAAAGGATATGAAGAAGATAGGGGTTAAAATTAAGAATTTTAGTGTTTAAAAAGAGCATAAAATTACAAAAATGTTATATACTATAATATTTTTAAAGGTATGCTATTTACTTATGTTAAGATTGAAAAGTGTGCTATTTTAGTACAATTTCCCTTTTGTAACTAATTAGTTAGAACTAAAATATTAAAGAGATGATTGAATAAGTAGGACCCCTTTTCTACTAAGGGAAAAAAAGGACCCATTTAAAAAATAGCTTTATATTGAAAATCTTATTAAGTCATAAAGAAAAAACTAATTATTTCCCACGTTGGGATTTCTAGGAAAAAAAAAATTTAATAGTTCTAAAGCTCAGCAAATATTTAATATTGTAACAATTTGGCCTTTAATAAACTAAAATTGTAACACCCGAGATTTTTAATGCATTAAAAATGCATTAAATTAAGGATTATATTAAGATAAAGTACGGTTTAATGAAAAATACTGTATAATAAGATGGAAAATTATACAGTATTAGAGCAATGCAGTATAAGAATTGGATTGTGTGAACCACAATTTCTTTTTATACTTTTATAAAAAGAAAAGGAAAAAAAAAGGAAAAATCAGAAAATATCACATTGATTCGACTCTTTCTCTCTCTACTTTCTCTCTTTAGAATTCTCTCTCTCTCCTCAAATCTCGTCCAAGATTCCGGCATCCGTTTTCGACACCTCCCGCACCAATGGGAAGCTCTCGTTGAGCTGAGTCCAACGAGGTGTCGTGCCACCCAAAACGTTGCCAGAGGAGGGCTCACGCGCCGCCCAAAGTGGCGGCGAAACCCATTTCTTTTCGACGAGATATCTTCGTCGTCTGACGTCCGATCGACGTGATTCTTGTTCCTACACGACCACCGTGATTAGAGGAACAAAACTCACCCTTGGTGGCAGCTCAACAA
This sequence comes from Artocarpus heterophyllus, assembly GCA_025403435.1. Taxonomy (NCBI): domain Eukaryota; kingdom Viridiplantae; phylum Streptophyta; class Magnoliopsida; order Rosales; family Moraceae; genus Artocarpus; species Artocarpus heterophyllus. The sequence goes on along the minus strand of CM046348.1, from coordinate 22,695,625 downwards.
CGGCCGGATTGCTCCGTCCACCTATCGCCGCCGTGCGCCACTGCCCCCACTGTGGAACTCCGCCTTGCCGGAGGAGGTGGCCGACACCACCCCTCCCAATGAGTTCAGAGGATCAAGGGGAGTAAAACCCCTCGATCAATTGCATGGAAGGAGCCCGTTTCAGCGGAGAACGGCCAACGCCGCCGTCAACCGCCGCGGGAGCCTTGGTTTTTTGCTCTTCCCGGTCACATTTCTTCAAATTGGATGAGGGGAAATGCTCATAGGAGGATGGGTAGCAAAAGCCCTCAGCCAATTTCAGGTTTCCATCGCCGGAAAGCCATCATCGGAGTCTCCATTTTTGCCATCAATGTTGAGCTCCGACCCACTATGTTAGAGGAGGAATTAGGTGAAATTGACACCGCCATTGGACTCAGAAGGGTCGATTTAGGGGGGATAGGCCCGAGCCCAACTGCCAACGGACCCCGATTGACACCGGTCAACGGCGGTCAAAGTCAGTCAACGGTCGGTCAAAGGCGACTTTGGATTTTTGTGATCCGGACCTCCGATCGAAGATCCGAGACCGCCTCTCGACTCGTTTCAACACTCTAAACGCAATGGTGACCTTTGTTTGAGCAAATTTCACTCTGATGAAAATCATCTGGTACCGACTGTACGCGGATCGAGGCGATTCAAACAGCAGTATCGGAGTCCAGAATGACCGTTTCAAGAATGTATGATCTCTATGAAGCATTCTTAGCTATTCATGGTCGCTCGAGGAGCATTGCAGAGGATGCTTCGCATACTGTAGATGCAGCGAGATACAACTGGATCTGCTTTGTTTGGAGTTCAAGTAAGTAGGAATCTCGCTTACAGTATAAACTGTTTTAGAATAAATTGTTCTAAATGCTTTCATAAAAAGTTATGAAATGCATGATTAGTGATTGTTACACTATTTTATGTGAGAATGAGTTTTATAACGTTACAAGGTGACGAAAAACCGTTAAGGGTAAAATCGTCAATATCAAGGAAATGGCTAGAACGGAGTCGAACACTCTGATTTAGCATAACGTTATTAAACAAAAAATATTTCGTAATACGTTAAGTAACGTAACGGTCATGTAAGACCAGAGATTTAATAAGAGATGTTTTAAGTAAACGAGAGGTAACCGATGGGTTACAAAGTTAAAAGGAAATGTAACCCCAGTGGATTACAAGGCTAATTGAAGGAAAGGTAAACTGATGGTTTATAAGGTTGAGTAAAGAGAACGGTAGATCGATAGTATACCAAGTTATGAAAAAGGAAAGAATAGTTAATGTTTGTGTTTTATTATCAATCAAGTGGATTGATAAAAAGAAAGTTAATTAATGAGTCGGCTGTCATATGATCAGGACACAAAAGCCGACCAATGGAAGGAAAAGGAACAAGAAAGGAACGTAATAGAGAACTCTAGGGCATAGTCCGGGTAAGTTCAGATTTCATCTACAGCATGAAGTAAATAGTTTTAATGCATCCATATGCATTTGTAAATGAGTTTGCAATGGTTAGGCAAGTTATTTTTAAAGTATATTTGCATTTATTATGCAAAAAGATTCTAAAGTACAAACTAAGGTTTGCAATGAATTTACAACCGTTATGTTTAAAGCCTATTTGCATATTGATATGCATGAACGTTATGAACTATGATTGGTGTGTGTATTATACATGTGACATGACTTAAAGTATTATATGGATATAATATGAAATAGTTGCTATTCAAAGAAGAAAAATGCATAGTAACTCCACGATATGAAAGTATGAACGACAAAGGGATGTATGATATGAATGACATGAGTATGAATAATATGTGAAAGCATGAAATGTGAAAGTATGATATGAACGACATGAGTATGAGTAATATATGAAAGCATGAATGAGTATGAGTAATATATGAAAGCATGAAATGTGAAAGTATGATATGAACGACATGAGTATGAGTAATATATGAAAGCATGAAATGTGGAAGTATGGTATGAATGACATGTATATGTATGATATGTTTATGAATATGATATGTAAGTATAGTACTTATACGAGTGAATAATATGGATATGAATGTTATGATTGATGCTTGTTATCTATAATATAACAAGATATAGTACATAAGTACAATACCATGTAGTGTATAATGAATATGCACAATAAGGTCTATAAGAAATTCATTAAGGATATAATTTTCAATTTGCCTATAGGAAACTAGAGAAATTACAATAAGACACCCTAGGTTCGATTAGAAATCGTGAGAACGATTTGGATAATCAAGTAGAATTTAGAAAATTTCTCGTGACCAACAAAGAGGTCACAAGAGCAGAGCCAAGAGAGAGACTCTACGAATATACAAAAAAAAAAAAGAGAAAAGAAGACAAGAGCTAGTATTTCCTTTTTCTGCACCCTAAGGAAAAGCTAGACATGTTCAAGAGAGATATAAAAAGTTAAACTTTGTTATGACCCTTAGAAGTTTTCAACCAGGTACGTAAACATGTTTTAAATCAATATTGTCACTAGTCTAGAACGACTAGATGAAAAAAGGGCTATAGACTGAACAATAAAAAGATGAACTTACTGACCAGTTTTTACGTACCAAATTGTGATCTAGATGCAGAGGTGCAACATAGATACGAAATAGGATTAGTATAAATCCTGCATTTCGACAATGCATAATGTGTTATAATGTAAGTTATAAGTTTTATGAAACATTGCTATGTAATATATTGCATTTGTATGCAATATGTTTTAGGATAAAAGTTATGATATGCAATATGTGATTGCGTAAAATATTGCATTTGTATGCAATATGTTTTAGGATAAAAGTTATGATATGCAATATGTGATTGCGTAAAATGCGTAAAATATTGCATTTGTATGCAATATGTTTTAGGATAAGAGTTATGATATGCAATATGTGATTGTGTAATATATTGCATTTGTATGCAATACGTTTTAGGATAAAACTTATGATATGCAATATATGATTGCGATATATATTGCATTTGTATGCAATACGTTTTAGGATAAAACTTATGATATGCAATATATGATTGCGATATATATTGTATTTGTATGCAATAAGTTTTAGGATAAGAGTTATAATATGCAATATGTGATTGTGATATATATTACATTGTATGCAATATGTTTCAAAGAAGAATTATAATTTGCAAAATGTGATTGCGTTATATGATGCATTTGTTATGCAATATGTTGCATTTGTTATGCAATAAGTTTCAGAATAAAAGTTATGATTCGTAAAATGTGATTGCGTTATATGATGCATTTGTTATGCAATATGTTGCATTTGTTATGCAATAAATTTCAGAATAAAAGTTATGATTCACAAAATGTGATTGCGTTATATGATGCATTTGTTATGCAATATGTTGCATTTGTTATGCAATAAGTTTCAGAATAGAAGTTATGATTCGCAAAATGTGATTGCGTTATATGATGCATTTGTTATGCAATATGTTGCATTTGTTATGCAATAAGTTTAAAATAAAAGTTATGATTCGCATAATGTGATTGCGTTATATGATGCATTTGTTATGCAATAAGTTTTAGAGTACAAATTATGATTATCAAAATGTGTTTGCATTTTAAGTTGCATTTGTTATGCAATAGGTTTTATAGTACAAGCAATGATTTATAAGTGTATTTGCATATGATGTAGTTGCATTTGATGTGCTCACTAAGGTTAATAAGAAGGTAACGTAAAATTGAAAAGAAAGTGTCGTACTAGCCTCCTCGTTGTGAGGTAATAAAAGTATAGTTAAAGTTTGACATCCCAGATGTGAGGTATACGACCTCGAAGTTCGATGGTCTTAAGTCTTCCACAAGGGAAGCATCACGTTTATGATCTCATGATTAAAGATGTTGGTACGAACACTAAAGGTTGTAAGATAAAGAAAGTTAAGAAACAAAAGGTGGGAAGTTAAATTGTAAGATAAGAAAATAAAAGGAACAAGGATAGAAAGTCAAAGTAAGAAAGAATGGTCATAAGATGCTCATAATCGAAAGTTCATAATTGAGCATAAATTAAAACATGCATTGTGATTGTATTTAATTTGTTTATTGTGAAACATTTATATGCTATGAAAAACATTCTGAGGAATGTTTTGTATTAAATGTTTATGAAAACATAAATGACGTTATGAAGAGCAATCTGAGGATTATTTTATGTTAGATATTCTGTGAAAAACGTTTATAAGAAACGTTATAGCAATTGCTTTAGGAAAACGTTTATGGGAAACGTTCTAGAAATGTTTTTTTTTAAAAAGCATGTTTAAATGCTTTGTGAGATTTTGATTGAACTTATTGAGCGAAAGCTCATAAAAAGTTTCTTTATGCTGTAGGTAGTTTTATGAATGACCAATAAGACCCGCTAGAAGAGCTGGATGCTGCGGAGGACAGATGCGAAGATTTGGGTATGGATACCATCACCGTTTGCTTCAGCTATGCAAAGAAAATGTTTTCCATTGTTAATGTAGTGTTTCTGAAGTTTGAAGAAAATCAGAGTTTTAAGAATTGTATTCAAAGTTTTAAGATACAGTGTACAAAATGTTTTATGTAATTATAAAGTAAAGTTTTAAGCTATGATTTAATAAATGTTTTTTGTTAAGTTTTAAGAAACGATTTGAAATGATTTTAAGGGCAAGTGTTGAGCGATGTCTCAACTTGAATGCGACAGAGGTCGCATCAGTTTTAAAGAACGTTTAAGAAAAAAAAAATTATTACAGTATTTTCTTACTAAGTAAGTAAGATTACTGTTTACAAAACGATGTTTAAGTAAGTAAAGTGACTGCCCGAAAAGACGGGTCGTCACAAAAATAGCCATGAATTTTTTAATATGTGACAATTTGTTGCTCGAATTAATTTAATAGGTTAAAATAGTCTTTGAATTAGTTTTTAATAACAAAATCAGTCCTATTTATCAGTCATTGTTAAAATTTAATGTAAAACATTATGGCGACCTTCACCATGTGCACTCCTATCATTGCATTGACCTTGCCTCACACCCTCATTATATCATGTTCGCAACAAAACCACCTCGTAGCTACTCCACTAATTACCTCACTCCATTAGCCACACAGCTGCATTATGCGATTATAGTGCCATTACATTGGCTATCGTTATTTTAACCTATTAAATTAATTAAAGAACTATATTGTCACAATGTTAAAAGTTTAATGATTTTTTACCCGATTAAATTAATTCATTGACTCTCTTAGCTAAATAAATTAATTCATGCACCAAATTATTGCAATGTTAAAAGTTTAATGATTTTTTACCCGATTAAATTAATTCATTGAATCTCTTAGCTAAATAAATTAATTCATGCACCAAATTATTACAATGTTAAAAGTTTAAGATCATTTTAACCTATTAAATTACTTAAAAAATTAAATTATTATAATATTAAAAGTCTAGTATCTTTAAAGGTATTTACCCAAAAAAAAAAAAATCTTTCATGTTCGAACGGAAGAGTCCCACATCGGAAACGTACGAGGGTTCTCACATCGCCCTATTTTATGGAAGCCTCGTTCCCCGTTTATCCTATATTTTTTTTTTCCTTTTCCCTCCTCCCGTTGAATGGGCTTATCTAGTGGTCTCCGCCACTGTTCTTCTTACCATATCTGAAAGCTTTCCACTCACCAGGTAAACACGCTAACCCGCTTCTTTTTCGCTCTTCTCTGCTTACACCAATACTCTGTTTTGTTCTCTCTTTATATAATGAGATTTCTTTGTCCCAATGAACCTGGAAAAAAATTTATATCTGCTTCTTGTTCGCGGAAAAGGGTATTTATTAGTTTCTTCAGAGCTCAATGTAGATGTTTAAGCCCTTTCTTTAACTGTGAGTACTTGGTATTATTTTATTATTATTATTATTTTTTGAAATGGAGTACTAGGTATGTTTTGGATCCGGCAGAAAATTGCCATTTTTTTAGGGGTTAATGGCTTTAATGGTTCTGAATTTTTAATATTGTGATAATTTGATTCTTGAATTAATTTAATGGGCTAAAATAGTTTTTAAATTTTTTATATTGTAACAATTTGATCTTTGAAATAATTTAATAGACTGAAATAGTCGATGAATTGATTTTTAATTACAAAGTCAATTCTATCTATTAGTCATTGTTAAAATTTAAATGAAAAATATAACAGTAGCTTTCATCCTATAGCATTCCTCTCAAAAGCATTGGTCTTATGTCACCCTCTTGTTGTACCCTTTTTGCAACAAAACTACTCTATAGCTGCCCTGTCAGTTCCTTTACCCGACTGGCTACAGTGCAGTACTGTGTTATTATAGTGCCACTGCTTCTGCCGTCATTATTTTAGCATATTAAATTAATTTAATGATATATTGTTGTAATGTTAAAAGTTCAGGGACTATTCTAGCTTATTAAATTAATTCAAGTATCAAATCATCATAATGTTAAAAATTCAGGGAGCTATTTATGTTTTTTTAGTACATTTCACGTCATTGAGGAAATGAACTGTCATTTTGATACTAGTCAATACAAAATGCTGTAATTCCATTCAAAGGTACACACAAATGAAAGGCCACTCGAACCAATCATTTTTGTATTTTTTTTTTTTGATAGAATCATTTCTGTATGTTTTAATCCTTTCTTGAATGAAAATAAAAACCTTCATCTTTGCTCTTTGTTCAAAAAGTTGTAGAAACTGTAAGAAGTCTATAATGAAATTTGAGATACCCAACAGATGGTAAAGTGCATAAGATATGCAATTTGACTTTAAAGTAAGGAGAAGTTCTATTTTCAGCTTATCTGAGTAGTTTTTATTTGTTTATTGCTTTATTTATTTTGCTGGTTACTCGGATTGAGTGAATTTTTGCTAAAATCTTTTATTCATTAAAATCTCAGCAATTTTTTTAGCTGATAAACTCTCAAAGGCAGTATATATATACACAAGCATATGGCAAGGGTCATATTGGCCCCAAACTTCAGCTTCGGCTGCTTCCCTATTTACACAAGCAGCAAAGATTGTAGAAAATCAAGCACCACTAATGGGTTACGTTGCAGTATAAAGGCGATGGGGATTGAGAAACCTCTGGAGGAGTTGTACAATGTTAAGGTGGAGCGTAAAGTTCCATCGGAACGACTGGCAGAGCTTGGGGTTTCAAGATGGTCGATGTGGAAGACCGGGAAGTGCACACTGCCTTGGGACTGGCAGGTGGACCAGTTGGTTTACATCGAGGAAGGGGAGGTCAGAGTGGTGCCTGAAGGAAGCAAGCGCTTCATGCGGTTTGTGGCTGGAGATCTCATTCGTTATCCTAAGTGGTTTGAGGCTGATCTCTACTTCAATGGTCCATACCAAGAACGTTATAGTTTCCGAGCTTATGGTGATGATTAGGGAGCTAGTAGAGGATTTCACACAATTGATAAGATTTTAGTTTTTCACATTTCACATTTGCTTTTCTTTGTTGCCCCCGAAGCAGAAATCTGTGTAGTTGTTGTAGCAGCAAGTTTATCCTTTGTCTATTTGTAAGAATTTCGGGTTAATGAATTGTCTTTTTTAACGCTTCTAGTGACAATCAGGCATGCTTGAGATTTTCTCAACAAACTATGGGATGAATTACTATAACAAATTCCATAGAATATATCGCTTGCATTCAATAGGGAAAAAGAAGAAAAAAAATGACATATTTTTGCCTGCATTGTACAAGAAACATTATAAGAACACGTCTCTGTAAGCCAAATTCCTTATAATACACACCCCCATCAGGGGACAAACATGATCTATAACCCAAGAACACTACAACTGCTATAATATCCACAAAACCCCACCGTCAAATTTTAGTATTTCCCTCTCAATGCAGGAGTCATCACAGGGAACAGAAGAGAATTGCGAGCATAAGATTCCTGCTAACCAGCCTGTAGGCTCCACTTTTGATTACACTTGATGACGGTAAAATTCTAGATTTTCTATTCGTGGAGATTCAGCAACTGGCAGAAGTCCTAGCCTTAGGGCTTGTGGAAATAGCAACCGAGGACACGAATGTTGAGACAAGAACGGGTTCATTGCTTACAGCCTTGGAGGCAGCCACATCTTCCAAACGCTTCCAGGTTGATTCGCGCCTCTCCTGTGTTTCTCTGTCCTTGACTTCATCTTCTTGGAATTTCTCCAAGCATTCATCAAACAGTGCTTGATCAGCATCTGAGAATGTCTTTCTCACATTCAATGTCAAACTCTGAATGGCATGATTCCAATGGCTCCGTGTATTTCTCTCCAAAGCTGGTAAGACTATAGGCAGAATCACTTGGCCGTTCTGGATTATCAAATTTCTTATGTGATCATTGTTCCACAAAAACAATGTACGTTCAGCCACCTGCAGTGCAAAACATAAATCAAACAATATCCCATTCAGTAAATTTGAAGTGATAATTGAATATTCCACTTTTTATGCATCAAGTTTCCCAATGTAATTAGCGTTTGCTTATGTGCAAAGAAACAGAAGCGTAAAAACGAATAATGCAACTCCTCCACAAACAACAAACTATTTGTTTTTGCATGCTGCAAATTTTCACTCTGAAAACATGAATTAAAAAAAGAAACAAAAAAATCTTTTGATCAGCTGTTATCAGAGTCTATCAAGACGGACATCCTTGCTGCTTTAACGTGTTTTACTGCCCACTCACTATCTTCAAATAATAGTTCTACATGTAAAGAACTCAACTTGTGATTTGGAAATTCATTAGCAATCTTTTAAAGGAATGGACCTTTCAAATATTATGAAGAAAAATCTAACTCTTAGCAAATTACCCTACTCAAGTTACGCAAATAACAAGGGTGTTGTAAACTGTACAAGCCCAATCGTCCTTGCAACTTTTGAAAGGGTGAACAAAAGAATTTTAAGGGTTTGGTAAAGAGTGCACATCAACATCATGTCAACGTGAATTTGAAGAAGATGGACACGCCGAGACAAAATGGAGAACCTGTGAAAGCTAATTTCAACATGGAACGTGACACAAATCACAAAAGACACTCTGCCCTCCAGCAGTGAATTGGAAAAGAACACTGAAATAGAGTGAAAGATCCATCTTAATGGAAAAAGACACATAACACAACACGAGGAAAGGCAGCAGGTAAAAAGAAAGTCAAAAACAAGAGACATGAAAATTATAACAATGCGAAGAATTCGTGAATGTATCAGTACAATGAAAAATAAACAGGTACCTGAAAATGAAAGCTACCGAGGCAGCCACCAATTTGGCGGAATAAAGGGACCATGCAGCTCTGAAACTCTGCCGGTTGAGTGGCTTCCAAAATCTCTTCCAATTCAGTTAGGAACATGACCTCCTTTGAACTATTAGTAACAGGCCAATATTTCAAAAGACCCTGAATCACAGTATCGGCAAGCTTGACATCTTTCTCCACAAATTGAGTGATGCAGTACGAGAGCTGCTGATGGTACATTGCAATACACCTGGGCTTATGAAGGGGTATCAAAGCACGGACAAGGAACAACTTGTGCTCTTCCTTCAAGGGCAAAGCAAAACCATTGATGATGCTTCCCAATATCTCGAGCAACTCTGCAATCCCATTGTGCTTTTCAGTCTCGAAAATGAAACGGTAGAAGATATTGTTGATACCTTTCCTAATGAAAGGTCGATGCACCATGAACTTTCCATAAATCCGGTGAAGGATCGTCTTCAAGTAATCCCTCTCTCTTTGGTCCTCAGAGTCAAACAAGTCCAACAGTCTCAACACAAAAGAGTGGTCCAAATATCTTTTGGCTAGCTTGGCATCGGTCTCAGATGAAGCCACAAATCTCAACAGGAATTCATACACAATCTGAATATGAGGCCAGGCAGGTTCCATGGTCGGTTCCTCCTCTTCTAAGTCGTACATTTCGAGAAACTTATTCTCATGACTTAAAGATGGGAATGTCCGAAACAAATTGACTGCCACCATCTTTACGATCTCTTGCATCACCGCCTCGTTGAACTTGGAGTTCACCGATGAAATGTAATCCACAAGCTCAAGCAAAGTCTGCCTCTTGATATCCTTTTCTCTAAGATTGCTCAAGGGGTCACTAAAATTGAATACCACACAGCACAAATTAAGTTTCTTGATGAACAGATTCTGCTTCTCCGAACTTGGGACGTCTCGGAAACTCGGCAAAGTCTCATACACCCCTGAAACTAACAAGGGACCCACTTGGGCTGCAACAGCAGCCGATTTCTTGGCTTGATTCGATTTGTTCCCACCAGCAAGAGTCCCATTGCTAGTGCGGGAAACACCCGAACCCAAACTAGAAGATTTCGACGGAGCCGAAGACGGTTTGAAGCCGTTACTCGAATTGGGTTCATTATAAGAATTCAGTGAAGAATAGCCGTTGTTGACCCCTCCATCGCCGTACGAATCACCTTGCGATGATTTTGAGGGTTTTCGAGGAATCTTACCCAGAATTTGTTTGATCATATCCACAAAACCCTTCCAAAAAAAAACTATATAATCATAAACCCTGACTATTTCAAGACAATATATATTTTGATTCTTCTATTAACTTATAAAATTTGCTCAAATCATTTCACGAAAGGCTAAATTGTGCAAAAGGCCAACTAAAACCCTAATCAGAAGCTGCATATACTCTAGCTGATAGGGTTTCTCTTGTCAAGTACGAAAAGCCTCGAACTTTCAAACACGAAGAGTAAATTTGAATTAAGCAGAAGAGAGAGAAAGTGAAGTGTTGAGAAATTGAAAAGGTGCTTAATAGCAGAGAGTTTCAAGCTAATAACTTACATTGACGACGTGATTGATGTAAAGGGGGTACGGGAAAGTGAGAGAAAACGAGAGAAAATGCCGGAAATCCCGAGAAACCTGAATTCGTGAAGTGGTCTCTCTCTCCGACTGTCTCCAATAGATAAACCCTTTGGCTTTAGAGAGAGAAAGGGAGGGAATTTTTACAAAAAATAAGGAAATATCAAAAAAGAGGAACTTTGAAATAATAATTTCAGAAAAGAAAATGCCTTTTCCATACAGAGCAGAGCTTCCATATTCTCTCCGTCTATACAAGCCGTCAAGCCCATAGAACTCTCTTTGACTGTGAGTGTGACTTTCGCCTTTTTTTTTTTTTTTTTTTGGGTTTCCCATTTTTTGACAAAAGAAAATAGAAAATGGAAACAAAACTATGGGCGGTTCAAAATTAATTTTGCATGTCATTTTCCATGACGTTAATTAATAGTAGAACTAAAAGCGGGAACTGTTCAACACACTGTTTATTTGACTGCATTCTCCTGTTTTCCTTAAATTAATAGGGTGTTTGAAAAGGTGATGAGAGTTTTACATTGTAGCATATTTTTTTTATTATTACTGTAGCATGTGAGAGCTTTATACTATTCATAACTGAGATTATGGTAGGAACTAAATGGCTCTCACCACTGTCAAACACCTCCTAAATAGATTTGTCTAAATTTTGATAACTGCCAACAACCATGATTGATATATGGTGCATTTTATGATCGTTGCAATGATTCCGACAATTACTTGTCTGTAAGAGATGCCAACGCTGGTTGGGCCTAGTAGGTCGGTAGAGCACAAAACGTTAAGAAGCAATACGGTAAGACACAATTATTAAATAAGTCTAGCTCATCTTGTTTGTTAAATAGGTTGGATTTTGTGCAACTTTTAGATACGAAACACGTTAAAATCATGACACGATAAGGGCCTAGTATAAGTACGAGCATGTTAAAAATACTACTGGGGCCAATTATAAGCACGATTAAAAAATACAATTTAAAATTAATTTTACTAATATATTTTGTATTTTTATAAATGCTTTTTTATAAAAGAGTTTTAAATTTCTAATAGATTCTATTAAAAAAGAAAAAATGAAACAGATTTTTTGTTGTTGATAAATAGTCAATTGCCCATATATAATTACTCTCTTTAATTTATATGAAAAATTATAAATAGAAACTACATCATACAAGATTCTACAATTTTGTTGTCCTCAAAAAAGCTTTTTTTTTATCAATAATGCCATTTCTTTTGTTGCGATTTAGTTTTTTCATTTAGTTTTTTTTTTCTAAATTTAACATTAAGTAAGAAAAAGACACATTAAGAGCTAAAAGTATAATAAAAAGCACAAACACCGATACAGATACGAGCATGGCCCAAGCACTTTATAGGCACGGTCCATTAATAAATGAGCTATGGATTGGGCTTGACGCCACAAAAATTAAATGGGTCGAGCCTAGCATAGCACAATAAATAAATAGACAGGTTCAAACATGACACGAGGCACACTTGAACCTAAATAAAATTAGATGGCTTGGGCTGGGCCACCCTATTTGACATCTCTACTTGTGGGAATTGCTAACTTAAAATAACACAAGATAAAATAAATGTTTCTTTTAAAATAGGGATTTATGCGTGAAAAGCCAATTTATAGGCTGTTTGGACGAAGTCAGAACTCATTATGAACAACGTAAAGCTTTTACATGCTACAGTTAAAAAAAACAAAAACAAAAAACAAAACAAAACAAAAAACAAAGTTGTTATACTATAAAGCTCTCACATGCTACAGTTCTCAAACTAAAATTGTTGGTTCTAACAATTTTTCCGAACAGCCTAGTAGAGTTTTTAAAATAGATAGCCATATTTTCCTTAAATTAGTTAAATGGCCAATTTAAATTGGTAATCTTTACTCTAACACTCAGGCTTTGTTTAACAACCTAGGTGAAAATTAAAGTTTCAACTACTACGTTGTAAAACCTTCACATATCATAGTGTTTTAGTGTCAACTTGTAATTCTAATTATATTCTCCAACACTCTCTCAAATGGCTGACATAACCAATGATCAATGATGTACATCATTGAAAGACAACATTATTATTATTATTATTATTATTATTATTATATTTTGAAATCTGAGAATGATTGGATTTAACTGAAAATGCTAGAAGACAACGATAAGGTGTAAGAGTTTTAGTTAAGCTCTGTGCAGAAGTGATTGCCATGGAAAAAAAATGAGTCAAGATTTGGAGTCAGCCATATGCTTGAAGTAAAAAAGTTTGGCCAGAAATTTTAGGTTGGGTGAAGTCACCCACCTCAAATTTCCTTTAAAATATTTATGTAACAATATTGAAAAATAACCATTGTTTCTTTATATAAATGCGTAAAGTATGTTTCCTCTATAGGTTTTGTTCTTGCGCTACTTTTGTAATGCAGTTTTGCCTCTGGATGGGTCACCAGATTCCCAACCCTAGTTATGAGGGCATGGATGATCTACCGATGATTGTGGTGGAGGGTAAGGTCAGGTTTTACTTTGGTTTTGTCACTTGGTTAGGGAAGGTCGCAGCTTCTTTAGTTGCCCGATCCATATGCGTCGGAGCTCCGGTGGGGCTGCAACTTTGAAGATTTTGTCATCTCACTGTCATGTACCTTTGATCTCAGAGATCATCTTGTCATTGGATGTGTCGTTTGTGGGCTTAATACTTTTTCTTATAAAGATGATGTTAAATCCACCATTTGTGTGTATCAATATTGTATTTTAGGAGTGTTCTTGGTTTTGTTGTGTCATAGGGGAGGTTTCTCAAATTTGCTAAGTAAGTTGTGTTTTTAATCTGGTACATTTGCTTTTATACATAGTAGATGGCTGTAGTGTTATAGATCTCTTGGTTTCAGTGAATTAAAATTTTTCATCAATTGTAGAAGTTTTGATAAAAAGTCATATGCATGCTCGATATTTGATTTATCTATATAATTTTCTATTGTCGGAAATCTGATACATTTTTTTTTCTTTAGACTTTCGTTCGAATTTATTGATAAAATCAGTTAATATTAGAGGTCAAATTCTTGTGTGTTGATGTCAAGGTTTTTTTTTTTTTTTTTTAATTGGTAGTAGTGTTTACATCTCTTTTATAATTTTTTTTTATTTTTAAAAAATAAAATAGTATTTGCTTCCAAATGAGACGAGCTTTTAATTACTTTCATGTTGCACTTAATGTTTACATGTGAGAAGCACGTGATACTGCATAAAAATAACTCAATGGCATGGCAGATTACAGATGACATTTTATAAGAGGCCAGATTACAGGTGATGTGATGAATCTGGATTAAGTCTTTTTTTTTTTTTTTTGTGCTTCATGGATTAAGTCAAGTTAGCAACCGCTTTTAAAGATATTTTCTTTCCTATTTAACTCAGCAGAGCTTTTGCATGGAGAAAATTGTGAGAGGGTATAAAAAAGGTGTTCTGCCATAACAATTTTTTTCTGGTTAAATTTTTATTAAGATTTGTTTATTTATCATACATTTTTAATATATAATTTTAAAAGAAAATTACACGTTACATCATACGTTTAAAAATTATATTTATTTATGTAACATCTAAAAAAGTTTACGCCGTACTATCATTCATATTACATGTTAAATTGTATCACAAATAAACATATGTAGCATTTATAAAAACGTGAATTTTAAAAGATAATGTTCATGAAAATTTCCCTAATATTAAGACGAAACAAAACTGCATTCTACTGTCATTTTCCCTCTATTTACCATAGATAGAAAACAATCCGCTAAATAATCACATTTTTCTTCATCAGATGATTATAGATGATTTAAAAATGTCTTTTTCCTCTTATAAAGGCATCCATTGAATGGCCTACACTGAATACTCTTTAAAATTTCTAAGGTGTTTGAGAAGAATGGTTAGGATCATGTAGTGTAAAGCTCTCACATACTATAGTAAAGAGTAAAAAATTACTACAGTGTAAAACTATCATATATTACAGTATTTTGAACTAAAATTAACTTCACTTCCTAAATACCCTATTCATTGTACATTAAACTTGATCTTACATATGACACGTTAAATCATTTTGAAGTCGTTTGCATTCACATGATAACAGTCGTCATCAAATTAGGAATACTCTTCAACACTCTGTTAATTCAAAAATAATTTACTAAATTTTAAAATTTGTCAATCTAAAAAGTCGGAGTAGATGTACCAAATAACCCAAGTTTAATGCCAAAGGAAAAAACGGTACTAAGTCATTGTCGATAGAGATGCAACAATGGGCCGGAGTCCGTGGGCCGGCCCGAGCCCATCCTGCTATAGTGATGGGCCGAGGCCCAGCCCGGCCCATAAATACTTGGTGAGCTAGGCTGGGCCAACATAGGTAGGCCCGACATGGCCCATGGAAAATCATGGACTGGGCTAGGCCTAGGTCGAGCCAGGCCAGGCGGGCCTATACAGGCCCACAATGGGCTAGCCCATCGTAGGCCCATTGTGGCCCAATTATATATATATATATATTTATTTATTTATATATTTTTTTTATGTTCATTCATGGGTGAACATGGCTGAGTATGGCTTTCTTCAGTAAAAGGCCTCACATCACATCATAGCAAGGTTTTTTTTTTTGTTTTGTAGGCATGTTTTGCTTCTTTTAAGAATCAAAGCTGAGACAAGGCCTCACATATCACGTTACAATAGGCCTAGCAAACTCTTTTTCTTTTCTTTTCTTTTCTTTTCTTTTCATTTTTTTTTATTTTTTTCTTCTAGGCAACTTTGCTTTTGAAAAACAAAAGCAAAATTTTATCTCGTTGGGTTTTCCTTCAAAAGGTTTTGAATGAGGCAATCATAAATAAAGTATCCCTTTTTATATTTCCCTTGACTATTCAAACTTTTATATTTGTTAACTTGTTTAAAAATTTAAAAATAAATAAAATAAATAAATAAAATTGAAAATTGCATGCTTAGATGGGCTGACTCATCTAAACCCATGATGGACCAAGATAGGCTGGCCCATTCAAGGCTCATGGCACAGCCCGAGACAGCCTACGGCATGGCACGGCCTGGCAAGGTCCACGTAAAATTGGCCCGTGAACCAGGTCGGGCCAAGGTAATTCTAATATGGGCTGGCCTGGCCCATTCTTGCATCACTAATTGTCGAGTACGTTTATACGTAGGTAAAAAAAAATTAGAGAAAACTACATGAAACGTCCTTTATAGACATCTTTTATTAAAAATACTCTATTTTTTAAACTTTTCAAAACTAATCCATTTTTATTTTATTTTTTAATATATTAATTACATATTTATTATTTTATTCATTATAATTCAATCTCAAAAATTGAAAACCATAATTTCCTCGAAAATATGGTAACTTAGACTTTTAATAAATCATCAATTTTTAATAAAAAGGTGGTTTTAATAAGTATTGTGTTAAAGGACATTTTTAATAAATTAGGATATTTAAAGGGCATTCTTGTTAATTACTTAATTACTACCTCGGCCACAATGCCGTATATTTTAAAGATCTCAGAAAAACCCATAAATTAAATAAAAAAAAAAGAGCTTTAAATTCAAATATTTGTCTAGATGCTCTAGTCTGCCAACTACCAGTTCCAAATTACAATGAATATAGGCGGTGCCACACATAACCTATTAGCCACTCTACTTGTTTTTTCTATTATTATTTGCTTTGTTTTACAATATCATTAGAACTTCATAGTTTCAAATAGTTTCAAAAGCTACAGTGTAAAACCTTCACATATTACAGTATTTTAGTTTAAACTTATTAATTTCAACTGTGTTATCAAATACAACCAGTTATTTTTTATGTATATTTTGTTAAAATTTGGAGTGGACCTCCACTCAAAATTTGACATTTTATGTCCATTCCCCGCCATTTATTTTTCTAGCTCCACCCACAACAATTAACAAATAGGAAAAGTGTAGTTCTTACCGTCCATTGAGTTCTAAACCACCAAAGTAACTCCCTTGAGAAAACTGTGGAAGGGAGGAGAAGGGTGCAGAAATTAATAGAAAACATTTTAACCTATACTTGTTTGATAGGAAAGATTAGAGAAGAGAATGATTGAATGTGGGCCTCAAAATACTTCACATGGCTGAAATTTTGATCCTTTCAAACAAATGAAAATTTCACAGGTTTAAAATTCTCTCACCTATGTTTTAGAGAGAACTCATTCCCAACACAAAATGACTCACTCTCACTCCTTTCTATTTTCTTTCCCCCCTACCAACACACCCTAAAGTTCCGTAGTCAATGTTTTTAACCCATCGAAATTTTAAATCATAATTCGACTCCAAAAATTATCTTCTTGGCAGAGGTCGCAATAGCATTACAGAAATGAGAAAGATTGCAATGTTGACAAGTTTTTGCACAGTGCACCCGAGTCGTAAACTCAGAAGAAAGGAGCTGATAGAAGACTTTTTTTTAATCCTTAAAAAACCTTTTATTTTCCCACTTTTGAATTCAATCTAAAATTGATATAACCAAGCAATGTGAAATTCCGCCACTTTTTTTTTTTTTTTTCCAAAAAGAATCTCTTTAAGTTAAGCTTCTTAATTAGCAGACAACTTTTTAAAAGTTGCAGCCATTTTTCACACTATTATAAGGTATTTGGGAGAACGGTTAAAACTAAATATATTGATTTGAAAACTATAGTATATAAAAACTTTACACTGTAACAACTTTTTGCTTTTTACTATAACTGATATGCTAAACAAGCTATCAAGTTTTTAGTTAAAACAAAGGCCATTTTGAGAAGTTCTCTGACAACAGTAACCAAATGGAGGATGTAAATGCACCATGTTACACAACCTACTTGATTTATACTAACTAGTTTTACCACAGAATCCACCGTAACCAAATTTTCCATAATAGTCGGCTCCTAAACAGAAATTAACTCGAAAA
This sequence comes from Artocarpus heterophyllus, assembly GCA_025403435.1. Classification (NCBI taxonomy): domain Eukaryota; kingdom Viridiplantae; phylum Streptophyta; class Magnoliopsida; order Rosales; family Moraceae; genus Artocarpus; species Artocarpus heterophyllus. Next base: position 22,677,918 of record CM046348.1, on the reverse strand, counting down.
ATGAACAGATCAAGGGCAAATTTCTTACCCCAAGACCACTTCTGTAGCAAGTCTATCATCAGTTCAGCTGGCAGTCTCAGTGCGGATTTAGGCAGTGCCTAAAGACTTGAGAATAAAGAATAAATTTGCTCAAGTAAAAAAAAAAAGAAGAAAATAAAAATACAAATTATAAAGCTGCATCTCCCTCAACCCCAAGCCCTAGGCCCTTTTTTTCTCATTCCCAAGAAAAGACCAAAAGGGAAAGAGTGTATAACAGTTGCAATGGAATCCATACAGGAGTAATTCCAGCAATAACCACATCACATCAAATCCTGAGTTTCCTCCTAAATCTTTTTCAGTTTGATTTTTTCTTATGTGTTCTGTGCTTTTCTAAACAAGATTATTGTGCTTTTTGCACAGTAGTTGCAAGGGAAACACAGATCACAAAGTGATCTCCTACATCTAGCACACATACAAACATCGAGCATGATAAATTTAAAAAAAAAAAAAAAAAAAGCCTTTGGTTTGTGCAAGCAGAGTATCTTCTCTGCACTGTACATTACAAACACACAACACTGGAGCCAAATGCCAAAGAACTAGATTACTCCTTGCTGTGCCCAATGAATAAATTTCATCTCTTCCGGCGCTTTGGCTCCACCTGGGATACAAATTTCGGAAGCCAGCATCCCATTACACTTGAGAAAATTAATTTTAAATAAAATGTTATCAATCTAATCATCACTAGCTGTTTGATTAAATGTTTTCTGATATTTCTATCCATAAGCTACAATATCTCCCTTTGCATTGATCTGATTTTACGAAAACTGGAAAAGGTGCGAATTAGATGTGTTATAGCCCATTTGATTGCATCAAATGCCTACTATTAAAGATCTGACAATGAATCAAATGATTCTAAGATCTGTCTCGATTAAACAACAAAACTGTTTGAATAAACTATTGCTACCAGCAAACTGTGATCACATTCGCCAACAAAAGAGACGTGCAAGCATGCGCAAAAAGGGAGCAAGTGAAACTTCTCACCTTAGCCTCAACAGATGGAGATACAGGGAATGCATTCAAAGATCTTTTGGCATCATCATCTGATAAACAATCAGAACACAAGAAATGATCCAATTTCTTTGCTTCTTCAATGGTCATGCCCATACAAACGGGATGAAACCTGCAAAAATGCATAATTTTGAAGTCTATTGATATCATTACACAAGTTCAGATAATCACATTATGCACATTATATCATGTCTTAAACGCTAAAAAAACCTACCTTTGTTTTAGAAATGTACCCTCATTTTGGGACACATTTTATTCCTCCATACTTTGCCACCAAGCTATTAAGTAGCATAAATGCAACATTTTGGCTCATTACAAAATATCAAGTTAGTTGCTCAATACTACGCATCAAGTTGATTTGAAAAAATCAACTTGGAAAAAGTGGCCACTTTGATAGAAAATTCTTTCCTTGTTCGTAATAGCATTTCTACAATCTTCATAACAAAGAATCTAACAGCACAAGACTGAATATTTTTTAATGGATAAAATTATGACATATAAGACAATGGTTAGCTTATTTACTTCTAAAAGATTTATCGATTCTATGATGCTTATGCTATTGCATACACCATCCTCTAGGAAAATCAAATGCCTTGTTTCACTTTTAAAAACATGCCATAATCATCCATGGTTCAGCACTCAATTAGAGAATCAAATACTGGAGTCGACATAAATAAGCAGCAAATGGATGCATAAAAAAATTACCAGGTAAGTTAAATTAGTATCGTTTTGTAGCAGCCTTCAATCCATATTAAGTGGAACCAACAAGTTTGGGATAACATACTTGCTGCCCCCTACAAGTGAACAAAGACATACTTGCACCATGGAGCGGATTATTATAATATTTTCACCTCGTGGCAACATATGCCAAACAATTACAAGGGTAACCTCTGTTTGGATATCAACAATTACCAAACTACTAGGTACCTTTGCAAGTCTATTACAGCAAAGGTATTGCTTTTGGCTTTAACAAGGTAATACTAGAGAGTGAGTGAGAGAGAAGAAATATGTTGCATTACTTATTTCTTAATAGGATGCTTTATGCAGGAACCAAATGAGGACTGAGCAAAAGGGAAATAAAACCGAAAGAAAATTAAATGAACCCTGGGCACATTGCAGTTTACAGTTTACAAAGTAATTGTTATGAGCTGCTGAAAGTGAGCCTGTGAAGATGCTGTGCAGCCAAAACATATGCAATTTTCTAAAACTACAAGCAACGTAACAACATTTAGCTGATAAATCAATCTAAATGTATTGGATAAAAGATCTAAAACTCGAACAATTTTCTATAGAAACCAGCCTATCGTTCGAATTAAAACAGACTTTAGATAGAAAAACATTGACACAATGTGGAAAGAACCAATGTCAAAGAACCCAACATAATGCAAATCCATAATTGTTGAGCAACTAACAAATAGAAACACAAAAACTATATTACCAGTCCTTGCACCCCTCACACTGCACCATAAGGTCGTCCGGGTTATAGGGCATCTCGCATTTACAATACCTGAAATCAAAAACCAAATTGAATCACCAACTATCAGTACAATACACATTCGACGACGCGAATAACGGAAAAGTAACTCACACAGCGACGCGGTCGGGGGTGAATCCACCAGTGGCAGCCTTGTACTCGAACCTACAGAAATAATCCTCAGCTCCCACATTCTCGAGCTTTGTGTAGTTCTTGAAGGAGTGGACTATGCACTTCCCTTCTATGGTGTGGGCGCTCTGAACGTCGTAGTGGTCCGACAAGAAAAGCTCTTTGGCGCCATGGAATTGTCTCCGCCCTCCGATCGACTCCTCGGGCCGGTAATACCACCGGACGCGGACCTTGACGTTGTTCCGGTGATCGGCCTCGATCTTCTCCACGCGCGCCACGTAGGGAGGCTTATCGGAGTCCGATGGACGCATCAACACGCAATCCCCAGCTGAAAAAACCGACCCACGAGATTCAAATTCCACAGTCAATGCAATGGATACAAAGCAGAAACAGAAACAGTGATGAAATTAAAATCTTAAGCCTTTAGCTGTAAAATTCAAAATTTGGGACAAAAATTTAAATAAAAGCAAAAAAGGGAGAAATTTTTGCGGTTTAGAGAGAGAGGGGGAGGGAGAGCGTACGTCTGACGATTTTGTTGGTGCCCTTGATAGTGTAAGAATCGAGGTCCTTTTTCCCAGGTTTGGTCTTGGCCATGAATGGATTGAGCGAGCTAATACAGGCTTAGTAACGAAGAGAGAGAAAGAGATAGAGAGAAAAAGTGTGCCGTCACTGCAAAAGTAGAGATTGTCAGCAAAATGTGACGAGATTGGCGGGCAAGTAAAGGGGTTTTGGAGGGCTTAACGGGATGATGAGAGGTAAAGCTAATTGGGAGAGTTGGGTGTGGTTTTGCAGAGGGAAGTGAAAACCCTAGAAATGCTGGGAAAAGAGGGGGGAGAGTGAGAGAGGAGCGTGGTCGGACAGAGAGTGCGATTTTGTTGGAACGCGACTTGGAAAGACAAAACAGAGAAGAGGACACATCATCACCATCATCATCATCCATCTTATGCATGCATGCATCCATCCTATCTTTTAGATGGATGCTTTTTTTTTCCCCCTCTTTTTGGGGGTTTTTTTGGGTCACTTGGTCCTCAAATGTAATAGATAGGTGAAAATTTAGGCCCCAAAGTATTTTTTTTATTTTTTTTTTAAAAAGCTCCTTGTACTCTTAAAATGATTGTAAAAAGGATTAATGGTGTGATTGGTTTACTCGTACAATCCAGTTCAGTTCAATACGAACAACCATCACTATTTGAATTGGTGAATAGTAAAGTATTTAGTTCAACCTCAACTAGCACTTTAAATTGGGCTGAATTGTCTAACTTAAAATTCAAAACTCTCCTTTATTTTAACATTTTAAACTAATATTGAAAGTGATTTCACTCTCATGTATATTGTAATTATAATTTTACTGTTATTTCATATTTTCTTCAATTAAATAACTTTTTTTTTTACATCTTTCATATTTATTTTCCAATTAATTAAATTTTGTATGCTTTAAAATAGAGTTTTCAATACTTATACAAACATAAATTCAATTCAAATTTCCTGTTCATATAAACACTTTAACTCTACATCTAAACGCGAGCTCCAATTATAGTTTAAACAACACTATTGGGGATTTTCTATTCAAATAAAAAAAAGTTCAAGTCAACACAGCTTAAATCAATGAACCAAATAGGAGTAAAATTGCAAACGACCGCTAAAAAAGAGAATGCAAGGTTGCACGTGCCTCATGTAAATCGGTTATTGACTTAATTTACAAGATTAACCTAAAGAATAAAGGATGAGTCTATGGTGGAGAATGATTTTATTATCCACCGGTGGAGAAAGATCAAATGGTCGTGTGTCATCCTTGTATTTAAATAAATGGAAAGAAAGTAGAGCACCAAATGAAAATAAACCCCTCCATATATGATTTGTATACAAAAATTATTTCAAATGATAAAACAAAAAATAATAATAATAATGAATTGGATTCACCCTCCACCATCGCTGACGAACCAACCATCCTCGGTAGCACCACTCCCATGGCAACGATAAACTTTTCCCTAAAACATTAGTTCACTTAATTTAATTAATCGATAATAGCTTTACTGATAAGCAAATCAAAAACCTTAATAACGTATGTCACGCCCCGAGGTACGGGTGGTGACATGGTAGATTAATTAAGTTAGTTAAAGCAGATTTTTGGTTAAAAACCCTAATTAAGTGATTTGGGTTTTTTTTTTTTAAACAAAAGTGATAGTTTAAAACATTTTAAAACAAATACCATTATTTTGAAACAGTTAATCGGGAAATAAAATATTAAAGACAGTCAAACATAAGCCGGGCCCCACCGGACCCACATCAATGTACACACATGGTATCAATAATAAAATATTACAATCACAGCCCAATATGAGAGATAAAAGCTTAAATAATACATGCCTTGATTTAAATAAAGAAATAACCTAAACAGAATTCTTATAACTCACGTGTTTGCCTTGTTGCCTCCCAATCGATCCTAAGCTGCAATCCACCTAGGGGAATGGTTTTAAAATAGATAAAGAAAATATAAGCAGAAGGCTCAGTAGCACTAAATTTTGAAAGCATTAAGTTAAATATAAAATTTCACATTCCAAAAAGTATCTAGAAAACAAAATTTGATAAATAAATGAACAAACAATTTATTTAAATCGTTCTTACCAAAACGATTCTTTGTTTGTCCAGAAAGAATCTTATTGTCTTTCTTGGGCAAACCATATATGTCACCACCGTAGTGGCTTAGCTGAGTTTCAAGACTTGCCCCTAAGGTTGCACTCTACACGACCCGATCTCTGAATATAGCATCATCCCCTTATGTGTATTTATCATTATTTAAATCCCATATTATCGAGTATTTTCAATTCCATTCATTATTTGATTCATTATGGGCATTCATTCTTACACAAGCAATGAAAAATACTAAAAAGTTTATCTAAACCGTTCTTTGAAATCCGTTTTGAAAGAAACATTTTGTAAGAAATCACTTTGAACAAAGTCATTTTGTGGCCAAAGCCCCTTTTTGAAAACATTTAAAACATTTTGTCATTTATTGAAAACATTTTGGAAGAATCTTTTGAGCCCAAAATCATTAAAAACTTGGCTACCAAAAAAGGGATAGAAGTCCTACCTTGATATCATACATCGTGACTCATCAATATCTAGCTTAAGATATTCTATACTAGTAAGCTATTTCATGGTGTCCTAGTGTACCATTTATGTCTGTAGAATCATACTATAAATTCTCGATTCTCAATTTAGGTTTAAAATGGCTAAAACAAGTAAAAACGACAAATTTCTACAAAGGCCGATTACATTCCCAAGCCTCCAATCCAGCTGAGGAGCAAGACTTAAGCTCAAAATTTTGAATCAAAGGGAGAGAGGAGAGAGGGGCAGCAAGTGAAAGGGAGAAAAAGAGAGGAAGAGAGCAGAGAGAGAGAACGAGAGTGAGTGAAAGGGAGAGGGAAAGAGAGATTAAATAAAGGAAAAAGATGAGTGGTTTTACTGTGTGAAAACCATGTGCCGCCCATAGTTTTACAAAAAGAGGTGTATTTGGCACTCGACAAATTGTTTTGTTTCAAAATTCAAAGTAACATATAAAAATAATTAGAAGTGATAAAAAATAATTTGTAAATAAAATTATTTTAGAAATATTGCAAAATAGTTAAATTAAGTTTAGATTACATTATGGTACAATAATACACCATTTTACACTCTAATAACACTTAATTAAATTTGAGGTGTTAAAACTCTCTACCCCTAAAAGAAATTTCGCCCTTGAAATTACAAAGTAACTCAGAAACAAAACAAAACAAATACAGATACAACTCCCGCATAGTTGATTCTAATTCCCAAGTTGCCTCATTAGCTCTATGGTGCTGCCACACCACTTCCACTAACGGAACTTCACGGCGTCACAGTCCTACCACTTGTCGATCAATAATCTAAACCAATACTTCTTCGTAGATCGCATCTTCCTAAATTTACACATCATGAATCGAGACAATCTTGCTTGGCTTAAGTGGACATTCCGAAGCATCAACACAAACAAAATACGGCATGAATATGAGAGTTCGGGAGGAAGACCAAGGCGAAAAGCGGTCACTTCGACTGATTGAGAAATCTCAAATGATCTGATGCACCTCAGTGCAAAATCCCTGCTCACACCAAAATGCAAAACTCACCTACATGGCGAAACCTTTAAGAAAATGGAATCCCCTGCCTCAAGTTCTGGAGGTCGGTGTCTTCTATTTGCAAAAACTCTTCTACCTACTCTGAGCAGCTCTCAACCGATCATGAATTACAGTAACCTTTTTATTACTCTCACTGGTCTCTTCAGGTCCAATAATGTTCTTATCTTCCGATCCAGCCTGAATCACTGGCAATCGACATAGCTGTCCACATGATGCTTCGAACAGTGTCATCCTGATGCTGACTTGATACCTGTTGTTGTACCCAACTCTGCCAGACGCAAATGTCTCTTCCAATTCTTGCCAAAATCCAATACACGTGCATGCAATGTATCCCTAAGAATCTAAATAACTCAGGCAAACTGCCTATCGTTCTGAGGATGAAAAGCCGCGTTAAAATCCAAGTCTGTACCTAAAGCCTCATGAAAACTTCTCCAAGAACTCATCTCAAACACGACGACCTAAAGGTAAGAAATGAAATGCACCGATTTCATCAACCTACCAACTATGACCTAAATCACATCGTGTAACGCCCTTAATTCAGACGTCACAGATGTCGTTTCATACATACGTTCGTACTTGCTTAAACTTAAACATATAAATAATATCAAACTTAAATGGTATGATTGATTTTAAAAGTACTTAAACATACATAACCAGAATCCATTCATACCTTCAATTTTTTTTTTAAAAAAAAAAAAACTTAACATTGTTTAGAATAACATTGTTTATTTTATTCAATATCATAATTTAATCAATTATACTTAAATTAATCATGAACTTACTTAATAATATAGGTTTATCAAGTTGTAAAAATCAGAACTTAACAAAACATCACAACATACCACATTAAACATCAAATCATTTAAAACTTACTTACTCCCACAGTTCGGCAGGCCGAACATGATCGACAGGCCGGAGTTCCCTCAACCGGCAGGTCGGCAGAGACTTTGCAATTCGGACCAAAAATTCATCCATGTTCGGCAGGTCAGAAAATGTGATCGGCAGGCCGACCAAAACGTTCGGCAGGCCGTCCAAGACCAATCTTTGAGAAATCCAAAATTTTAAAACCAACCAACTTTTTGTAAAACATAGCGGAAGTCCATGATTTATTAAAAAATGATAAAATAACTTATAAAAATATAAGATAAGTATTCTTAAAACTTAACATAAAAATATATTCAAATATATAACTTGATCAAATCATAAAATTGTCCTTCTTGGCGTGCTTCCGGTTACAATTCATCGTGCATATGCTCACACGCCTTCCCATGTCCTCCGCCTAGTCTATGATTTTCTTACCCTTATCTGCAATATGACATAAAACATGATTAAACTAATGCTTAGTAAGTAAATGTAATTCTCACAATTTAAAACATTTAATAAACATCATCATCATCATCATCATATCATAAAAGTGCTTTAAGCACAATTTCATAGAAACATATCTTTCATTACATTGACCATTTTAAAACTTATTCCATTTTTATCTTAAGGGCCCAAGTGTTGCACCATAAACATCATCATAGGCGCGCCGTCATGAGAGGAGAAGGGTAGCTAATCCCAAACCAAACATGACATCATAACATAACATTTCCTAACATTGGGTGTGCAACACTTATTAGGTGATACATATATATACATACTTTTTTTTTCATACTTTTAAACATGCCATAAACATCATTCATAAATTAAAATCATGAAAATCTTTCATAAGAAATTCTTTAAGGAAAAATCATCATGAATATCATTATGAACATATCGTCAAACCTTGTAAAAACATGTGTCATGTTGCAGGTGAGAATGTATTTACTTTATCGTTAGCTTACTTAATCTTAACGTGATTTGGTGACGACGCTGCAGTCTCATAGTGCTCGTTCCATGAGTGTTCATGCCATTTTTCATTTTAAAGATGCAATACATTAATACGTATCATAAAACATCCAGGCATATAACATTCATTCATATACATTCATCTCATAATCCATAACCATCATCGTAAAACATGAAATTATCATCACATATATATTTTCATCTCATCCATTACGATCAATAATTCATAACCATAAACATTGTCATCACATAAACATGTTATTATGATTTTTTTATAATTATAAAAATTACCTTAAGCATATAAAAACAAACCATACATTTTAAACATATTTATCTTTTAAATAAGACGTTTTCGAACAAATACATATATTTTAATTTAAAACTCCATACAATCATCATATTATCATGCATGAAATTATTTTATTATCATAAAATCATGTAAATACATAAAACGTTTAATAAAATGAAAATCCCAAAAACAACATTATCAAAACAGTATTCTTATTATAATCTCATAAAAATTTCATAATCATAAAATACATTCATCTTACATTATACTCATACATATGCATATTTTTTATCAACTTTTCATAAAAACATCATTCATTTACCTCTAGAACAATCATTACATTTTTCATACTTCAAAATTAAACAGTAACATTACCGTGAAGAGTAGAAGACATAAATATCATATTTTTCATTAAAAACACAGAAATGACATGAAACATGAAGAAACATCACACATAAAACTCATGAGCATCATAATAAAAACACAAAACAAAATACACTACCTAGAGAGGATATTGTAGACGAATTTGAGGAGGAGAATATCTTTTTAAATTTACAAATACATGAGTCCTTACCTTAGAAGACTTTCTTCCCAAAACCCCTTGATTTCAATCAACGAAATATGATTTTTCTTTCAATATTTGCAAAAAAATTTCGTGAGAGAGAGAAAGAACTCGTGGAGAAGAGAAGAGGAAGATGAAAGAACGTCTCACAAGTTTGAGAGGAAAAACGTGAGAATGAGAGTAAATAATGAATTAAAAAGAAATGTTAAAATTTTTAACGTAATAAACATAATTGATGGGAATTCAATTCCCTTCATTAAGTCAGAAATTTTCTGACTGTTGAGGCTATTGGCGTGGAAGGAAAGAAGAGAAAGAAAAGGAAACCACAACACATCATCAATCTTACCATGTTTTGCCCATTTAAAATTGGAAACCATTTAATTTGACACAAATCATGCAAGTCAAACCCCTTTTATTTAATTAACTGATAAAATCCTTCCATTATTATGCCAATTAATCACATTAAATCATCCAATCAATGTAATTAACTCAGCCATAATTTTGGAGAGATTTCAGCTGACTGCTCGTCAGCCGTGTTCAGCCTGCCGATTGGTTTCTTCGGCTTGTCGATCTCGGGCAAGATGTTCGGCCTGTCGATCTTAAAAATTTGACCTACCGATCTGTCATTAATTGCCATACAATAAAACATTCGTACATTATTGCATCATAAATAAACATATACTTAAAATTTCACATGAACACTAGAGCACAACGATCCCACGCGGTCGTCACCTATCACAAAACTTGACATAAAAAAAGTTAGTAACATGCACATCACATATCATATCGTATAACTAAATTTATTTAAAAAATTCCTTAACAATGTTACTAACTTAACGTGGTCTGTTACATAAAATAGGCGGGTGTTACACATCGTGCCCTTGCTACGTCCTCGGTAACCTAATAAGGAAATCCGTCGTGTCAAGCTCCTATTTCCACCTTCGAATAAGAAGCGACTGCAACTGACCAGCGGGTTCCTGATGCTCTGCTGCTACCTAGAGACAAGCCATGTACTTGACCACATACTCTTAAACATCTTGCTTCACACCTCTCTACCAATACTGCCTCTATAAATCATGGTACATATTTGTGCTCCCTGGTTGAATGGCTAACTGGAACTTGTAAGCTTCATTCATTAAAGCCTTTGTCACTCTTTCGATCGCAGGCACTGCCAGACATCCCTTGAGATTACAATGAACCATCTGTAGGAATCCTCCAGCCTTCAAACTATTCCCCGTTCTATATTCACATCCATCTCCCTTGAAGGTGCTAGTCCCATCATTAAATCTGCTTTATCATTTGAGCAAGCACTAAAGCCGATCCCACATGATACATTGGTACTTGATCAAGGTCTTCATGGTACTACAGCCCATACTCGTTCACGATAGTATTTCTCCTCTAATCTTCTAGTGCTGGAAATGTGAGAATCCTCGAAGAGCTGAATGCATCTACAACCACGTTGGTCTTGCTCGGATGATACTATAGCAAGAAATCTTGCTTCTTCATATATTCCATCTATCTCTGTCACCTCAAATTCGAATCCCTCTGAGTGAACAAATACCTTAAGCTCTTGTGACCCAAGAAAACCTGAAATATTGCTCCATCCAAATAGCATCTTCAGATCCCCAAAGCATGAATCACTGTGGCAAGCTCTAAATCGTGTGTCAGGTAGTCCTGCTCACGAGGCCTTTACTGTTGCAATCCATAAGTCACAACTCGTCTGTGTTGCATCAACACATATCTGAGTACAAGTCCTACTGCATTAGTTTAGACCTCATAAAACTCGTCACTACTTAATATAGTCAATATAGAAGCGATAGTCAACTGATTCCTCAACTCTTGGAAAGCGTGACCATATTCCTCATCCCATTCAAACTAACACTTTTCCTAATCATCTGCTTCCATGGAGCCACTATCTTTGAGGAATCCTTCATAAACTTTCTATAGTACCTGACAAGTCCTAAGAAGCTGCAAACCTCAGCCACGTCCTTCAGTCGTTGCCATCGTACTGTAGCCTCTACCTTAGAAGAATCCACTAAGATGCCCTGCTCGGAGATGATATGTCCTAGAAACTGAACCTCTTCGGCATGCAGTTGGTGTTTTTTGGATCACAAATCTGTCCTCGAGAAATATCAGGAGTCTCCTAACCAGCCAGACAACCCATTTATCCTAAGTAATGGATGCTTACTCTTCACAGTGACCCGATTCAACCGTCGATAATCAACGCATAACATGAGCACACCATCATGTCTTTTGGCAAACAAAACTGGGGCATCCCACGCTACCCTAAATGTATCCTTTATCCATAAGTTCCTATAGTTGTTTCTTCATTTTCTTCATTTCTGCCAACACCAATCGATGCGATGCTATAGAAATCGAAGTGGTTCCCAGTTATGACTCGATACCAAACTCAATGAAATCGAAGCGATTCTCAGGTATGACTCGATACCAAACTCAATCTTTCAATGCAATGCTAATCCAGATAACTCGTCTGGAAGACACCGTCGAACTTATCAGCCACCGATGTTGTTGCCTTTCTTCCTAAGGCATGAGATTCCTCTTCTAGATCTAAAAGAAGTATATATATATATATATATAGCATGCTAGGTTTCCTCGTACACCTAGACACGTTTTCATGAGTCGAACACTCATTACTCGATCATTACCATCCTAGTAAACGATCATCATTTCCCCTATCGATCACTGGGGTTACCTCCATAAGGTAACAACCTACAGTTGCGTATTCCTGGACAACCACTTCATTCCTAAGATCACATCATAAGTACTCATGGGGGTTATAATCAAATTAGCTTCCAAAGCCTTATCCCCAATTATTATCTTATAAGGTTTACATATATGGTTCACACACACACCCGCCCCAAGGTGAGGTATTTACCAAAGGTTCATCAAATCCCTCTATTTCTAATTCCAAGGCATGCACAAATGAACTTGTAACGAGAGGATGAATGACAGCAGTATCAAATAGAATCGAAACTAAGAACTAAGAAACCAGAACCATATCATCGACTCTCACGCTGCTGGTCTGAGCATCCGAACTCTCTGAAGTCATGATGTGGACTCAAACTGGAACCTCTCCTTTTTCCTCTGCTTGCACTACTACATCCTGGGTTCATCGGCCGATACTATTGCGGAGAAAATTGATAAAGCTGAAACTAAAAAGGTTGCTAAGGTAGAGGTAAGGACTAAGGTTGAGGCTGATGGCTTGCACTCTCACCGATTTGAGATCCTTGTCGAGTGTTTCATATTGGACAGCTCCTCCTTATACGTCCCAACTGCTGGCAAAGATGGCAACGGTTGCTTCTTTCACTACTGGATGATCTGCTGCTACCATTGCTACACTACCATGTCGATTCTTTACTTAAGCTTGGCAATCGCTACCTCTCCTATTGTTCCTCTAGGGTCTCTCTCATGTTCTCGCCTGATCCTCGTAGTAGAGAGCGTAATCTCCTCCTACCGATAAAGCTGATGACTCTAACTTACCCAAACTCCAAAGTCGTAAGGCCACCAGTTGCCGTCGAATAGATATCTTGAACCCTTCTTGGAACTTGATACACCTTTCCCGTTCAAAAGCCACGATGAACAGAGCAAACTAGGCCAACTCATCAAACTTTACCTCATGTTCCTAAACTGTCATGTCGCCCTATCCCATCCGGTAGAATTTGACAATCTTTTAGTCTCTATATCCCTGCCAAAAATAATGCTCATAGAACAATTCATCGAATATCTCCCCGTCGATATTCCTATCATTCTCCACATGTTTTGCTTGCTTTACCAAGTGTTAACACTGCTGCCAACTTATAAGTCGCGAATTCCACTAGATATACTACTGAGTCTAACCGATATTCAGCCACCTACGGACCCGTATTTCCATCGAAAGCTAGGACAGATGTACGCCGAAGCTCCCTAAAGCGCCCATGCCGACCACCTACCTCAAAATTGCCAAGTCTAGCCCTCGTTATCATCTATCAAAAAGTGAAAATGTAGCCTCTACCATGCTTCCTTCATTCATAGAATTCGCAGCAACCACAGCTGGATGACGCCTAGGTGCCATTCTCTCGGTTTCTAAAAAACAAAATTAGACTGCCAGAGGCTTTTCACTATCATACCTATATGCGCATAATTCCCAAGGTTCATAACCTAGGACTCTGATACCATTCTATCACGTCCCGGGGTATGAGTGATTATGTGGTAAATTAATTAAGTTAGTTAAAGCAGATTTTTGGTTTAAAACACTAATTAAGTGATTTGGGTTATTTAAAAAAAATGACAGTTTAAAGCATTTTAAAACAAATATCATTATTTTGAAATACTTAGTCAGGAAATAAAATATTAAAGACAGTTAAACATAAGTCGGGCCCTACCGGACCTACATCAGTGCACACACATGATATCGACAATAAAATATTACAATCACAGTCTAATATGAGAGATAAAAGCTTAAATAATACATACCTTGATTTAAATAAAGAAATGACCTAAACAGAATTCCTATAACTCATGTGTTTGCTCTGTTGCCTCCTAGTCGATCCTAAGCTGCAATCCACTTAGAGGAAGGATTTTAAAATAGATAAAGAAAATGTGAGCGGAATGCTTAGTAGGTCAAATTTAGAAAGCATTAAGTTGAATATAAAATTTCGCATTCTGAAAAGTATCTAGAAAATAAAATTTGATAAATAAATGAACAAACAATTTATTTAAATCGTTCTTACCAAAACGGTTCTTTGTTCATCTAGAAAGAATCTTATTGTCTTTCTCGGGCAAACCATATAGGCCACCACCGTAGTGGCCTAGCTAGGTTTCAGGACTTACCTCTAAGGTCGCACTCTACACGACCTGATCTCTGAATATGGCATCATGCCCTTATGTGTATTTATCATTATTTAAATCCCATATTATTGAGTATTTTCAATTACATTCATTATTTGATTCATTATAGGCATTCATTCTTAGACAAGTAATGAAAAATACTAAAAATTTTCCCTAAATCGTTCCTTGAAATCCATTTTGAAAGAAATTATTTTGTAAGAAATCACTTTGAAAGAAGTCATTTCGTGGCCAAAGCCCCTTTTGAAAACATTTAAAACATTTTGTCATTCATTGAAAACATTTTGGAAAAATCCTTTGAAGCCAAAATCATTAAAAACCTAGCTGTGAAGAAAGGGGTAGAAGTCCTACCTTGATATCATGCATCGTGACTTAATACCGCAGTCCTAACCTGCTATACGTTAGCTCTACGGACCATAAACGACCTTAAATATAAACTAAGTTCATCAATATCTAGCTTAAGATATTTTACACTAGTAAGTTATCACATGGTATCCTAGTATGTCATTTCTATCCGTAAAATCATACTATAAAATTTAAATTCTCAATCTGGGTTAAAAATGGCTAAAACATGTGAAAAACAACAAATTTCTGCAAAGACCAGTCGGCCTGCCAGATTCGCTGGTCTGGCCTACTGAACTGTGTAGTTAGACCTACTGGTAAACCAAGAACAACCTACTAAACTGTTCCCAGGTTCGGCCTGTCGAAGGGATGAGTCCGGCCTATCGAACTTTGAGTTCGGCCTACCAAACTAGAAAAATCTAGAAAGTTTTAGATTTGAGATTTAGCCTCCCGAGCTTAAATCTTCATTTTCAACCTGTTTTCAAAGTTCCCATGCATGGAAAACATAATAGAACACTTATAAACACATTTAAACAAGATTTGCACAAGGATTTTCAAAGAAATTCAAAAATGAGAAAAATGGATAACAATAGAAAAACTTCATTGAAATTCGTTTTTCATCAAGCCAAGCCTAGATTTTAGGTGTTTTGAGTTCCATTAACTTAAACCCAAGATTTTTTAAGCTCACAAAACTCGAATTACAGTATTTTAAAGAAATTGAAAAATTTAAGAAAAGTTTGAAAATTTGAAAATAATTTGAACTAACCTCGAGTTTAATCTTGAAACCAAGTTGGTGGATGCTCAATTACGTTCCCAAGCCACTAATCTAGCTGAGGAGCAAGACTTAAGCTCAAAATTTTGAATCAAAGGGAGAGGAGAGAGAGGGCAGCGAGTGAGAGGGAGAAAAAGAGAGGAAGAGAGCTAAGAGAGAGAGAACGAGAGTGACTGAAAGGGAGAGGGAGAGAGAGATCAAATAAAGGAAAAAAGTAAGTGATTTTACTGTGTGAAAACCGTGTGTCACCCATAATTTTACAAAAATAGGTGTATTTAGCAGTCGATAAATTGTTTTGTTTCAAAATTCAAAGTAACATATAAAAATAATTAGAAGTGATCAAAAATAATTTGTAAATAAAATTAATTTAATATTGCAAATTAGTTAAATTAAGTTTAGATTACATTATGGCACATTAATACACTATTTTACACTCTAATAACACTTAATTAAATTCAAGGTGTTATGGGTCTCAGCAAATCCAATGGATCCTCACCTTTTTAGAAGAAAAGCATAATTAAAAAAAAGCTTGATATTCAATAATAAGCTACAACTTTCTTGGCATGGATTCGTGGGATCATAACAAGGTTTATAAAAAAAAAAACCCAAAAAAATTGAAATCAAACAAGAACCCAGAAAAATGGAAGAGAAATTGCAGAGCAAAAAAAAATAGAAAATAAAAATCAGTAACTAATTAACAAATAACTAGAAAGTAGAAACTTGATCATAAATGGAAGCTTGTTTTTTTTCCCCATTGTTTCTAACATGCCTTTATTTTCACTAGCGATAGTTTCTTTTTCCAGCAACTTCATTGTTATCTCCTTCAACAAACCTATTTTTTAGAGATTTTTCACCCTATGGCTGTGCTATTGTTCATGAGATGGTTGTTCGTTTTGCCGTCATTCTCAACTTGTGCTGCACTCACACCTTCCTCATATCGGACGCACACCTCCCTTCAATATGCTCGCACTCTTAGTCACCGTCCATAGCTCTGAGGCCTGCACTCTCACTTGCCGTCCATAGATCCTAGCATTATTGATGTGTACCCCCAGTTGTCTCGTCACCATTCTTGTTGCAGTAGCCATTTTTGTTCACAATAAACAAATCCGAATGCCAAGGATTATGACGATGATGGAGAGCGCTGATCTGGTTTGTCATCGTTGGACCATTTTGTTTCCCATTTCTTGTTGCGTTTTTTTAAGGAGAGAGGCAGATCTCGTTCATAGTATTAGGTTTTAGAAATTTTGTGGAATGAATGCTATGATGAAAAGTTGATTAAATTAAGGGCTCAGCTTGATTTTGGGTGAAAATTAATGGATACTTTTGATTCTATTCTTGTCAATATGAACTCATCATCTTAACACCATTCAATTAGAATCCAACAGCTCTTATGTTAAGCTAGATGCCCTAAGACACAAATATTTTATTTGTAATTTATGACATTTTAGATTAAATGAATAAATAAATAATAATGTGAATATTTTATGTGTTAATAATGGTCCTCACATTGCTTTCATTATTATGTTTAAGCATTTAAGCAAACATGTGTTTCGTGACTATTATAACAAAATCTTGGAATTAGGTATATTTGTAGTTTATATACGGTATAAATATGAGACCAAGATAATAGTCTAAATTATATGATCCACAGTCCATGTATTTAGTTAGGCACTTTATACATGACAAGACTATAATTGGGATCTACGTCCAATTGAAAAGACAGATTATCTAGACTATTGGAGTGTGTTGACTCCATGGTAGACACATTAGCGTGGTGAACCTAATGGTGGTCATACACTTGACTGGATCTAAAGTGTAATTGATTAATAATAATTCTATTTATCTTAAATAAATTCACTTTAACAATCATCTATGTGTGATTAAAGATACAACAATGGGCTAGGGCCCATGGGCCAGCCCAAGCCCATTCTGATACAATGACGTGCTAGGCCGGCATGGCCCGTCACTGTTTAAGGCATGGCCCAACCCATAATATTAGTGGGCTGGGCTAGCCCAACATTTATTGGCCCATGGGTCGGCCCAACACGACAAATGAAAAATCATGAGCTAGGCCGAGCCAGGCCCATAATGGCCTTGCCCATCTCGGCCTATGTAAGGCCCATATAAGCCCACAATAGACCAGCCCGCCAAAGACCCATTGTGGCCCAATTTCATTTAAATAAATTTATATATATATTTATATGTTTTTTTCTATGTTCATTAAGGGTGAATATGGCTGAGTATGGCCTTCTCCAATAGAAGGTCTCACACATCACATCATGGCAAGCTTTTTTTATGTCTTTTTTTTTTGTAATTTTGTAAACATCTTATATATAATTATCCTGTTTGTACTGTTCTTTCTTTACCAAGATTTTGTTCTATTGGGTTTTTCATGGAAAGGTTTTTAATGAGACAACCGTAAATAAATATACTTTTTCATATTTCCATTGACTATTTAAACTTTTACATTTTCTAACTTGTTTAAAAATTCAAAATTAAAAAATAAAAATAAAAATAAATTAAAAATTGCTTGCTTAGATGAGCTGGCCTATCTAAATCCATGATGGGCCAAGATGGGCTTACCCATCTGAATCATAGATGGGCTAGAATGGGCCCAGCCTATTTAAGGCTCATGACACGACCTAGCCTAGTGCACGTAAAATTGGCCCGTGATGTGGGTTGGGCCGAGGTAATTCTTGTTTAGGCCGGCCTGACCTAGCCCACAAAATTCATGGGCCTAGCCAGGCCAGCCCACGATCCACGAGGGCCTCATAAGAATGGGCTAGGTTAGCCCATTCTTACATACGTAGCCCATTCTTACATCTCTATGTGTAATCTTAATCCTAAAGTGGATTCATGACTCCATATTTATAGCTTGTATCTTTTAATATGCTAAAGGTAGGAGTTTTGATGACCAAAGACTCCATTGTCAGTGTGTTGGAAATACAAGCTATATTCGATGAGAGCAGAGTCTACAAACATAGAATCTATACACCTCTAACAAAGAGTTAATGTTATCCTCTCAAATGCGTTATTTGGGAATTTAGAAAAGAACAAGGCCTTGGTGATCTAGATATTTGTGGCAACCAAGTGATTTTCCATTTGTATTTGTTATAAGTGGAATTTTCTAAATAAGTGAATAATGAAACTTTGAGATAAAATAATCGGAAGGTAAAACAAAATTAAGTCCTTTATCTAATTATGGATAACCTATAGAGATACACGTATGCATGAGAGGTCATAGACAAGACTAATAAATAAAGTCTCATAATACATTATATTATCAAGAGTGCAGCTTTAGTTCTTTAGTGGATT
Source organism: Artocarpus heterophyllus (assembly GCA_025403435.1). Taxonomy (NCBI): domain Eukaryota; kingdom Viridiplantae; phylum Streptophyta; class Magnoliopsida; order Rosales; family Moraceae; genus Artocarpus; species Artocarpus heterophyllus. Next base: position 22,659,159 of record CM046348.1, on the reverse strand, counting down.
AACACCAAAGTTAGTAATTAAATAGATAATTAGTCAAAGATTAATTTATATGTTATTATTGGAGCTTGATAAATGTATGTCCATCAAGTCTCAATACTAGTTCATGAATTCCTTGACTAGTTACGTAGAATACAGTTTACCACAAGTAGTATAGAAGGTTATGCCAAATGGGTTAATGGACCTATCAGTGTGCAACTCCAACAATTCAGTTGGACTGTACGTACACCAGGCACAATCCATCTGGACCGTTGGTGCCTATTAGAGGGCAACTGGAATTAATTATTTGATTAATTAATTTCATAATAATATTTATTAAAATCCTTATTGTATTTGAATTTGGATAAAGAATAATTATTTATAATTATTTAAATTAGATAATTATCTAGAGTAAATGAATTCTACTTTAAATAGAATTATTTGAATAAGAATTATTTTGGATGATGCTATTAATCACAAAACCTTAGACTGTGACTGGCTCGAATTCGAATTCTTCCTTTATTTGATGTTGGTGTGCACAGTGAGGTTAATTCCTCTATGATTGGCATGTAAAGCTAGTAGGAGGAGAGAAAATATCTTCTTCTAATTCTGATAGACTTTTATCTCCTCCTACCAACACTATAAATAGAGGTTTTTAGTCCTCATTTATTCTTAGACTATTATTGTACACTCTTAGATAGTTGAGCTTTGATCACTCCTCTTTAGTGTCTTAGTTCCTCAAGCACATAGTCTAGTTGGAAGGAGAAAAGTTGTTGTGGTATTCTTCTGAGTTGTGCCTACACACACAGCAACTAGAAGGAAGAGACATAGCGCTGAAGATATGAAGGTGGAAATTTTTCTTTGATCAGTCAAACATGGAATTTTTGGTTTGTCTTTTAATTAGAATACTATTTATTGTTTATAACAACCTAAATAAGATTTCAGGTGATTAAATAAAAATTTTAAAATTCAACTCTATCACCGAGTCAAGTTTTCCAACATCTTATTAGCTTCTCCACCGCAACTTTTCCTAAGAATAAGAGGTTTTCTTTGCAAAATCCTAGGAGAGATTGTTCTCCTTTGAAATCTAGAACTCCTTGACGTCGATGGGGATGGTGCCCATGGCATGGAGGTAAAGTCAACAATGCTTCAAAAAGAAGCCATCAGAGCTCAGGCAACGTCGTGGCCCCAAGCAACACCATGAGTCTAGGCGATCATCGTGAGATCCCTTTCAACCATGAGCTCGTGTTGCCGTGACCTCTCCTACCACGAGTATAAACAACCTTCCTCGGTCACCGTTGCTATTTCTCAGTCTCCTTCCGACCTCATCAATCCCTTTTTGCATGTGGTAGCATGTTTGGGGAATGTTATTTTTGTTTTGTTTGTTTTTTAAAAAATAAAATTTATTTAAGATAAATTATTCTTTTTTACTAAAATACAAAATCCATGTGGCATCCATGCAATCTCTTTCATATAAAAAACTGATGTCCGTTTTAAATTTTAGTCCTTTTGTAATAAATTTAAGAATTTAAGGAGAGTTGTTAAATGGCTAAAAAACAAAAACTAATCCCCCAAGTCAACAACCAACATCAACGGTCAACAAACCAAGTAAAACGTGGACAGTTCGATCTTCGTTTTGGAGCAAGGATGGTCGGTCGGAACCGAATCTATACGTACATTTGCGCCACAAAGTTCTACACATATTTGTGCCTTTTTTATTTCCAAAACATTTTATTTTCCTTCTACAAGTTTACGTGTGTTAAAATTTTAAAAGCCAAACTTACCAGACTCTGACATTGGAAATTCGAATGCGTTTGAAAACTAAGTTATAACTCTAAATTTTTAACTATTATACTATAAAATTCTCACATGTTATAGCTTCAATTTCAATTTCTAACTTTATTCCAAACACTAGAAAATATCTTTCCTCAATCACTCTAAATATTAAGAGAACATCATTTCAAACATTTTAATAGTTAAAAATAATTTTTTTTCACACTTTAAATACTTTATTTTGATTGTCCATTAAATATTGGACCTCAAAATAAATATATATTTTTTTAATGTTGACAATGAAAATAGTCAAAATTAAAAAAAGAAAACACATTTTATGATTTTAATAGTTAAAATTGGTGTTCTGCACCTTCATAATTTAAGTAAGCTTATTGTAAAAGGTTTTTAGATTTTTTACTTTAAAAACTACTTTTATTTTCTTTGAATTTTGACCATGCAAGAAGTTAAAATTTTTTCCTTTTAGTTTTGTAACAAAAGTATAAATCGATTATCGTGAGTGATGGATTTCCTCCTAGTAGGCATGGTGTCTGATTCCCACATCTCAGTGTTTGGTTCTTACATGTCAAAAATCAACACTGAACCAATTAAAACTGAAGATTGAAAGGGTTTATAAAACACGTTAAAACTTAAACATTGTAGTATATGAAAGCTTTATATTGTAGTAAATTTTCTTTTTATTGTAGCAAACTTTATTTAATATTTGTAACCAGTTTTTGAAAGAAACTCTTTAAATCAATGTACACCTCTGTGTTGCCCCAAAAAAAAAAAGTTCAAGGATTCAAATTGTCACCTGACTAACCGTCATGAACCTCCAATCATTAAAGACATTGTGAATAAAAGTGAGGGGAAAAGTGTCCTCATAATCTAGCAAATTTTGGGTTAATGAAAATGAAGTTAACCTAGTTATTAAAAAAAAAAAAAAAAGAGTTGACTTTAGTACCTACCTGCAAAAGAGGTATGTCAACCATTTCAAAAGAAAAGGTATATATAGGGGGTGTTCAAAAAATTAGTCAAACCATCCAAATCGTTTAATTCAAACTAAATTGAATCACACCGTTTATGAATGGTTTAGTTTGATTCGGTTGTTGGCAGGACTGCATAAAAATATCTACAATCTGCCTACCCGCACCACACTATCCCACTCTAAGTGGTTATATGTAACGCCCTGAAATTTATTTAATGTTATTTTGATGTAAAATGATGAATTAGTGTGCCATAATTAATGTTTCAACATTAATTTGATTATTTGGTTAAATTTTGAATTTTAGGTTGTTTTGTTAATTTGATAAATTCAAATGATTTCTTATTGTTTTAAAATAATGTTTTGAGTTTTAAAGCACAACAGTTTGTAAAATATTAAAAATATTCCATTTTACAAAACCGTGGGTGGCATTTGGTTTTCGCACGATAAAATCGTCTACCGTTTCTCTCTATTTATTTTCTCTCCTCTTCCTCTCTCTTCACTCTCATCTCTCACGCTCCCTGATCTCTCTCTCTCTCTCTTCCTCACCCGTGGCCACTCTCTCTCTCGTTCTCTCTCGGTTTCTCTCATTCTCTCTCATTTCTCTCTCAAATCTTTGAATCACAATTTCAATTCAAGCTTCGGGTTAGCAAGGAGGAAGCTCGGGAGCGTGATTTGATAACTGAGAACGCGGATTGAAGCTTCAATTCGATGTTAGTTTTGAAATTTCTAAACTTTTTCAAAATTTTCAATTTTTGTGCATTTTTGAAATCTACGTTTGTTTGAGCTTAGAAAACTGTTGGTTTGAGTTAAATAAACTTAGAATACCTAGAATCTAAGCTTAGATTGAAGAAAAAATGAATTAGATTCAACATTTTTTATTTTTCCTCATTTTTCCCCATTTTTGGATTTTTGAGATTTTTGTATTTAAATCTTGTCTAAATGAGTTCAAAAGTGTTCTATTATGTTTTTCCATCATCTATGAATGTTTTCCATGCCTGAGAATTGAGAAAAACATGTTAAAGTTAAGATTTGGATTTTGAGGGATCGAAACCCGTGGCTAGAATTTTTGGGTTTTTTCAGTTCGGCAGGCCGAATTCAAAGGATCGACAGGCCGAACTGCACCATTAGGCAGGCCGAACCTGGGAAATGTCCTGCCGATCGGACCTGATTTTCGGCAGGCCGAACTGCATAGTTCGGCTGGCCGAAGCAAGGAGTCCGACAGGCCGGCAGAGCATGGAAAATTTTGTAATTTTTCACCCGTTTTCATCGTTTTGAACCCCGATTTAAATTCCAACATTGTAAAATGATTTTAAAGATACAAATGGCACACTAGGACATCATGAAATGGTTTAGTAACATAGAATGCCTCAAACTAGATATTGATCGACATAGTGTGTATCTAGGATCGTTCGTGGTTCCGCGGAGCTAACGTATAGCGGACTGGGATTACGAGGCATCGGTACGAGTATCGAGGTAGGACTTCTACCCTATCTTTGGTAACCCAGTTTCAAAATGATTTGGCCTTGAAAAGGGTTTCTGTAAAAATGTTTTCAATGATTGATTGAAAAATGAATTTATCGGTTATATTTTGATAAACCGTGGATTGAAATGAACTTCATGATGAATGTAAATGACAATACTCGGTAAATGGGTTTGAATAATGATGAGAATAAATATAAGGGCATGATGCCATATCAGAGATCGGGTCGTGTAGCGATCGACCTTGGGGTCAGGTCCCGAAACCCAGCTGGGCCACTACGGTGGTGATATTTATGTGGTTTGCCTAGGAAAAAGAAAATGATGTTTCTGGTCGACCTTATAAACTGTTTTGGTGAGAACGGTTTTGTTTAAATTTATTTATTTATTCAATGTTTCTTTTATATAATTCCCTGAATAATGAGATTTTCCTTTGGATTAAATGATTTAATAAAATATAGTCCTACTGAGCCTTTCGCTCACATTTTTCTTGTTTTTTTTAAACCTCCCCCTCTAGGTGGATTCCCATTTAGGTTCAGAGAGGAATCAACGGACAAAACTCAGGAGCAGTAGGAGAACTAGTAAATTATTTGTATAAATTAAACAAGACATGTAATGTTTGTAACTTTATTTGTACTCGGGCTGTGGTTGTATTATTATATTGTTAGTGCTATGTGTGTGCACAAGTTGTGGGTCAGTGGGACTCATACTTGCGGTTGTTCATTTTATTATTTTATTATTCGCCTAATGTTTATGAATACTTTTATTCCATGTTGTTTTGAAACTTTCACATTTTTATTATTTAACTTAACCCTTAAACTCTTGATTTTAACTAAATTTTCCTTTTAATTAATTTAAATAATCTACCACGTCACATCCCGTACTCCAGGACATGACAGAATGGTATCAGAGCCCAAGGTTATGAACCTTGGGAATTGTGCACACATAGGTATGACAATGAAATACCTCTGACAGTCCAAATTTTGTTTTCAGAAGTGAGAGAATGGCACCTAGACGTCGTTCGACAGCTAACGCCGAGTTCGAAAATGATGAGGGCATGATGAGGTCTATGTTTACGGCTTTTTGACAGATGGCAGCCAGGGCTAGACCGAAGGATTCTGATGTTGGTCGTCGGCATACGTATTTTAAGAAATTTTGGCGTGCGTCTATTCTTACTTTTGATGGTAATGGGGATCTACAGTTGGCATAATATTGGTTAGACTCGATCGTGAAGCATTTGGATACCCTTGGTGTGCCTGATGAGTACTGTGTGGAGTTTGCTGCATATAAGCTCGAGGGTGGTGCTTATACTTGGTGGAAACAAGCTAAGCGTTTGAAACGCGGTGGCTATATCAGTTGGGACAGATTCAAGGAGCTGTTCTATGACCAGTATTTTCTGCAGGGGTATAGAGATCAGAAGGCAGCTGAGTTCTACAGGTTGCAACAGGGTGATTTGTCAGTTAGGGAGTATGAGGCAAGATTTAATGAGTTAGCCAGGTTTGCTCCATCAGCAGTGGCATCGAAACGCGAGAGGTGCATTAAGTTTCAGGAAGGGCTCAAGGCTCCTATTCGGCGATAGGTGGTTGCTCTGCGACTTAGGAGTTTTGGAGAGCTTATGTCGTCAGCAATATCAGTGGAAAATGATTATGCGCGGTATTGTGAGGATCGAGCAAAGGCTTCAGGGGGATCACAGAGGAGCGGAAGGAAGAGCACTAGTAGCCGTCCAACTCCGGGAAAGAGCAAACAGGCTGGCGCGAACAGTGATAGCAGCAGTTCATCTGGTAGCGGGCGCAGCAATCCCTACAGCTTTCATTGTCATTTCTGTCAGCAGTCCAGACACATCAAGAGGAATTGCCCAATCAGGAGTGCCCATCTTGGATCTCAGACCAGAGAAGAAGCCAGTCGTCAGTCTCAGCCTCAGACCCTACCTCCGCCTCAATAGTATCCGCAGTTGCAGTATCCTCAGTTCTCTCCTCAGCAGTTTTCATATCCGGCACGAGAGCAACAGCCGCAGCATTTCCAGGGTAGCATCCCTCAGTATCGAGCGCTGAGTACAGCTAGTGTGCAATCGTCTCCGTCTCAGCAGCATCGTCAGAATAATCCAGGACCCATCAATGTTGGTAGAGGAAAAGGAAAGGCACCAGTACAGGTTCATGCAATGGCATCTGGAGGTTTAGATTCTCATACTAGTAACGCGGTTGTCGATGGTACGATCTTAGTTTCTCAATCTTTGGCTCGCGTTTTATTTGATACAGGTGCCTCTCATTCTCTCATTTCGAGTTCCTTTGTACATGCCTTGGGATTAGAGATAGATGAGTTTAATGAACCCCTAGTTATAACTTCTCCCTTGGGACGGGTGTGTGTGAATTGTGTATGTAAATCTTGTAAAATAAGGATTGGGGATGAGATTTTGAAAAGTGATTTGATTGTACTCCCCATGAGCTCATATGATGTAATTCTAGGAATGGACTAGTTGTCCAGGTATAATGTAGTTGTAGACTGCCAACTTAGAAAAGTAACCCTAGTATCTGATAGGGAGACGATGATCACTTACCAAGGTGGTGGTGATTGATTAATGAGTGAGTGTCTCATGAAGTCATGTCTAGGAGGGCGAAGAAATCTGGTTTGTTGTGTTTTTCTTGCGAATCTAGAGTGCGAGCCCTATGCTTTGAGTGGGAGTGTAGCGATTCCGGTGGTTGATGAGTTCGAGGATGTCTTCCCTAACGAGTTGCCAGGATTACCACAGCATCAGGAAATTGAGTTTGGCATTGAGTTGTTTCCGGGGACAGCATCGATTTCTATGGCACCTTATCGGATGGCGCCAGCAGAAATGAAGGAATTAAGGAAGCAACTTCAGGAGCTTGTTGATAAAGGGTATATTCATAATAGTACATCTCCATGGGGAGCACCAGTTGTATGCCAAGAGGGAAAAGTGCGAGTTTTGGTTGACTGAGGTCAAATTTCTAGGTCATGTCATCTCAGAGCATGGTATTTCTGTGGATCTGTCCAAGATTGAAGCCATAGTGGAATGGGAACGACCAAGGAATGTAGCGGAGATTCGCAACTTCTTAGGTCTTGGTCGTTATTACAGAAAATTTGTAAAGGATTTTTCTAAGATTGCAGCTCCGTTGACGAGATTGATCAAGAAAAATGTCAGGTTCAAGTAGGATGAAGAATGTGAGCTTGCTTTTCAGGAATTGAAGAACCGGTTGACTTCAACTCCAGTGTTGGTTATTCCTAGCAGTGATGAGCCATATGAGGTTTACGCAGATGCTTCAGGACGCAGACTTGGATGCGTGTTGATGCAGCATAGACGTGTGGTTGCGTATGGATTAAGACAGCTACGACCTCACGAGCGAAATTATCCTACTTATGATTTGGAGCTCGCGGTGGTGATTTATGTGCTGAAGACTTGGAGGTGTTATTTGTATGGAACGTTGTTTCAGGTCTTCTCCGATCACAAGAGTTTGAGGTATCTGTTCACTTAGAGGGATCTTAAATTGAGGCAGCGTAGATGGATAAAGTATATGGAGGATTATGATTTCGCGTTGCAGTATCATCCCGGGAAAGCTAATGTGGTCACGGATGCGCTTAGCAGGAAGTCTTCAGGGATTCTCGCTTGTTTGGCTTTTAAGGACTGGAGCAGGGATGCGACAGTGAACGAGTATGGACTATGGTATCATGAAGACTATGATCGAGTTTAGGTATATCATGTGGAAGCGACCCCAGCTCTTGTTCAGATGGTGAAGCAAAGTCAGTGGCAGGATAGCATTTGCAGGGGATTTGGTCGCAGATCCAAAATGAAGAGCGGTTTGAAGAATTGAGAGTTCATGCAGATGGATCATTGTATTTCTAGGAGCATCTCGCAGTTCCAACTATCGCAGAGGTGACGAAAGCCGTTTTGGACGAAGCTCATAGGTCTCAGTTCGCTATTCATCCGGGGAGCACAAAGATGTATCGTGATTTGAAGAGGCAATATTGGTGGAGAGGCATGAAGAAGGATGTTCGAGAGTATGTGGCTAAGTGTACGACGTGTCTTCAGGTGAAAGCCGAGCATCAGAAGCCTGCAGGTCAGCTTCAGCCGCTTCCTATTCCAGGGTGGAAATGGGAGCATGTAACGATGGATTTTCTCACAGGTTTACCAAGGACGGAGCAGCAGCATGATGCAGTTTGGGTCGTGGTCAACAGGTTGACGAAATCGATGCATTTCATTCCGTTCAGGTTGACATGTTCGAGGAGGATTCTCGGGGATTTGTATCTGCAGAACATAGTGAGGTTGCATGGAGTTCCTTTGTCCATCACTTTTGATCGAGACACCAGGTTTAATGCTATATACTTGAGGAGTTTTCAGGAGGCTTTAGGTACGGATTTGAACTTCAGTACGGCGTTTCATCCTCAGACTGATGGGTAGTCTGAGCGGGTTATTCAGATTCTCGAGGATATGTTGTGTGCCTGTGCGTTAGACTTCGACGGGAATTGGAAGAAGTATTTGCATCTGGCAGAGTTCACGTACAATAATAGCTATCAGGCGAGTATTGATATGGCACCGTTTGAGGCGTTGTATGGGCGACCGTGTCGGTCACCGGTGTATTGGGCCGAGCAGGAAGACAAGGTTATTCTTGGGCCGGATGAGATTCGTGATAGCAACGAGAAAGTCGCTGTGATTCGAGGTTGATTGAGGGCAGCTCAGAGTCGATAGAAGAGTTATGCGGATAGAAGACGTAGACCCTTAGAGTTTGCGGTAGGAGATTTCGTTCTCTTGAAGGTATCGCCTCGTAAAGGAACTATACGATTCGGAGTGAGTGGAAAGCTTGCACCGAAGTATATTGGACAGTTCGAGATCACTCAGCGTATTGGTGTGGTAGCTTATCGGCTTGATCTTCCGCCCGAACTCTCTCATGTTCACGATGTGTTTCATGTGTCGATGTTTAGGAAGTGTCCGCCTGAGCAGGGTATGGTAGTTTCATTTCACGATGTGCATGTTCGGGAAGATACGACGTACGAAGAAGTACCGATTCAGATCATCGATCGAAAAGTGATCAGTTTACGTCGTCGTGAGATACTGTTGGTAAAGGTCGTGTGGCAGCATCATGGGGTTGATGAAGCCACTTGGAAACTAGAGTCGAGTATGCAGGAGTTGTATCCGCATTTGTTTTGTTTTTGAATTGAGTTGTAAATTTAAATTTCTTTTAGGGTGGAGAGTTGTAACGCCCCGAAATTTATTAAATGTTATTGTGATGTAAAATGATGAATTAGTATGCCATAATTAATGTTTCAACATTAATTTGATTATTTAGTTAAATTTTGAATTTTAGGTTGTTTTGTTAATTTGATAAATTCAAATGATTTCTTATTGTTTTAAAATAATGTTTTGAGTTTTAAAGCACAACAGTTTGTAAAAATGTTAAAAATATTCCGTTTTACAAAAATGTGGGTGGCATTTGGTTTTCGTACAGTAAAACCGCCCACTGTTTCTCTCTATTTATTTTCTCTCCCCTTCCTCTCTCTTCACTCTCAGCTCTCACTCTCCCTGATCTCTCTCTTTCTCTCTTCCTCACCCGTGGCCACTCTCTCTCTCGTTCTCTCTCGGTTTCTCTCATTCTCTCGCATTTCTCTCTCAAATTTTTGAATCAAAATTCGAATCCAAGCTTCGGGTTAGTGAGGAGGAAGCTTGGGAGCGTGATTTGGCAACCGAGAATGCGGATTGAAGCTTCGATTCGAGGTTAGTTTTGAAATTTCTAAACTTTTTCAAATAAACTCTTGGTTTGAGTTAAATAAACTTAGAACACTTAGAATCTAAGCTTAGATTGAAGAAAAACGGATTAAATTCAAGATTTTTCATTTTTCCTCATTTTTTCCCATTTTTGGATTTTTATGATTTTTATGTTTAAATCTTGTTTAAATAAGTTCAAAAGTGTTATATTATGTTTTTATATCATCTATGAATGTTCTCCATGCCTGAGAATTGAGAAAAACAGGTTAAAATTAAGATTTGGATTTTGGGGGATCGAAAACCCGTAGCTAGAATTTCTGGGTTTTTCTAGTTTAGCATGCCAAACTACGTGTTCGGCAGGCCGGATTCAAAGGATCGGCAGACCGGACTGCACCGTTTGGTAGGCTGAACCTGGGAAATGTCCGGCTGACCGGACCTGATTTTCGACAGGCCAAACTGCACAGTTCGGCCAGCCGAAGCAGGGAGTCTGGCGAGCCGGCAGAGCATGGAAAATTTTGTGATTTTTCACCCGTTTTTACCATTTTTAACCCCGATTTAAATTCCAACCTTGTAAAATAATTTTAAAGATACAAATGACACACTAGGACATCATGAAATGGGTAACCAGCATGAGTATCGAGGTAAGACTTCTACCCTATCTTTGGTAACCCAGTTTCAAAATGATTTGGCCTTGAAAAGGGTTTCTGTAAAAATGTTTTCAACGATTGATTGAAAAATGAATTTATCGGTTATATTTTGATAAACCGTGGATTGAAATGTACTTCATAATGAATGTAAATGACAATACTCGGTAAATGGGTTTGAATAATGATGAGAATAAATATAAGGGCATGATGCCATATCAGAGATCGGGTCGTGTAGCGATCGACCTTGGGGGCAAGTCTCGAAACCCAGCTGGGCCACTACGGTGGTGATATTTATGTGATTTGCCTAGGAAAAAGGAAATGATGTATCTGGTCGACCTAATAAATTGTTTTGGTGAGAACGGTTTTGTTTAAATTTATTTATTTATTCAATGTTTCTTTTATATAATTCCCTGAATAATGAGATTTTCCTTTGGATTAAATGATTTAATAAAATATAGTCCTATTGAGCCTTTCGCTCATATTTTTCTTGTTTTTTTTAAACCTCCCCCTCTAGGTGGATTCCCATTTAGGTTCAGAGAGGAATCAACGGACAGAACTCAGGAGCAGTAGGAGAACTAGTAAATTATTTGTATAAATTAAACAAGGCATGTAATGTTTGTAACTTTATTTGTACTCGGGCTGTGGTTGTATTATTATATTGTCAGTCCTATATGTGTGCACAAGTTGTGGGTCAGTGGGACCCATACTCGCGGTTGTTTATTTTATTATTTTATTATTTGCCTAATGGTTATGAATTCTTTTATTCCGTGATGTTTTGAAACTTTCACATTTTTATTATTTAACTTAACCCCTAAACTCTTGATTTTAACTAAATTTTCCTTTTACTTAATTTAAATAATCCGCCACGTCACCTCCCGTACTCCAGGGAGTGACATTATATGTTAAAACTGCTCTTTTAGCCGGTAAGATGGTTTCAATTCGCTATTATTGGCGGGTGGTTGTGGACTGGAGTTTGAGACCGCCGTTTCAAACCGCCCCGCCCCATCTAAATATTATATATGTGCAATACAAATTTTTAAATTTTAAAGAATAAATAATATGTTTATGTTTGACTTTCGAGTTTTGAGTTTTTAACATTACAAGCTTGAAGTTTGGATTTTTATTTTTTAAAACATTTTGAATTTTTTTTGAAAGGAGCATTTTGAAAATTCAAAATTTAGACATTAGAATTTAGAACATAGATGTTTCTTTTATTTATCATGCTTTCTACGTTTGGATGTTAGATAATATCTGAAATTATACTTTTGAATTCTTTTCAAAAAAAATTAGTTCAAAATTCAAATTACAATTATAAATGCTTATTTGTCCATGATTATATTAAATTCTTTTTATTGGTTACATCAAGTACGTTAAGACATTAGTAAAAGTTTATTAAAAAAATTAGGTACAAATACTAAACCGCCCAATATATCACCCAAATCGTCTACCAAAAATCCTCCTTAAGCACTTAAATTTGAAGCAGTTATGATTTGGGCTTCTCTCAAACTGTTGTTAAACAAAACCGCCTAATAACTAACTAGGGCTGTACAAAAACCGCCCCGCACCCGCCAACCGCCCGCGCCCGCGTCAGCCCATCTCAAAAAAAGCGGGTTTACGTTAGCAACTCACTGGTTGACGGGTTTGGCTTTAAGTTTTTGAGGGCGGGTTTAACCCGCACTCGCCCGCTTATATATTTTTTAAAAAAAACTTGTCATTTATTTGATTTTGTTCTTATTTTAGAGATGATTGAACAATCCAACACTTCAAGCATGGGCTCGGCTGCCTCTTGACATATTAGAAACTGGAAATTCTCCTATTATTTTGTGAAGTGATCAAAATTCAAATCAAGTAAGTTAGTAGAAAAAGCCCTAAAAGAAAAAGAACACTTGACTTTGTTCATCATTTCATTTGTAGCATTATATTATTTTCGAACCTAATGAATAGGCTTTAGTCTTTATGGACTCTTGACTTTGTTCATCACTTTATATGTAGTTGATGTTTCTTATTGCAGTGAATGATTATGTTTCTTAATTTGTACTTTTGAATATGGTCACTATCTTTTAGCATCAAACTTGTTGGGAATGCTTTATGTATTATCATCTTATATTTTCTACAAATTTTCTTCACTTTCTAAAAAAAAAAGGTCCAAAAAATTACATTGGGTAATAGCATATGTCTAAACCGTCTCAACCCGCCCGCACCCACCCACAACCACCCAAAACCAAACCAAAACTGCCCGCCATGTGGTGGGCGGTTTGCGGGTTGGTTAATTGTCAACCCGTCATCTACAAACCATCAAACTGTCCACCGTTCACCCCTATAACTAACTGTTCAAGCTACCCATCGTACGCCGTTAATTAGTGGTTTGAAAAAAAAAAACCGCCAAAAAGCATATATGAACACCCCTATTCTTGTTGTATATGGCATAATATGATTCGCTCAAATACCAAAAAAAAAAGGAAAAAAAGAAGGAAAAAAGTACACATCGAAAATAATTATTCAATGGAAGTTCTACTAGTACTGCATTTCAAAAAAGAAAAAAAAAAACACTGTTCTTTTTCTATTGAAAGGGGCATCATCTCCAATTGGGTTGTATTTCTTATGTCAACATTGCGTTCACTTTTGTTAATAATATGTCAACATTGCGTTTGACAAACAAATTATTTACAGGAACTACAGAAGTGAAAAGGGGTAAAAGAATAATAAAAATGTCTATAACGTTTTCTCATTAGTGTTAAAACTGTTTCATGTAGTTTTGTTGTGAAAAGTCCAGGGTCTTCTTTCCATGCACAGCGTAGAGTTAAAAAAAAGAAAGCAATTCGGCAAATCATGAAACCTTTTTTTTTCCAAACCATGCACCAGTGAAAAAATGACGACCGTTCTGCACAAGAAGAAGTCAAAATTTTAGAGAAAAATAGGATAGCGAGTCAAGTTTGGAGCAAATCAGGGTCAAACAGAAGTCAATCCCCAATAGGCCAACACATCAGAAACGTCGCTTTCTCCGGTTTGTACTATTCTTTATATTTTATATTTTTTTTTGGTAAGGTCAGTCAATGCAATAAGAAATGGGCATTCAAGGCCCTAGTGTTTGTCTTTTAATTTTTCTTGGTTGGTTGGTTTGGAACATGGCGCTTTGAAACTTTTTTTTTTTTAAATAAAGTTTAAAAGGTAAGGTTAATAGAAAATATTGCTCAATGTTTATTAAACTAAAACATGATTTCAGTTTATAAATAATTATATATGTCTCAAAATAATATCAATAAAATAATTATTAAGTAATTATATAGTACAAAATATGATATCATTATTATAATTATTATGTCAATAAGGATATTTTTAAGTTATTCTGAATATTGTGTTAAATTTTAATTTTATAACAATATTTATTATGATTTGGGATTTTTGTGTCGTAAATCCCTCAAATTTTACAACCTTTGGCACTTGGATTCCCGGTTTGAGAATTTAGATACTTAGGTCTCTAAACTCTTAATTTATTGGCAACTTAGTCCCCATTTAAGATTGGACATCCACATCCCCAAACTTTCAATATTTGGCACTGTAAGTCCCTATTTTAAGAATTTCAACATTCAAGTCCTCAAACTATTAATTTGTTAGTACCATTAGTGCTCATATTCTTTTCGCTGTTAAATGACATAAAAGATGTCAGTATTTTGAGGCTTCTTGGTTTTTTGGGTCCTAAAAAACATAAAAAAAAATTTTAACAAAAGGTTCACAAAAGCTTTTTTTTTTTTTTTAACTATAACTTATTTTTGTCTAAAATAACACTTAAATACCCTAGAAAAAAAGTTAATTATAATGATTAATGATAAGTAATTGATATAAATTAAATAAATTCACAAATGTCATTGAGAAAATTAGTTATCCATTCCATTATATTATGGTTAAGTTGATTCAAATTACAACCTTAAAACTAAAGACAAACGCAATAATTAATTGTCTAATTATATACTATTCGATTACATGCTTTTTATTATCCTCAATTATATTAAAGAAATTTAAGAAAGAAAAGTATGTATTTAAAAAACTAAATATATTTGCATTACAATTATTTAGTTACATTATTGTAATTTGGTACTAACTCACTAAAAATAAAATAGAATGAATATTTATAAATTTTTTTCTAGATTTATAATCAATCTCTTAATTTATGGTCATTAACTTTTATGGTAGGGCATTTAAATATTATTTATAGAAAAAATAAAAACAATGAGCTATGCTTAAGAAAAAAAGAATAGCTTTTGAGGATTTTTCTACTAAAAAAATATTTTCAAGACCTAAGGAACAAAAATGCCTTAAAATATTGGCATCAATTATGTTATTTAATAATAAAAATAAAATGGGGACTAACATTGCTAACAAATTAAGAGTTGGGAGGCCTGATAATCTAAATCCTTAAAATAGGGACTAAGGTGTCAAGAGATGAAGATTTTAGGGATTTAAGTGTTCAAATTATTAAAATGAGGACCTAAGTGCCAAAGGTCACAAAGTTTGGGGACCTGTGGTGCAAAAATCCTTTTTAATTTTTTCATTTATGATTTGAAACTGAATTTAGAATTGCTAAGTGGGCCTAATTTTGAGTTCTAGTTGTCTTTTCCAAGATTCAAAAATCAGTCTCAAAAAAAAAAAAAAATTACCCAAACACATGCTTAAATAAAAACTTAGATTCAAACTCAATGAACCATTAATACAAACACCTTTTTAGAAAGAGAATTCATTAGCCAACTAAAAATAAAAAATAAAAAAAGATTTCTCCAGTAGTTTAAAAAAAAAAAAAAACACTAATAGAGTTATGTTTCAAACCATTAGATCGGTTTGTATAGTTTCTAATGATCCACTTTTAACTAAATCTAATGTTCAAAAAATGCACTAGCTCTAGGAATGGGTAATTAGCATAGAAAGTTATGAAATAAAAAATAATCCATTGTTGGGGATTCTCTTTGCATCAAATAAGCCATTTAATTTTAAGGAAAAAATAGAGAATTTCGAAGTAGATTATGAAAAAAAAAAAAAAAAAACCATATGACCTATTGATAGGGTATGGTTTTTAACCATTAGAATTTGTCATGATTTTTAATTGTAAAAAGATAATTTACTGGTAGTTTTTTTCCTTCCCTATTTCTTTGCACCTTCATTTTACTTATTACACACATTTTTTAAAACCACCCCCATTCTACTTGTCCACCTTTTTTAAAATACCAAAAAATCCATGCTCAAAATATTATTGTTTTTTCTTTTTTTACCCACTAAGCAATCAAACAAACTTTCAATTTCTTTTCAAAACGTTTTTCTTTTTATGTGACAAAGAAAAAAGCCACACCTTCATCATGTGATAAGATCATAAAATCTAATGGAAAAGAATTTTGTCTAAGCCACTCCCCTCTTTCCTTGGGCAAACAGAACACAAGTTGGCTGGCCGGCAAGGTCTTCTTTATGATCTAAGTCCAACCTCACATTGACATTAGGCACAATTGCTCGTGTTGTTGTTATTGTTGTTGTTTAAAACAAGTGAAAATATTCCTAGCAGTTTTTCTTTTTATTTGAAGCAAACCGCTTAATTGCACATGATTCGTGCACTAATATGGGTCGCTTTTTCTATTTCGTAAATCAATAGGACCAACAGTGATTTATATAATTTGTTTACATAAATAGATAAAAATTGAATGAAAGAACTATAATTTTAAGGAAGAAAAAACCACATACTTTTTCACGTAATTTTTTTAAAAGTAGGGCACGATAATTTTAAGCTAGGGAGCGTAATAAGTCTTTTTTTCAAAGTATTTTTGTCTTTAGGAATAATTTTATTAATGAATAATATAGTATTAAGAAATTTTCTTAAAAAATGTGTAAAAAATAGAATGGGGTGAACAGACCCACTCTTTTATACAAATTAACACTCAAGTCTCAACTAGTAGTTGTCATATCTTTCTTAACTTATTATGATTCTCAATTTGTTACGATTTTATTTTTAACATAATACGGCAGTTCAAAATAATGTTTTATATGCCTATAGGGTAATTTTTTTTTTTAGTTTTTCCGGTTCTCTATCACGAATTATTTGTTATATAGGGAGCTTTCAGATTTGAGTTGTCTAATTCAATTCGGTAAACAAATAATTTGGCTTTCAACTCCCTATATAATAAATATATATAAAAAAAAGCCCATGAGTACACTTCGCATGGAAAATAATTTAATGTGATCTACCATAAGAACTGGCTGCAGTTGCCACAAAGGAAGAGCCGATTAATTTATTACTTTCTTAATTTTGTGTTAATTTGTCCCTCACTAATGTCACTCCTAGTTGTCTATTGGATCTTCTTCTTTTTTCCCGACTCGCTATATTAATAAACATTTATAACTATATATTGCGATGTGCACTTGGTTATTATTTGCAGGAGTACAAGGGGAGAGGATAAAAAAAAATCTAATTACCGTAGATGCCATTTAAACTAGCATTAATGCATGTTTATGCATACATATATCTAAAAAAAATGTGACCAATTGATAGGGGATTTTCCGCAACTTCTGGTACATTTCTATCCCTTATCGGCTAGCCTTGTACCATATGGGTAGAGGTTTTAATGGTACGGTTGGTACTCAGCAATTTAAAACTTTATGAGCCAAAAACATAAAAACACAAAACTTAATTTTATGCTAGCCAAATGGGCAGCTTCATCCAACTGTAACTAGTTCTATCAGCTTCATAATAATTACCATGGTTTTCTTACAACATAATTAGAGCTTAAATTGAAACCAAAATACTATAACATGTAAAAATTATACACAAGATAGTAGTTAAAACTTAGTTTTTAGACACTAACAATGAATGTACACTGCAAATTTGTACAGCTTAAGAACAATCTTTTGCTAATTTCTTCGTATACATACATATATATGTATGTAAATAAATTGGGGAATATCATATTTCTAAATCCTAAAGCTAGAAGACACCTAAACCGACAAAAGATGAGCGTTGGTTAAACAATAGCCTAGGATTCCGCTCCTTACTTTATATCATTAGCGTTCTTTTGTTCTAATATAATCTAAAACAAAATAGTCAAAAGTCAACAAATGTAAACCACAGAATATTACCACTATGTGGCTAAGGTTTTTTAATCGGGTGACTCTAATTTCCAGATAAATAAAAAATAAAAAAAAATAAAAAAAATAAAAAAAAACAAACCCTTGATTGAACACACGGAAAAGAAAACTGCATGCAGATGTATAATTTTCTAGGGCAGATGCAGGTTCATGAACTCGGGAAAAAAAAGATAAAGAAAAAAAGAAAACGATGACCCAAAGTTCTACGGATTATTACTAGCGTATGCAGAAGTAGCACATGGTCCATGCAGTGCTAGACTTCAAAACTAGCTCCACGTTATATATATATATATATATGTATATATATATATATGTATTTATGTATGTATGTATGTAATATTCATATGTACACATGGCATCTACAGATCCGCTTGGTGAAGGAGCTATTTGAGGCCTATAGAAAACATGACCACATGAAAATGGGCTAAACTTTTGTTGCTACATGTGTGCGTGTACACACTATAAGCTGTAACCTGCACCACGGGATCACAATAGACAAATGATAAGAGAGTTGTGCGTCAAATCTGTTCTCATCACCTAGAAAACCTTGATTTGCCAAGGCAAACAAAAAAACAAGCACATCGTTTCAGAAAGTCGAGTAGTTACTTGAGTTTTCCAAAGGGATTGAACACAAACATTACATGGGCTATAACAATTTATTACGTAGAATGTGGTGGGGGTGATCAGAGAAATGTAGACGAGCAGTCCATGGGGAAGGGATTGTACATGATATTGTCCATGTAGTAGTGGCCGGGATGAGCGGCGTCCATCACGACGAATTGCATATCCTCCGAGGGCTTCCAGTGGCGCTTCCGCTGGTTGATGAACCAGTTGTTTATCTGCTTCAGGTCCAGACCTGTAGATTCTGCAAGTGCTAGTTTCTGAGCCTCCTGCATAAAACATAACATGACACATTTCCATCACAACAAAGGCCTATTGTGACAAAGAATAGACAAATGTGTTGAAAATTTTTACTTCTATGTTACCAAGCCCTATAATTATTGTTGGCTTACCATTTCTCCCAAAGGCCCTACTCACGGTGATATTATAAAGAGTGCAATTACAAGAGTTTGAATTCACTCAGGATTTCTGCCTCTAGTACCTTGTCACTTGTTAGTTTGTCCTATTCTCCTAAAGCTTATAGCTCGTTTGGCAACATAACTCAAACCACAAATTTGTGTTTCTAACCAAATTTAAATTTCAAATTAGTTTGAGCAACATTCTCAAATAGTCAATTAAGCTGTTAGGAAGTGGACGAACGATAATTTTATATTATAATAGCTAACCTTTTGTAGATAAGGAAAATCAGGGGAAAATAATTTGCATATTTAGTTCACAAAATTGATTTTGGGATATGGCTTAAATATACCGAAGGGTAAGGCCATTTGTAGTGTCTACTCCACCAGTCAAGCAATTGTTGCCGGGCTTCCTTTGGCAGCTTTCCATTCTTTTTTTTCTTCAGGAATTCCTGCTTGAGACTGCCAAGATATCCGCTGTACTTGCGCAAGAGCTGAGCCTTCAATTCCCTATCATCAGCCTGAGGATCTATGATACCATCATTCACGTCAACCTCTTCTTCGGAAGATCCATTTTGTCTCGCAAAATCACCACATGCTGATAATGACACAAGCAGAAGCAAACATCACAGCTGTAATATCTTCCTCGACTTGAGGTAGAGTAAAATACTTAATATTTCACAGCAACAAAAACAAGAGAGAGAGAGAGAGAGAGAGAGAGAGAGAGAGCTAAAGGTCATGCTTCAGATCACTAGCGCCAATCTAGAAAAAGAAAATGGAGTTTACTATCATTGTTTATATCAAATAACCCATGACTAAAACCACAACCCTACTTAGATCATCTACTATACGTTCACCTCTCCATGTTTATATGCTTCACTTTTTGAAATTATAAAAGGGGCACTACATTTATCAATAAATTTCATTTTGTGAA
The DNA here is from genome assembly GCA_025403435.1 of Artocarpus heterophyllus. Classification (NCBI taxonomy): domain Eukaryota; kingdom Viridiplantae; phylum Streptophyta; class Magnoliopsida; order Rosales; family Moraceae; genus Artocarpus; species Artocarpus heterophyllus. Next base: position 22,639,520 of record CM046348.1, on the reverse strand, counting down.
TTAAAACCATAGGAACACAAAAGGCTCCATTATCTGAAAAGATCAAAAAAGGAGTTTGGATAACAAAAAACTAAAAGTTATACTTCAATAGAAGCGCAAAAAATTTTCTTTTTGTTAAACTCTGCAGCCACAACACAAACATGAAGGCAGCAAGAAAGAAAAGATTAAGTCACATCCCTAGAAAATTTTTTTTCCCCTTTTGTTGATTAATACACTAGTTGTAACATTGCTGATAAAACAGACATCCATGATTCTTTCCAGGTAAGTTCTTATCAGTTTCTTTAAAATACGTAGTTTCTCATGATTTTTTTCACCAAGTAATTAAACCTAGTTGCCTACATCTGAGCATTCAACCATCTGCTTAAACACAAGTCAAAAACCAAGCTGAAAATTAGGACTAGGAAAAACCATTTAGTAATGTATCTACAGGGCTTCAATAACCAATTTTACACAGATATTGAAAATGTTGCCACATGAAGCAAATAAGTACTTATTTTCAAAAGATAAACTATCGTAATGGTATAACATACAAAAATACATCCTTGACGATAAATGCTCTCACCAATTTTATCATGACTTGGACTTTAGAGAAAGGATGAGGTTTTAAGGGAAGGAATTTGGACTCGTGCTATGATGTGCTCTGAACATATTCGGATTCAACTCATGTCCGCTTTCATGTTCCTCCAATAATATAATGTCACATCAACCACAATTCATATCAGTCAAAATGTTTTACTTGATATGGCATGATATTATTTAAGGACACAAAGGGAAAGGAAAACGAGACATGAGAGCCTAATCCAACTCGAGCAGGACTAAATAAGTTGTATTCTATTCTTTAATTTACTTGCCTTGAAGCCTATGCTTGTGTTGTGTGCAAGATATGCATGACATAAACGTCCATGTACGTGAATTTGGGATGCATTTCACAATTGACCGTACATTAGCTTTGACTTTTCACTGAAGAGAAACAATTTTGGTGGTTGGCAAATAATAGACATACAAACAACGCAAAACATGATTCACATCTATCAACCACTAATTTAATTGCTTATAAATGTTCATCCAATCAAAGTCAATTTCGTATTTACTTTCAACACCACGCACAGAGGACGTTTCATGAATAAATTCATCATATATTAAGCAAAACAGAAGATTTAAATTAAATAGTACAGGTTTGTTTGACAAAAAATTAAAAGAGTACAATCATGAGCGTTTGAGTTCTGTATCCAGATTAATTACCTCATGATATAGAACGAAAAGCTGCCATTAAAAGATTTAAGTGCTAAAATAGTTTTGGAACAATCACTGAATGAGAATTATTTGATAAATATATCAGAATTGAACTGCAGAGTAAATTAACTTAGAAAAATATAGGATTCAAATTTAGAAGTATGAATACTAATTTTTTTGTTATACTATCAAACTTTCCCACAAGTATAACAAAACCCTAATCACAATATACATATATATATATATATGTATGTATCATGCATGTAACAGAAATTTATTAGAAAATGGTGCTTTTTTAAGTAACAAATCATGTTCTATCGCACACTGCAATAGAAAGATGTTCTACCACAAAATGAATAAGGACACAGATATAAATGGTTTTGGAGATGCTGGCATGGAATTAAGAGATTTTGTTAACATTGTTTTTGCAAAGAAAGACAGGTCTTACTCTTACATCATGGCTGATGTATACGAAACAATTTGAGCAAAAACTACTTCATATGCTCTAAGCATATATGCATCTAATATTTTAAGATAAAGAAAGCCCAGATTTATTATAAAAAAAAGACAAATATTTGGATGAAAAACAAAGCTGAGAGTTAGATGTAAAGCTATAGCTAGGACGCTCAGTTCTTTAACAGACAAGAAAAAAGAACCAAAATAATTAATATCAGCCTCTAAACAAAACAAACAAAAACAATAATTTAAAAAAATTAGTTAATAACCCAAAGTACAAAATTATGTGTGTAAGCAGGCAGTAGCTCACTTCTCCCTAGGAAGTTGAAAACATGCATAATAATAAGAGATGCATAACATCTGATGATGTTGACAAATAATAAGAAGGACCTCATGTTAATATTTTCAGAAGAGCCCACATTTCGAAATAGCTTAAAAAGATCATAAATTCATGAAACATTGAACAAGATCAAGAAAAAACAAGAACCCAAAAAAGAAAAAAACATGGCAACTTTAGATAAACATGAATTTTTAAGAAGATGAAAAAAAAAAGTAGTGGATCATCACCAGCTGAGACGTCCGAGGCCGAAGAAGAAGAAACTGTTAGGGCTTTGAGCTGACACTCGATTTTGGAGAGGAAAAGCATGGCTTCCTTGAAGGGCTTTGTGAGCTCTTGCTCATATTTTGCCAGCATCTCACAGTAGGCCTCCATGAACTGGTCCAACGCCGGGTCTTCTCCTATGCAACCTCCTGAGGAATTTGTGGTTGTACTACAACTATTATTACTTCTGCTGCTGCTACTACAATTACTACTTCTCTTTGAAATTCCCATGGTGCCCTCCGAGACACCGATACACGCCTCTTCTAACCTAGCCACAACTTCTGCTGGTGCTCCAACCTAAATAAGTAATTTAAACAAATATTTTGAGACATTTTATATATGTATATGTGTTTATGTATAGGTATAGATAAATGTTATGAGCAACAAAAAAAAATTAAAAAGCAAATGACCTTTTGACAATTGGCATAGGCGGTCAAGAGACGAGGGAAGAGAGGATGAGACATGATTTTGGCTTTCATGGTAGAGGTAGAGTTGGTAGTAGTAATAGAAGTAGTAATATCGGTGATACTGAGGTCGTCAGTGGGCTTAATGTAAGGAGGACCACCACCTGATCCTGATCTCAGATGCTGTTGGTGGTCAGGATTGATATTATTGTGGGCCAGCAAGGTGGGTAGAGGAAGGAGATTCAACCGTGACGAAGATGATATTGATGATCTTGATCTTTCTGCATCACCGCCTGATAAATTTGTTCATCATTGAACACAAAATATTATTATTGTTAAGAAGAAAAAGAACAAACTCCATGACTTGCGGTATTACCAGTGTACTTATTCTGATCCCGGCCAAACTCCATCATCACTCCAGATGAACTAGTAGTAATTTGGCTGCAATATTTTGGTACTTCTGATCCTCCTTCCATACACTAATTCTCTCTCTCTTTCTCTCTCTTTCTTTTTCTTCTTCTCTCTCTCTAAAACCCCATGATTGTGTACTCGCTAGAGACGATCTTCTCCCGGTTTTTAAGCTAAAACTCCCAGTCTTTTTACAGAAAGAAAAAGAAAAAAAATCCTAGAAGTTTTTGCAGGGTTTTGTGCCTGTGCTAGCCAGTCAAAATTTTGCATGATCAGGGGTTTCTTTTCTTTTCTTTTTTTTTTTAATTTTTTCCTCTTCCCTTCTTGGGTGGTTTCTGTAAAAGGTAACTCAGAGACCCTCCCTCGGAAATGAGTAATTTTTCTTTTCTTCTCCTATGCACGAACAGTCTCTCTCTCTCTCTCTCTTCTCTCTCTGCAGTCACAAAATCACGTATATATACATATACATATATTACGGAATATAGGGAGAGACAGAGAGAGTTTGAAAAGGCAGGGGTTGGTTTTCAGATGGAGAGGGGGGGTGTGCACGCGGGGTTAAGGTGTATCTCTGCAACTTCTTTCTGAAAAATCCCAGACCCCCCCGAATTTCCTTCCCGATGAAAATCAAACCAATCCAAAACCCAAAACCCAACCCCTATTTTTCAAACATAATATTACATATATAATCATCTCCTCGTTTATTGCACCGCCACTGCCACTGCCACTGCCACCTCTCTCTATTTTCTCTCTCTATATATACAGTTCTACAGTAACTATACAGTGATCAGGTGGTAACAAAATCTTTGCTTAGACGAGGTGATTAAAGCCGGTACATGATTAATAATGGGTAAGGAATAGTGGTGTATAGTGGGTGGTTTTTTTGGCCTCGGATATCACAATACCTACACAGTACTTCAATACAACTACTGCTATATCTACATGTTGATTGATGGTAATGATCAAATCTGGACCGTCAGATCAATATGTGATTGATGCTAGCCTCTCTGTCGCCTCCTCACCTCCCCCAATATCAAACCAACCAACCAACCATTCCAATATATTCCCTTCTTGTGACTTTGGTAATTTGCCCATTGTCCTCATCTTTTTCTCTTTATTTTATAGTTCTCATTTCACCTCTTCTACAGGATATGGTATAGACTTCAAAAGAGTAGAAACATGGTAAACTAACAAGGTGTTGGACAGGACTGAGAATTTTTAGTAGAAACTGTTGTTATTATAATATATAAATTTTTTTTATTATAATAATTTTTTATTTTAACATATTAAAGTTTTATACTGTTTATAATTAAGTTTGTAGTGTAAATTATTTTTAGCCAAACATCTTCTAATATCTGTTTAGCAAGAAACAGTTTTAACTATTATCTCAATTATAAATAATATAAAATTTTTATATGTTACAGTAAAAAAAAAAAAATTGCTACAACATAAAGCTCTTCCAGTTACAGTAAAAAAAAATTTAACCAATGTTTTAATCACTATATCAAATATCTTATAAAGGGTTTGTTTATTACATTGGTTTTAATTGTTATGGTTTTAATTCTGTTGGTTTTTAAAACTCTTTTTTTATAATTTTAACCAAGTTTTTAATAATATTTTCTTTCACATATTATAGTATTATCTTCAAATAAAATTCAAGCTTCAACTCATTTTTTAAGCAACTTATTTGAAACTCATATGATTTAAATGATAGTTTTAAACTGATATTTAGAAATATGAATATCTAAAATAAAATATCAAAATAGTAAATTATTGTTTGGATAGTACGAGAATTATAGGACAACTAAAAATTAAGCCATGGTTTTACTATAGCAAATAAATTCAAAACTACATGAATTTGAGTAGACAAATAGGATGTTTGGGAAATATGGCTAGAATCATGATTGTGGTTAAAAACACTGTAGCATATGAAAGTATTACACTGTAGCTTCTTTTTTTTTTTATTGTAACATATGAGAGCTTTACATCATTTGATAACCACAACTATAGCTATAACCGAGATTGCCGAATACCCATAAGTTCTTCAAAATAGGTTTTACATGAGTTCATACATAAGATCAAGGTTTAAATTTAGTAAATAATCCAAGCACCATTTGAGTCAACCTCTTAAGATTCAAATGGCATGAAGCTTATACAAAACACCCATTTTATCTCTAGTAAGAAAATTGAAAATTTTATGCTTTTTCTTTGAAAAACACAGAATTGAGAATTACCTAATAGAGCATGAAATAATATCTTTATTCTAGGGCGCCAAACCTTAAAAAAATTTGAGAATTTTATGGTAGAACAATATTTTATTAATAAAGCTTTATTTCAAGTGTCAAAACTCAAAACTTAAACCTGAAACTAATTCAATTAAATTTATGAACTTCTCATTTTAATTAACTTTTACTCAATAATACATTTAAGAATGTAATTAAAACTATAGTTATAACCAAAATACTATAACATATGAGTAATTAAAACTAATAAATTAAAATGAAATTGTCAAACATACAATCAAATTGATCATTTTAAAACATGCATCATGACTCGAGTTTACTAGCTTGTTGAAGGATGCAGTTGAAATTATACATTTTATAAAAACAACTAGATTTTGGTTAAAATTTTACACGCAAACGGGGCAACAATTTTGATTAACGGGCTACAACAGGAAAAGCATTAAAAATGAATATTTTACTAGCAAACATTTCCAAATTCGTCTCTCCAATCATTTAAAGACTCATTTAACCGTCATTTCATCCTTACCTTCACCATAAAATATTCTTTAAATTCCCCATATATACCCTTTTTTTTATAAGACAAGAAAATCGTTCTCTAATCATTTAAAGACTTGTCCTCTCCAACCTGCACCGGACATTTAATAATAGTACCCTTTTTTTTTTTTTACGCTACTAGTGAATAGTAAAATAGTTTCATTTAAAAAAAATATCAGTACGTCGTATATGGTATTAAATTAAAACAAAGAAAAAGGCCTAAATTCTTTTAGTCGTACAATACAAAATCCCCGTCGGATAATTACTTGTCTTTAATAACTTTTTACTCGACCCTACGAGACTAATTAAATGAGATCGGCGTAATATGAGTCGACTGAGAGTCATATCATTTGAGTCTAATCAATAATAATTAATTTAGAATAGAAATTAAAAAACAAAAGTAGGTTTGGGAAGAAGGGAAGCCGAAGAAAAAGAGTGAGCTCAGAAAAGAAAGTCGGTGGGTCAGTCCAGATGTCACTTCTATCTCTCGCTTCCTCCAGTACAATCCTTTCTCTTAATTTTTCTTTTTCACTCTTTTTCTCCCCTTTTCAGAGAATTTCGGTGCAATTTCGTCCTCGAATCTTTTTTTAAATGAGAATTTTTTGTCGAAACTAAAACAAATACAAATTTAACTATCGAGACCCAAAAGAACAAATTTATTTCGAAAAATAACCACGATTGATAGAAAAGACTAATTGATCAAAGCCAAACCCTTTTTGCGAAAAGAAACATTTACATGAACTTGATTAAGATCTAACCGAACATCTATATACCTTTGATCGATAATAAAAGGACGAGTCAAACTAAAATTAGATATGAAGAGACCACCTCCGTTATTACAATAACAAACCAACAAAACATGGATAATAAACTACTAAACAGCAAAAACATCGTCGATTTTATTTGATGAACACAAAACATAAAACAAATAGGTAAGACCCAACCGTTAATGACAAAGACACAGTTGATAAGCCAACCATTGTCGAGTGTGAATGAGGACTCTGTAAACCTACCAAAAAACTAAAAGAGAGCCCAATCGGATCTCCATTTACCACTTCCGCCAACCCAAGAAGACGATACCATCGTGGCTCCATCTTCCTGTCGAGGCCAAAGGAACGCCAGTGCAAACTCGACCAAAGCCTCCAGCTCGTAGAGTGAAAAGGCTCTTTTCCACCAAATCTGTCTGTCGTGCCACCAACCAACCATCAACAACCACCAAAGAAGGCCAGCCCAACCATGACGAAGCCCTCTCCACCAAACCACAAACATCCTCTCTCAAGCTCCAAGCAAATAGCCCCACCATTAGAAAAAACGACACCATGATTTTAGGTCACACTCTCAAGGGGCTGGAGTCTGGAGAACCATCTGAAAATAGCGCCATGACCTTTCTAAGAAAGATGACACACTTACATAAAGGGAAAAGGAGAGAACCCTAACAGAGCCTTTTTCACAAATTTTTAGCCCATATCTTCTTCAATTCTCATCATCTTTTTTTTTTTCTTTTTTTTTTCCTACAATAATTTTTTGTAGAAACCAAAAAAAAATCTATATATAGATAAAACGTGTTTGAAAGTCACAATTCAAATCATAAGCCATAGTTCAAACCTATGAATATCCAAACGTTTTATATAACCATCTTTTTAGGCATCAAAATTATTCTAAAAATATGATTCATATTATGTAATTTGTGGGTCATGTCTATGTTTCAAACTCCGAATATTTCCCAAGTTCCATTATATATTTAAGGGAGAGTGATGGAAATGCCAATTTTTGGTTGCCTATTTAAAATTAATGTCAGACATTTAAAACTTATTTAGTAAAGAGCATATTAAAAAAAATCAGGCTTTTATGATTAAAATATTAAAAATTACCTTATTTTTTCTCATTCCTCCTTATTCTTTCTCCCTTCTCATCTGTCTCTCTCCTTCTTATCTCCTCTCTCCCTCAATTCATTGATCTAATCTGATCAGTGCCATCCATGGCTACTAAACACCCACGATTGTCGCATCGTCGCGGAGCAGGTCGCATGGAGGAGATCGTTGCTCATAGCCAAAGGAGTGCTGAGCAGTCATCGTTAGAGTCGTGCTCTTGTCACCATCATTGCCTCTTGTAGACAGAGAAAGTCGATCCCTTATCATGATTGAGGTCTAGATGCAACAAATCATCCATCACAATTGTTGCTCCAAGCTGAAATCCCTTGCTCTACCTTGACCACGCCTCTCGTCACAAGCGAGACGAACGAAATTGTCGTAAGCCAAGATCCATCGCTGCTCATTGTCATCTGTTGAAGGCTATCGTCCCTCATAGGGTGGAGAGAAAGTAGAGAAGAAAGAAAGAGGAAAGGAGAAAGAGAAAACTTCTAGCTTAAACTAGGTATTTTGGTTTGTATTATTATTTAATTTGGACAATTGGTTTACAAATGACATTTACTAACATTTTAAATTATACCTTATATTTATTACCAATAGTTTGAAAAATATTACATTTCTTACTATTTCTCTAACTAAAAGGGTTATTAGTGTGGTGTTTGACAGTATATGTTGGAACCAAAACTTTTGATTGCTACAATGTAAAACTCTCACATGCTATAATGTTTTTAACTAAAATTAGTTCAAACTATTGATTTTAACCAATGTCCTTAAATACTTTATAGATTTATAAGGCTTATGAATTTTTTCCATTCTGATACTTTGGTTCTGAATTTGAATTTTACATATTATTCGAACTTTTAATTTTCGATCGCTTTCATACCTACACATTAAAATTATCACTAATTTTGAAATTTCTCAGAGATAATCATATTGAAGACATATGATAATTGAATTTTTTACAAAAACTAATTGTATTAAATAATTTTTTTTTTAGTTTTTAATGGTATGTAATAACTAGTAACAATGAAATTTTAATTTTACATATTATTCTAACTTTCGATTTTCGATTACTTTGATTCCTACACATTAAAATTGCCACTAACTTTTGAAATTTCTTAGAGATAATCACATTGAAGATATATGATAACTGAATGTTTTATAAAAATAATTGTATTAAACAAAATTTTTAACTTTTTAATGGCATGCAATAACTAGTAACAAAGAAGAGAATATTTATCATTTAATGTAATTTTTTTCTACGAAAATTTCAGTTGTTATCTGTTTGGGATGTGAAGATCTTTGTGAAATTTTAAAAATTCGTAGGCAACTTCTGTGTGCAGGGACCAAAGGAGTCAAGAATTAAAAGTTCAGAAATAATTTACCATGAGGGTATTTGGCACTGTTGCTCGTTAAACTTATCGCACATTTACAATTTGGACGTACAAGCTTGCACATCTAATTTTAGCAATTTGCACCTTGAACTTACAAATCTGTAATAAACCACCTCCTATCTATAGCGATTTTATTTTATTTTATTTTTTTACTGAAATCGACATATAATTTGCACATAAATAGTTGATTAATGGCATGAATGGTTATATATATATATATTTATTTATTTTAGCTCAAGTTTATTATGCTTAACATCTTTAATTACAGCTTTATTAGAATAAACAATTTTGAATTAGCTTTGTGTTGGATATAAATTTGGGTTAACATTTTATACAAAAAAATTTATACTTTTAAATTAATGACCCATGTGAAAATCATATGTCAATTTCATTCAAAAAATTAAAATTGCTATTAATGGAGATGATTTGTTATAAATTTGTAAGTTTTGGATACAATTTGTCAAAATTAAATGCTCATGGGGAAAAAAGCTAAATATGCAATAAATTTATAAGGTAACAATGCCAAATAACTTTTGTTCAAGTTAAAAGTTCAAATAACAAAACGATTGGATATACATAATTTAGGAAATAGCAAGTTAATCCTAATAATAATAATTAACAATCTCCTAACAAAAGTTTTAACTTGTTACTAAGGCTATACTACTTCACATGTGCGAAGTAAATGATATACAACTAGCTATAAAAGAAACCATGAATTACAGAGAAGAACTGAATGCTAATAATCGTCCATTCTTTGCCAATGCATAGCGTTTGAGAACGTGGTTGCACTCATGGACATAAATATTGCGAAATTTCAGTAAAAATTTAAGAAATTTGGAGATAAATATCAGAAATATTAATAAATATTGGCAAAAATGTTGGTATAGAAAAATTTATAATGTATTTTATACAAAGTTGATACATATCAGTGAAATTTCAACTAAATTTCGGATAATGCAGGAAATTACAAAATTGAATGAATTTTTTTCTTTTAAATTATCTATTAGCATTTTATCATTTCAATAAATGAATATTTGTCCTATACATATTAAGAATGCTAACATGATTAGACGAAAATAATATTTTCACGAGTTTACAATTAATAAATTTGAGATCCAATTATAGCAGCTTCTCCAACGAAGCTCCTCATGCTTATTATCCATACAATCAGGATTTTGGAAACCATGATGGTTTTAGAATTTTTAATTATCCTCATCTATGCATACCACATCCATCTTAGGTAAACAGTTGGGAAAATTTACAGTTTTTCATTCATGAAAATACAATAGGAAGAAGTGAACAAACCTACATGTGACATATTCATAACTTTTTTCAACATTATTCAAATAACATGTCATGGTACCAATATTGTTTGAATCAATGGAATCTAAACTATGTTTGAGCTTGACAAAATTTCCTTTTGGTATTGACAAATCTAATATGTATGAAGTCTATTACGTAAATCATATTTATTTATGTTTCTTTTCAATTTTTATTGTACTTTAAAATATTAGAGATATATTTAATATAAAATTTCATAATTTCCACAATTTTTGTCAAGATTTCCGCTAATATCGATATTTTCTTTAAAATTTTTGTAAACTTTAAGTGTTAATATTTCTACCTATACCGATATTTTCATCATTAATTGTAACTAATAAATTAAATAAAAAATTCTGTCACATGTGAGAGTTTTACATTATAGCAATTGAAATTAGCAAGTTGAAACAACTTGGCCAAACAATAAAATTTACGTGTTGATATTTCCATCTATACCGATATTTTTATCATTAGTTGTAACTAATAAATTGAATAAAAAATACTGTCATATGTGAGAGCTTTATATTATAGCAATTGAAACTAACAAGTTGAAACAACTTGGCCAAACAATGCATTAGTTATAGAGCAGTTTGCAATGATATCGAAGCATGTGTTAATATCATTTACTTGTAAGAATCACGAATGTTTGGAAACATAATCGAAACTACAAGTTAAAACTAAATTATTGTAATATATGGGAGTTTTATACTACGATAAACTTTTATTTTATACTGTAATATATAAGAGCTTTATATTATAATAATTAAAAGTTTTAAAACCATATTAGTTCTAAGTTTAATCTAGATTGCTAAATTTGAATTCGGACGTCCAGAAAACAAATGGAAACTAAGCTTTGAGGCTTGAGCTAGAAAGGTCAAACATAAAAAATGAGAGAGAGAACTTTTTTCCCCTTAAAATTTTAGAACCAAAAAAAAAAAAGAAGAAAAAGAAAGCTGGGGTGGAGATGAAACGGTGAGAATTGTCATGGATGAGATGATTCATTGTCACCACAAGGCCCAACCAGGCAAGATTGTCTTGTCCACCGCTTTAAGTCATTTCCATATCTATTGGAATCCACATACCCATCAAAAGAAACAAAACCAAAAGCAAAAAAAAAAAAAAAAAAGATAAATAAATTAATGAAAGAACAAGCATCTAGCGCGTAATGTTCATGGTAGCAAAAAGAGGAACATGATGAGATATAATTGTTTAGATCCATTTGTAATATAATCAAGGATGAAAAAAGAGAAAGCAATTAGGAGAGCAAGTTAATTGTATGAGATCTACCATTAGACTTGCTTCCACATAAGAGACATTAAAGGAAAGATTTACATTTAACCAAAATGTCAAATTTAGAACCACAGTTCAGCAATGATTTTTTTTTAATTAATCATTAATGGTAAGATAAGAGGAGCTCTATGTTTTGAAAATGATTTACAACCTATAAATCTGAACTAGCTGTTGATAATGCAAATATGCCAATCACACGCTGTTTTTCAATCTATTCATCATATGTGTAGGTTTTGAAAAGCATGATTAGACCCAAAGTATCCATTCAAAGTGCAAGGCCATTGCCATATGTCATTCTGGTTGGCCTGTACTCCAAAACAATGTAAAGGGGCATGCTTAAATTGTCCATTTGTTCATCATTATTTTCTTAGTGGCCTTCCAGTTTGCAAGTAGATAGATGTGTTGGTAAGTGTAACGTGACGATAATAGTAACGAGATTTTTTTTTTTTCATACAGTTTATTCAATAATCTGTTCGGATTACTGCTATTACGTAGTTGTTGTTTCTTTTCTTTTTTGTTTATCAAAGGAAAAGGATTTCATTCAACCAAAAGAGATTACAAACCATATCACAGTCTCTACAAAACAGGGCAAGACCCTCAACAACGACCGGAAGCCGAGTACAGAAGCCCACAAAACACACAAATCTAGATCGAAAGATAGAGAGACCATCTCTAATTATTTCAATAATACTAGGACGATAAAGCTAGATGGGCATAGATGAACACAACTATTAAATATCTCAACAATTTTTGCAAACCGTGAAAGATCTGTAATAGGCAAACCACCCGCGAGGGAAATTACATGTTGCTGGAACAGATGCCACGACCAAGCACAATACACCTAAGGAGTCGACGCCGCACCACTGAGGCAAAAACCCTCACCACCCAGGAAGAATCACACAATGTTGGAGGCGAACCAAAACCACCAACAGACTCAACCACCCCCACAAAACTTTAAGTCGGCAGGCGAAACCACGAAACCACCTAAGCACCGAAACTCGCAACAAGGAAACGGAAGCACCACGAAAGGAAGCGAGAGCTGCCAAATCAGGAGGGCCATGAACAACAACAGCCGCCACCTCCGCCAATGCACCCTGCACCGCCAGAGCGAAAGCCCCTCCACAGATACAGCCACCCAAAAGAATCACGTCATGCCGGGGACGATTCTAAATCTGCCGATGCAAGCAGCACCCCATCGAAGCCGCCACCCCTGTAGTTCATAAACAGCGACAGCGGCGCCGTCCTTCAAAGCTGACGAAGCCGCCTCAAAAACCTCACAATATAAGGACGAGACGTCACCGGAGAGTTGTCGTGAGGCCATGAGCACCATCTCCTAGGCTGGAGGACCAAAGCCAGCCAAGGGGAGGCGATGGTCTCTGGCCCAAGGCGGCGGCGCACTAAAGAAAACGAACAGAACCCTAATACTCGGGTGTGAGATTCTCCCATAGTTAATTGTTAGTCAAGGCATTGATCGCTATTACGTAGTTTAGCAATTCAAAAATTAGAGCACGAGACTCAAAATCTAGCGCTTAAGACAGGGAGCTTCGACTACATATTTAATATCAAGAATGCTTATTAAATTAGAATAAGTTTGGTAGTAGATCAGGAAATCTTGTTGATCTTCTCTATCTAATGAATATGGAGTCTGCTTTGAAATTGTCTCTCCTGCACCAAACCCGAGTATATGCTTCAACAGGGATTACACAAGACAAGTTTAGCGATCATGTATTCTTGCATCAGATATGCACATTTTTCATTCATGTATTCATGCATGATCATGCATTTTGGAGCAACTATTGATACTGTAGGCCTGTTTGTTACACATATTAAGCTAACTCTTTTGACTTTGAGTGCAATGAATTGTCAAGTGATGTTTTAATTTTTCTTTTTCAATGGATGAGAGGCTTTGGATTTCTGCATGTATAATGCTGAAATAAATAACAGTTGGAAACTTCACCACTTGAACATACTTCACAAGGGTAATTTAACTAGCTCCTCGTGGTGCACCCATACCGGTCGCACTGGGAAGAATAGAGAAGGAAACGACAAGTTTATATTGGCATAAATTATGCTCTCCAACAGAAACTTCCCACCACAAGCAGACTATTATTTTTGAGGTTTTAAAGGGCTTCAATAATTCAATTCATCGCCACTTTGCACTTGTGGATTTGAAAGCACTTTGTGAGCTCATTATTGAAAAAGAAGGCGGTTATGACTCCCTTTAGTCATGTAAACTAGATCAGGTTAATGTACTGCAGTAGAAAATTCATGTCAAGCTCATATCATGAGCAGACATGGATCACAGTATGTATAAAAATCGTAGTTTGCCCGATGCAGACACAATGGGGCCAGCCATTAGGTCTGATGGGGCTCTATTCTCATCAGGACATTTATAGGGTGTTTAGCTAGTGGTAGGAACCATTTTTACTATAGCATGTGAAAACTTTACACTGTAGCAACTTTTTTTTCTTTTTACTGAACCACTCTTAGCCAAACACTCCCTTAGAAGTGTGACAGCTAAGTAAAACAATTGTTACAAGGCGAAGGTCAAGTAGTCTAACCATAGACGTCAACATACACAACATATATATATATGTATGTATGTATGCATGTACGTTCTTTTTTTAATCATTATACTAGCAATAGCATTCGACCAAAGAAAAAAAATTCTGTGAACGATTTTTTACTATGAAAGGAAGGCGACAGCAGCAACACCCTTCGTTGGCGTTGAAGATGAGCAATTTTCCACAATGAATGAAGTATTTAATGAGTAGGAAGAAGAAAAGCGAGCCAACAAAGACCAAGAGAACCTTATGTATGATAGAAATCCATCAAAAGGAAATTAGAATGCAGAACACCTTGTGTATGACGTAGATAAATAGGAAGGAAAGTGGAACTGTGTTTAGCATAGAGTATGCATTTTAAATGTGATTGCTAGAAATTCGAGTACCACATGCAAACCTCCTAAAGCCTTTGGATGACAACTGAATTAGCTATCCCAGCCTGCTCTATGGTCTGGTCCAGATCAGTCAGCTGTTTGGGAGGAAACCCCATTGTCAGTAGTTGGTAACTTCTCGACCCACCAGGCCTCGACGCATCAATGAAAGAGCGGATATCTCTGATTGTATGGTGGTGGTTAAAACGAGAAACCATGCGAGTACCATCTGCCAACCTAAGTTGAAGAGAGGTCGATGGCAATGAGTCATCTACAACCAAACCCATCGATGGTAATGGTGCAAAGGTCAGGGAAGTAGCAACGGCATTTGTCTCAGGTGCAGCAGATGAGGCACTGCTACTGCTACCAAGAGTCCGTCCAACTCCCTGAAAAGCATTCTTCTGCTTCACTGGTTCCTGCAAAATGGCAAGCGAACATAGAAATTAACAAGCAATTTAAAATATGAAAAAACAAATCCACAAGAACTAAGTCAGATACGGGGACAAACAGTGTAGTCTTGTTGCCGCCTGATCATCTCGACATGCACCGCAGTCCTGATGTTAGCCAGTGCAAGCTCTGGTGGACATTGAGAGTTCTTGATGCTCTGCAATCAGATATTTCCCTTCATTGTTGACAAGAAGTATTTTGCTATTTTATGAAATCCACAAAACTGAAGATAGAATATCTTCCCAACAAGAAGAAGAAGAAAATGGAACACACATATCCAACATGCCAACATGGCTTAATTGATTTTATTAAGAAAAAAAGATTTCATGTCCCAACAAGAGCAATCATTTAATGCATAAAAAGAGGAAAACTATTAGATAGGATTAGCACGAGGGACCAGAATAAGTAGGGATAACGATTGTATTCCTCATCGGCAGGAATCACACTTTGTTGCTTTAATCAGTATACAATGTCCGGTTGAACAATTCAAAGAAAAGTTAAGCTTTCACGTCAGGTGATAACAAAGATTACCTTACCTTTAAACAAATTATTTCAAAGATAGTACGCAGACTCCATAGACTCAAGAAAACACACTCAAACACAGCTTTTTGTGGCATAAGATACTGCCAAAACCAACCACTTTAAAGTTAAACAGATTTGCATTCACAATTACCTCCAAGAAGAGGGCATTTTGGGGATCATCGAATCGGCGCAGTGGACCATCATCGACAGTGAATCCATTCGTCCAAAAAGTAATTATGTGACGTACAGCTTCAGGCGGCGGAGGGGCAGAAGACACGGTCTCCCCCGAGAGCAATCTCGCTTTTCCGGTGAAGCTTTTTGAGCTTGAGGGCCGAAGCTGCTCGGAAGTTCCTTGCAGAGCAGCGGACTGCTCCGCTTGATTGAAAATCTCATCCACATCATGACCTCTTTTAGGATCTTGAACAAGCATTCCACTGCAGCATCAAGCAGCATTTAAAGATACAATCTTTAGTTCTAAAATCCTAATGAAAATTTAAATTCCATTACCAATTAATAAAAGGAACATTATAAAGCCCAACACGATTTTGACATACTCGAAATAGTTAAGTAATGCAAAGATTCTTTCTTTTTTTAGTGCCAAAGAAATGTAAATTTTCACCCAATTTTAGATAACGCAAAGTCAGGTTTTTGATGTCTTTAGTGCAAAAGCAAAGCACACTAATTTAGTCACTGGAAACGAAATGCACTTCCAAGAGAACAAAATGACAATTCAGCAATTGATTTTCCTACGGATTCTCAGAAAACAAACACAATTACGGGGTACCTTTTCTCGCCGCCAGTGTAGTACTCCTGGGGCTCGTCCGAGTCGCCAGAGGAGCCATCATCGGCAGGCCGGTTCAGATCAGCAAGCGTACGTACGACGCGCTGTTGGCGGCTCCCGGAGGGCCTCGTGGTGGCCTTCTTGCCCCTCGATCGGAGGTCGTAGTGCCGGCGAGACGGGGAGGGCGAGGGAGAGCGGGACCGCGACGGAGACCGCGAGGGGGAGTAGTCCGGAGAGTCCGAAGGCGACGGAGAGCGGGACGCGGGGATCTCTGGCGCTACTGCAGCAACGGCGGCGGTGGCGTCGAAGGCGGACGCTGATGCGGCGGCGGTGTTGTCGTCGAGGAAGGTGGAAACGGCGGCGTCGAGGTCCCAATTATGGCTCTCGAGGAAGAAGAGGGCTTCTTCTTTGGAGGAAGAGGCGATCTCGCAGAAGGAGGAGATTAGGGCATCGCGCTGGGGCTTGGATTCTTGGGACTCCGTTTCCATGGCTGCTCGCTTTCTTGCTTTCTTAGGGAGGGAGACTTGCTTGCCAGGCTACCCAGTGGGGGAGGGAAGCTTTGATTGCCTTCCGAGAGAGCATATATGTATGGCAAAGGGTTAAAAATCACATAAGCTATCCTCCAAAGAAAAAAAAAAAAAAAAGATAAGTTGTTCCTAGTTTCAGTGTGTATTTTTTTTTTGTTAGTTTTTAAAACAAGAAAATAAATTTTATAAATAACCTACCATTTCACCCATCACTGGTCACACATATTTTTAGGCAAAAAATAAGAAAAAAATCGGACGATAATATTTAGATGATGTTTTTAAAAAATTGTCTTTCTTAAATTATTGTCAACGGCAAATCTGCTTTCTTTTAAACAAATTATATATATTATGATTTTTTTTTATGAGAAATGCTATGTGACTTTTTTTTTGAGTTCATAAAAACAAATGAGCTAACCAGTGGCTCAATGAGTTCAAACACATTAATTTTTTTTTTTTTATAAAAAACCCAAAAACTAAAAAAAAGTGATAAAAAGATTATATGAAAAGGTTCACTAGCAACACTATTTCTCGAGTGTTGATGGGTGGGGATTGCCCTTGGCAACCCATATCGCGTTGTTTAGGTGGAATCTGGCCTGTTCTCCGCAGATGGGGTGCCGCGAGTCCATCTAGCTTGCATTCTGTCATTGAGTTCATCGCTCTCCTCTCCAACCCCTGGCCATCATCGTTGATCATGATGCCTCCAAGGGCTACGACTATGGTTGCCGTTGTTTTTTTTATTTTATTTTTCTTTTATTTTTTTAATCATTAGGTTTTTTAATTTTAATTTCAATTTTGATTGTCTAAAAAATACCCATTGTTATTAAATGGAGTTAATTTTGTTAATAACAATTGGATTAAATCCAACAGTTACAAAAATAGTTCTCATAAATGAGAACTTTTAAGGCCCCTTTTTTATATATTTAAATGTTTTGTAAGTTATTATCAACGACAAATCTGCTTTCTGAAAACAAACTAATAGTAAAATTACATCTGACTTTAGTTTATAGTGAAAAAGTTTGAATATTCCCATCCCAAGTTCAAAAAAAAATTATATATGTATATATTATGATTTTTTTATAGATTTAAATGTTTTGTAAATATTATTTACAGAAGATTTTATCTTTTTTTTTTCTTTTAGAATGTGCGATGATGAAATTGAAATATGTTTTCTAAACATAAATAGTACCATTCTATTTTTTAAAAATAAGAATATAAATTGAGACTAATTGAAAAAAAAAAAGTTGAAACTATGTAAGTAATTACCCTCAATAGAAAATAAAATGGAAAAAATAAATACGTTGAGTGTCGTTTTTGCCTTTTTATTTTTATTGCCGTTTCGAAGTTTCACATATGTCGTTCGTTCTTTTACTTCAAGTACAAGAAATTTTGCTCACGTTATCTTAGGATTGCAACAACATTATCCCTTCTTTTAGGCTAAAAATGATGTGTAGTTTTCCATAAAACACATTACCCAGAAAAATAACCATCGTTTTACAGTGTAGACTAATCTTGATTCTCAATTGCGGTTAACACAAAAACAACATCAAGTTCTCCTCTAAGATGTTGTCTCTTAAGAACAAAACACGACATATGGTTAACTTTAACTCGATTTTAGTTGGTAATAAACTTCGCTTCCGTTTTTGAAGTAAAATTTGAAACGTTGTTCTAGTGTGAAGGACATATTGCTCCCATAAAACCTTCTGTTGTTTGTTAATGCGAACGACATGTCACATTTGACTACACTATAAAGTGTAAAGTTCAAAATCTCATTTTTTTTTTAATTCATACTTTCATAGACATTTTGCTTCTAATTTTACATTTTCATTTTTTTGAAAAAGGCCATGCAATCTTGTATGTCGTTTTTATGTGGTGTTGTGGCCCTTGACTCACAAGAGAGCGACATGTTGCTTAAGATCTAAAATTTTTTGTAGGATGGCAATGAGGTGGGAGGAGATTGAAAAATGTTTTTTTTGGTCCCCATCCCCAATCTCCCTTCTCCAAAACCACCTCTATCCCTGCCCGTACATGCTAAAGATAGGTGGGTAAGGAGACGCGGAATTTCCATTTGAGGAGCCTTTTCTATGACCGTCCTCACTATTATATTTGGCCACATTTTAAATAAATGTCTAAACTTTTAGAAGTTAATAGAATGATCGAACTTTTTAAAAATTAGAAAAATTCTTTTTTTTTGCAACAATATATCATTAAATGACATCAGTACATCACTGAATTACTAATTAACTATAGATTGTCACTAATAAATTGGTTTATTATTGATAAATCGGTAAATTGTTGAGTAAAATTCGTTGCACACTAACTAATACTGATTAATCATGTATAAACAACCGATTTAGTCAATGATAAACCACCAAGTTAATTGATGATGAACTATAAATCAGTACAGCATTGAGTAACACCAGTACATCATTGATCAACCATTTGAAAAAAAAAAAAGAGAGGATATTTTTCTAATTTTAAAAAATTTCAGCCATTTCCTTAAAAAAACTCAACAAGAGGGCCATTTACCTCTAAATTCTTATATTTATTATTGATGAAAATTTTAATTAAATTGAAATTCAAGTTAAATTCAATCGAAATTCAGTAGTTTAACAAAACAAACTAAATTTCAATATATATATATATACACACACACACTTTGAGGACAAATCAATATTAAAAATAATAGTAAATGTATTTACACATATAAATAATATTCTTATTAGGATGGAGGTGGGCTGTGAAGTGCTTTCCTATCCCCATCCTATTCCGAGTCTAACTTGAAAATAAGATTTTGTTCTTATCATGCCCTTAGCCTTGAATATCACCCCCTGCTGCGTGCGTTTGGGGTGGGAAGCAGTTTTCATGCCCAAAAAGCTTTGTTTTTTGATGCAAAAAAACTACAAAAAAAAAGAGTCATTTTGCCAACAAGGCTTTTTCTTAAAGCCAGTTTTCAAAATCTCCCTTTTCCTATCCCTAGTTTTTTGCCATTGTATGTGCAAACGGCTTGTTGTTCGTACTTTTTTATTTGCTGTCATTTAAAAGTAACACGACATATCATCTTCCGTTAAAGTTTGCAAACTAAACAACAGGTAGTTTGCATACCAAAGTTTTGCAATCACAAGTCAAAAGACCATATGTCGTTTTTGCCTACAAATTTACCATCCTAATATCCTTTACTTGATGAAACAAGGGCCCTATTTGGTTTGTATATTTGAATTATGATAATTTGAATTTTTTGATATGTATGAGAAACCCAAATTATCGACTAGAAGAAAAGAGAGATATGCATCTTCTGAGGACTAAAATTTGGATGTTGTTTGTTGGAAAAAAACAAGAATGTTGTTTCTAAAAAATGACTTGGAACATTCCTTTTAATTTGAAAAAGGAGGAGTCTATTGCCACCCCTTTTTCTACTTTTCTCACACGTTGTTTTTTAATATTTTATATTATTTTCAAAAGAGGCTCAAGTAAAATTACAATTAAGTGCAAAAATGATGTAAAAATTTCTCTAGCGCTTCTTAAACACACAATTCCTTCCTCTTTTCTTGTTTTTTTAATATTTGTAAAATAAATCGAAAGAGAATAACGTAGGTAAAAAATATTTAAATATTTATTTTTTTAATAATTATCAAGCATTAATAAAAGAAAAAAGATAGAAACTAATCCCACTGCAAGGTCTCTGGAAAAACGACACACACGCTAAAGCAGTAATAAGGTTGAATCTAAAAACTTTTCCACAAAAAAAAAAAAAATGATTTCCACCAAAAGATACCCAAGATCAGTTCTTTATTATTATTTTTTATTTGTAATGCTTTGTAATTCTTACGGTTCAAACATGTGGGAGAATGATGGTAAACTAGTAATGGATGAAGATACTTATGATTAGTCAAAAAATGATGATAAATCGATGACAAATCAAACAACCATTAGTTAGATATATGAACATATTACTTTCTAGGTTTGCAGAATGTGGTAAAGGTAAATAGCGTGTGGGGATTGATTTTTCTTTTGTGGGAAAAGAAAAGAAAAGAAAGTTTACAAACAGTAATTAAATTTCAAATTTTAAATGCAGTGCGGTTTTAAAAGAGGTGCTGGAAAGTAAATTGGGGTATGGGCGTGTGGCAATAGAGCCACCCTTTGAATAATGTTACAGCTCTAATGTGACGACCCGTCTTTTCAGACAGTTATTTTATTTTCATAAACATCGTTTCATAAACAGTAATTTTACTTGCTTAGTAAGAAAATACTGTAATAAATTTTTTTTTTCTTAAACGTTCTTTAATACTGATGCGACCTCTGTCGCATTCAAGTTGAGATATCGCTCAACACTTGCCCTTAAAATCATTTCAAAACGTTTCTTAAAACTTAATAAGAAACATTTATTAAATCATAGCTTTAAACTTTACTTTATAATTACATAAAACAGTTTGTAAACTGTAACTTAAAACTTTGAATACATTTCTCCAAACTCTGATTTTCTTAAAACTTCGCAAACACTACATTAAACAATAGAGAACCTTTTCTTTGCATAGCGGAAGCAAACAATGATGGTATCCATACCCAAATCTTCGCATCTGTCCTCCGCAGCACCCAGCTCTTCTAGCGGGTCCTATTGGTCACCCATAAATTACCTACAGCATGAAAAACTTTTAATGAGCTTTCGCTCAGCAAGTTCAAACATATTCTCACAAAGCATTTAAACATGCTTTAAAAACTTTTCTCATGAAAACCTTTCTCTTGAAACATTCTTCATGAACGTTTTCCATAAACATTTATGAAATATTTTTCATAAATGTTTTCCTTAAACATTTTTAAAAACGTTTTTCATAGAACATTTCTGAAAATATTTTTCATAAACGTTTTCCTTAAACATTTCTAAAAACATTTTTCATAAACGTTTTTCATAGAACATTTCTGAAACGTTTTGCATAAACGTTTTTCGTAAAACATTTCTTGAACGTTTATCTTAAAACGTCGTTCATAAACCGTTTCTTGAAAACATGAAAACGTTCTTCATAAACATTTATCGTAAACATTTTTCAGAATGTTTTCCATAAACATAACATATAAACATTTCATAAAAAAGCATTCAAGTAACATCAGAATGCATGACTCCATTTATGCTCAATTATTAACTTCAATTATGAGCATTTTATGAACGTTCTATAAACTTAAATATTCCTTTCTTTCTCAACCTTTATTCTTGTTCCTTAACTTTCTTTTATCTTATAACATTCATTTTCCTTACTTTTTTTAGTGTTCGTACCAACTCATTAATCATAAGATCATAAACATGATGCTTCCCTTGTGGAAGACTTGAGACCATCAAACATTGAGGTCTTGTACCTCACCTTTAGGAGGTCAAACTTTAATTTTACTTTCATTACCTCATAACAAAGAGGCTGGTACGACACTTTCTTTTTTTATCTTTATGTTACCTTCTTATTAACTTTAGTGAGCATTCAAATGCAATCACATCATATGCAATACACTTGCAATTCATAGCTTGTACTATAAAACCAGTTACATTACAAATGTGACATATTGCATAATAAATACATCATAAAATGCAAATACATTTTGTAAGTCATAACTTGTATTCTGGAATTTATTGCACCACAATGGCAACTCATTGCATACAAATGCATCATAAAGCTTATAACTTAAACTATAAAATATTTTGCATTGTCATAATGCAAAACATACTTTCAATACTTTGAAAATCACAACTTAAACTTTTTAAAAACGTTATGCATATCAATATGCCAATAAACCTTTAACATAACGATTACAAATTCATTGCAAATCTTTTTCTTAAACTTTAAAACTTTTTGCATAATAAATGCAAACATATTTTAAAAGAAACTTGCATAATAATTGCAAACTCATTTGCAAATTATATAAATAAGCATTTAAAAATCATTTATTTCATGCTGTAGGTGAGATTTAAAACTTACCCGAACTATGCTCTAGCGTTCTCTATTCCGTTCCTTTTCCTTCCATTAGTCGGCCTCTGCGTCCTGATCAAACGACCGCCGACTTATTAGTTAACTTTCTTTATTATCAATCCACTCGATTGATAATAAAACGTAAACATTAATCATTCTTTCCCTATTTATAACTTGGTATACTATCGGTCTACCGTTCTCTTTACTCAACCTTATAAACCATCAGTTTATCTTTCCTTCAATTAGCCTTGTAACCCATCGGTTTACCTCTCGTTTATTTAAACATCTCTTATTAAATCTCCCGTCTCACATGACCGTTACGTTACTTAACGTATTACGGAACATTTTTTGTCTAATAACGTTATGCTAAATCAGAGTGTTCGACTCTGTTCTAGCCGTTTCCTTGATAATGACGATTTTACCCTTAACAGGTTTTTCGTCACCTTATAACGTTATAAAACTCATTCTCACATAAAATAATATAACAATCACTGATCATGCACTTCATAAATTTCTATGAAAGCATCTAAAACAGTTCATACTGTAGGCGAGATTCCTACTTACTTGAACTCCAAGCTAAGCAGATCCAGTTGTATCTCGCTGCATCTACAGTATGTGAAGCATCTTCTGCAGTGCTCTTCGAGCAACCATGAATGGCTAAGAATGCTTCTTGGATATCATACATTCTTAAAAACGTCATTCTGGACTCCGATACTGCTGTTTGAATCGCCTCGATCCGCGTACAGTCGGTACCAGACGATTTTCATCGGAGTGGAATTTGCTCGAACGGAGGTCACCATTGCGTTTAGAGCGTCGAAACGAGTCGGGAGGCGGTCTCGGATCTTCGATCGGAGGTCCGGATCACAAAATCCAAAGTCGTCGTTGACCGGCCGTTGACCGACGTTGACCGTCCGTTGACCGACTTTGACCGCCGTTGACCGCCGTCAATCGGGGTCCGTTGACAGCTAGGCTCGGGCCTACCCCCCCTAAATCGACCCTTCTGAGTCCAATGGCGGTGTCAATTTCACCTAATCCCACCTCTAACATAGTGGGTCGGAGCTCGACAATGATGGCAAAAATGGAGGCTTCGATAATGGCTTTCCGGCGATGGAAACCTGAAATTGGATGAGGGGTTTTGCTACCCTTCCTCCTATGAGCATTTCCCCTTATCCAATTTGAAGAAACGTGGCTGGGAAGAGCAAAAACCGAGGCTCCCGCGACGGTTGACGGCGGCGTTGGCCGTTCTCCCGCGAAACGGGCTCCTTCCGTGCAATTGATCGAGGGTTTTACTCCCCTTGATCCTCTGAACTCATTGGGAGGGGTGGTGTCGGCCACCTCCTCCGACAAGGCGGAGTTCCACCGTGGGGGCTGCGGCGCACGACAGCGATAGGCGAGCGGAGCAATCCGGCCGTTGTTGAGCTGCCACCAAGGGTGGGTTTTGTTCCTCTCATCACGGTGGTCGTGTAGGAACAAGAATCACGTCGATCGGACGTCGGACGACGAAGATATCTCGTCAGAAAGAAATGGGTTTCGCCGCCATTTTGGGCGGCGCGTGTGGCCTCTTACGGCGGCTTTTTGGGCAGCACGGCACCTCGTTGGACTCAGCTCGTCGAGAGCTTTCCATTGGCGCGAGAGGTGTCGAAAACGGATGCCGAAATCTCAGACGGGATTTGAGGAGAGAGAGAAAATGTAGAGAGAGAGAGCGTCGAGTTTTGTGATATTTTCTGATTTTTTCCTCTTTTTTTTATTTCTTTTCTTTTATAAAAGTATAAAAAGAAATTATGGTCCACACAATTTAATTCTTATACTGCATTGCTTCAATACTGTATAATTTTTCATCTTATTATACAGTATTTTTCTTTAAACTGTACTTTGTCTTAATATAATCTTTAATTTAATGCATTTTTAATGCATTAAAAATCTCGGGTGTTACATCTAATGAGAGCTCAGTATGTCGTTGAGGATCTAATTTTTAGAGGGTGTTTAGAAAGACGGTGAAAATCATTAGTTAAAACCACTTTTATTGTAGCATCTGAAACTTTTACACTATAATAACTTTTTATTATTATTATAACATTTGAGGCTTTACATTGTTCATATAATAAGAACCGTAGTTTCTACCACTCAACCAAACAGCCACTTAGTGTCGAGTGTGAAACCCTCATGCAGTGAATACGTTGTCTGGTTTTTAGTCATAAAAGACTTTTTTACACGTTAACAGATTGCTGTGTATTTCCATGTGTCATGTAATTGCATATTCACACCATACTCCGTCATAAATTATAGAGATAAACATCTCTCCACGTCCTGGGAGAGGTTTATCTCCAGAAGTTTGTTTAATTACCACCAAAAAAAAAAAAAAAAAGTCCAGAAGTTGGTTTGCATAAAAGTCGGAAACGACATGTTTTATTTGTGTACAAATTTGTTGTCTCGCTTAAAACTTTGATGTCGTTAGTATACAAAATCTTCCCATCAAGAAGACATTTCTAAATCATCTCTAGAGAATCAATCTAACAGAAGCATAGAGATTAGAGCATTCAGAAAAGTGCTTATCAAAGTATTTCTTCTTCTTTCAAAAAATATGACCAACGGATTTGAACATTCCAGTTTTCACAGCTCACGATTATAACTCTTCATATAACGTGAACCAACAGAGTGCCTGAAGAATTCAAGCCCCACGACTGTAACCATCTCCGGCGCCAGAAAGGCGAGGAACAACAATGGGCGCCCCGCGGACTTTTTCAAGAGCGAAGCTTATCCTCAAAGGTCGACCCAGCAATGCCTGGAACCAAAATTTCAAGAGTCGCATGTGTCATCAAATATGATTATTTGATAGTTGATAATTATAAGGAAAGTTTCAATAATTTCCTCAAGCTTTGTTCATCTCCTTGTTATGCTCCTGAACCATAAAATAGTGACCTAGAACTTTAAAATTGTTACAATAACACCATTCTGCGTTAACAAATTTCAACAATGCGCCTCGAAAGTCAATTCCCAATATGCTATCGGGACTATGAAAAAGACGCACACCCGCTGAACTTGTAATTGGGATGAAACACACTCTGTATGTTAAGCTCCATCTAATATTTGGATGAAAATGACCATGCGTCACATAGACTAATTTCAAAGATCAAACATATAAAAACCTTAAAAGTTGGAAAACCAAACATTGTTGAATACCCTTCTTTATTTTCTTTAACTAACCATTGTTGGGAAATTTCTAATAACCCTACATATTGACATTAAGTATATTATATGCTATGTAATTATTTAGCCAATTAAAAGTGATCAAATTAATGATTCGTTTGGTGCGTGGGCTAGGAATGATGTGGTTTAAAACTTTATAGTTTGAACTGTGGGTTCTAAGCTGTGTGGTTTAAAAGGTGGTTTTGAACAGACGTTTGAAACATAAAGTTTTAAAAGGAGAATACCAAATTTAAAACGAGAACTGATGTTTAGAAAAATATAGTTTATAAAAGGAAAACGAGAATGTAAATGGTTTTTACTATAGAAAATGGTTCAAACCGTGTGAACTTGAGGGGGACAAAGTTTGAATTTTGAGGTTTAGGCCGTTTTAAAACCGCCTCTATGCTTTAAACTGACTTTAGTTATTACTTAACCAAACACCAATTCAAACTACCTTTATGGTTTGAACTAGCAAAACCTAAGCACCAAACACCTTGTAAACCTTTTCTTTACAGAGAGAACATCTCACTTCACTCAATAATGGAATATGTGCAAAGAAATAAGATGCTATGTTTAAATTGAGGACCATAACCTAAATGTTTTAGGTATTTTATTTTATTTATTAATGATAAATAATAAAATAAAATACATGGTTTGTACACATTGCAAAGTCCATACCTAATGAGATGCCCTAAAAGCTTAATAACTTATGTGCCGTTTGATGTATATGTTTTAAACCATAAATGTGGTTTTAAACTATAGAGGCGATTCAAATTGGCGTTTGGTAGAGTAATAACTGAGGTAGTTTTAAACTATGAAGACGGTTTTAAATTAATCAAAACACCCAAAATCCAAACTTTACCCCCTTAAGTTCAAGGGGCTTAAACTATTTTCTACCATAAAACCTTTCGCATTTTCGTTTTCCTACATAAACTATAGTTTTTCAAACATCAATTCTCATTTTAAACCTTATTGTTATTCTAAACCTTTACATTCCAAACGCCAATTCAAAATCACCGTTTAAACCGCATATCTTAGAATCTACAGTTCAAACTATAAAGTTCTAAATCATACCATTTCGAACCCGTGCACCAAATAAACCCTCAATGATTTAATATGTGATCCTGGTGTGGTGAATTAAGAATTTATCACCTTTTCAATTTTCCTACCAAGTGGTTCCAGAGCTGTTATTATGTCGAATCAATGAGATAAATTTCACAAAACTTTTCATTAATTTTTTTTTAATTCTCTTTCTGCGTGACCAAGATTCACGGCAATTATATGGGATTCAGATTATATATATATATATATAGATAGATATGTTATAATGTGGAACTTAACAAACCACCGAATGTATACATATGCATTCATGATCAAAAGCCATAATCTTGAATCCAAAACGAAAATAACTACAAAGATTCTCAAATTCAACAATTAGTGCCTTAAATATGCCGAATTTTGGGAAGAAAAGTTTTCTGTTTTCTCTATGGGTTTGATGAAGAAATCAGGCTCGAATTTAATTAAAAAAAATCAGTGATGACAATTGTTGCAAGATCATGAAAACTTCATGGGATTTTTCTCAATTTTATACGTGCACGTTTGGAGAAGATGGAGGCTACAAGATTGTTTATGATTTTTTTTTTGTTATTGGGCCTGACCCATTAAGCTTAGAGTTTGAGAAAATTACATGCTATGCCTTTCTTTAAGTTTTGGGTTGGTGATGGTAGCTTAGGGTTTGGGCAACTGGGTAGGGTTGAGTTGACCCGCTCTTGTCCAACCTAGTTTGACCAGACTCGTTTGGCCATCATGTTGACTATTAACTTTGACTGTTGATTTTGACCGTTGACTTTAACTGTTAACTTTAAGAAATAAAATATGTGATAAATTTTAGTGTTATCGATGCACACAATAAGTAGATCCAAAGAAAGGCATATTGTTGGTAGGACTTGTTATCAATATTTGTTAACTACATGTGTCTATCATCTGACCAAAAAATAATCTTCATTTGGGCCGATTATTTTCCGCATAGATTTGGACATAATTAGTGCAATTCTTTATTAATATCTACATATTTCAAAATAAATAAAACTACATAATAGAGGTCACTTTGACGACATATAATTTCAATTTAATTTATTTTAAAATACTAAATATTAATACATAAAAGAAGAGAAAAAACAACCCAAAAAACAAAGAAAAATATTTAAAGTCAACAGTCAAAATCAACAGACAAAGTCAATGATCAACTGGATGGCCAATCAGGTTTGGTCAATCGATTCAAGTCAGGTCAAAAACGGGTCTGATTGAAGTGGTTCGGGTTGAACTGGAACGGATCAAGTTGGAATGGGTCGTCAGCTCAACCCCACCCAATTATCCAAACTCTAAACTTTATCTTAGGCAAATGCTAAACTACCATCACCCGACCCAAAACTAACAAAAAACCTTAAGCTTAATGGGCGCAGGTCCAATAAGCCAAAAGAAACTGAAAACAGTCCTCTAGCCCCCATCTTCTTTAAATGTGCACGCACAAAACTGAGAAAAATTGTCATATACAAATTGTTTTTTTTCTGTCCAAACATTATTCCTATGTTGCTGGAAGAAGAAACTCAAGAGAATGGGTGTTTATAATTTATTAATTTTCCCTTCAAAATATGTCCATGTGAGTTATAACTTATATGTGATTATTTTCCTCTAAAAAGTGGATGCTTGATTAAAAAAAAAACTACATGTTTTTATAGAAATTTCAAAGTTCATGAGTGTGTCACTTTCTATAATTTGGCAAGCACGATAATATGAAAATTATTAGAATTCGGGGGGAATTGTTTAAACCTATTTGTCCACGTGGCTATTAGCATCCAAACTTTGGTAGGAACTAGGGCTGTACAAAAACTGTCCCGCACCCTCCAACCCCCTGTGCCCGCGCCCGCCAATCTAAAAAAAAACGGGTTTACGTTAGCAACCCACTGGTAGACGGGTTGAACCCGCCCACCAATATATTCGGTGGGCGGGTTTGGTTTTAAGTTTTTGAAGGCGGGTTCAACCCGCACCCGCCCGCCTATATATATATTTTTTAAAAACTTATCATTTATTTCATTTTGTTCTTATTTTAGAGATGATTGAACAATCCAACACTTCAAGCATGGGCTCAGCTGCCTCTTGACATATTAGAAACTGAAAATTCTCCTATTATTTTGTGAAGTGATCAAAATTCAAATCAAGTAAGTTAGTAGAGAAAGCCCTAAAAGAAAAAGAACACTTGACTTTGTTCATCATTTCGTTTGTGGCATTCTATTATTTTCGAACCCAGTGAATAGGCTTTAATTTTTATGAATTCTTGACTTTGTTTATCGCTTCATATGTAGTTGATGTTTCTTGTTGCAGTGAATGATTATGTTTCTTAATCTGTACTTTTGAATATGGTCACTGTCTTTAAGCATCAAACTTGTTGGGAATGCTTTATGTATTATCATCTTATATTTTCTACAATTTTTCTTCACTTTCTAAAAAAAAGTTCCAAAAAATTACATTAGGTAATAACATAGGTCTAAACCGCCTCAAACCACCCAAAACCAAACCAAAACCGCTTGCCATGTGGTGGGCGGTTTGCGGGTTGGTTAATCGCCAACCCGCCATCCAAAAAAACCGCACCGCACCGCACCCGCCCAAAAACCATCAAACAGCCGGCCGTTCACCCCTAGTAGAAACTTAATAGAGGGGTGGTTGTTGTCGATTTAGTAGCTGTTTAGCTGAGTGGTGGGAACCACGGTTCTCACCACAAACTCAGTTATGAACCGTGTAAGCTCTCATATGCTACAATAAAAAAATAAAAATAAATAAAAAATTTTAAAAAAAATTGCTACAGTGTAAAAGCTTTCATTTGCTACAGTCAAAGTGGTTCTAACCAGCGGTTTCCACCACCCTTCCAAACACCCTCTTAAAAGTTGAGGTGGTAGAATTGCAACTTTTCTTAATTCAGGAGGCAAGCTAAGACAATAAACAATGTTCAGGGAGAACTTATGAAATGTATCCCAACTATATTAATACAGGTCCTGCTTACCTTTCCATCCATGGAATCTTTTGCGCTCACAGCATCTTCTTCCTTCACAAAGTGAACAAATCCAAAGCCTCTAGACCGGCCGGAGTCTTTGTCGTACACTATCCTCACTGGATATGAAAATACGAGCATGATTAAGATCTCGCATCATATTTTTCTACTATATAGAAGGCTTATCACAAAACCGAATCAATGGAGATAAGCTCCTAACTAAAGTTACAAAATTATCCAACTTGGCAGTGATAAAAAATGTAGCGCTTGATCTATAACAAAACACCTAATTTTCTTCGCCTACTTGTCATGAACTACTAAAGGAGTCAACCTTTGATTCTCTTTAAAGAGAATCTTATTCTTAGAAAGGCTTATGATCCATAATTCTTTTCTTAAACCAAATCATATAATTCATTCATTTTACTCGCTTTCTAATAACAGCCCAAATATCAAAATACTCTAGAAAGCAAAATAAAATAAAATAACAGCCATTTGATAGTCAGGCATTTCTACGAACATATAGACTACAAAAATGAATTACAAGAAGAACCTGTCCTTGTGACACTTTTTGTTTACCTTCATCGACCTCCCCAAAGGAAGAGAAAGCGTCTTTCAAGGACTTCTCGTCCACCGACCATGACAATCCTGAAGACCCAAAATCCACCATCAGATTCAGCAAGTCAAACAAGCCAGAAAAAGCATTTGAGACAGAGACAGTCCACGCAATATTGTTGTTTAGTCAATTTGTGTGTGAGTGAGAGAGAAGAAACCTCCGACAAAAAGCTTGTTAGAGGACGGGGAAGGTGAAGAACAGAAGCACCGCAAACCAAGAATCGGGCTGTGGAAAATGGGGATTGTTGTCGAGGCTCTTCTAGCAAGTGAACTCATCAAAGTGTTGCTCATTGCTGGCAATGCATTTGACCAGCTTCTCTCGTCTATGTTTCCCCCTTTGAAACCCAAAAAAACAGGAGCCCTAATTATGTTTAATCGGAGGATTTTGAGAAATAATTTTTTTAAAAAAATTATTTTAGATAAACGGTTTTTTTAACCGAAAAATAAGTTTTTTAGAGAAAAAAATAGTTTTATTTTTTTTAATCTGTTGAGGTTTTTTTTATTATAATTTTTTTGAAAAAAATTAAAGTAGTTTTTTGTTTAAAAAAGTTTGTTTTTTAATGCAAAAAAAAGAGGTCATTTTTCTAATTGAAAATTCTTTTTGGCCCTTTTTTCAAATTTCTTGTGTTTTTTAAATAACACAAATATTGTTTTTGCAAGGTGTTGGATGGTGACCATAACGGAGAGATAGAAAGATGGTGAATTAGGTGTCCTTGGCATTGTTTTCAAAACGAATGAAAATATTTAATTTTAAAAAATAAATTTTTTGAGAAATTGTATTGAGAGAGTCTTTAAAATTTTTGTTTAAAAAATATAAAAATATTTTCAAAAACTCTCAAAACAATATCAAACTTGTAAATTCATGTGATGAACATAGAATGCTTAAATCTGAGGATGTTATTTCTTGAGATTGCTTCAACTGCCTTTCTACAAACTAGATATTATTCTTTTTACCCCAAAGTTCCTTCAACAGTTCAATAGCTGACAAAGTTTGAGCTTTTAATCTTTTTGGATTTTACTTGAGCCTGAAATTCTATGTTGTATTTCTTCTATAGTATCTAGAAATTGTACTCTCTTGTTATATCGTGGTTAATTCTCCTGGTATTTACCTCTTTTCTATTTTTCTCATTTGCTATACTTCATGTTATGACAATCATTTTGTCTTCTTTTACTGTGATTGTAAGTCCGTATTATTTTAATTCAAACAATATTGTTGGTAATTATTTTGCAAAGGTACGACGTCATAATTGTAGAAGTTTTGTTTTCAAGCGTTTATCGGCTTTTGTCAAACATAGGTTACCATTTTTTCCTGAACGAATCAAATCTCTCCGAGTAGTTTTTTGAATAAATTTAGATGAAGTACTGAATATGATTTATGTAATGTTTAAAAATACGGTAGAAATTATTAGTTAGAATTATTTTTATTATATCATATAAAAATTTTATACTATAAATTTTTTTAAAAAATTATTATTATAATATATAAAAATATTATATTATTTTTTACTATATTATATAAAAAATTTATACTGTAAATTTTCTTAAAAAATTATTATTATAATATATAAAAATATTATATTATTTA
This sequence comes from Artocarpus heterophyllus, assembly GCA_025403435.1. Classification (NCBI taxonomy): domain Eukaryota; kingdom Viridiplantae; phylum Streptophyta; class Magnoliopsida; order Rosales; family Moraceae; genus Artocarpus; species Artocarpus heterophyllus. The sequence goes on along the minus strand of CM046348.1, from coordinate 22,607,184 downwards.
TAACTGAGTTAAACAACTATTTAATTTTTTTTGATAGAAAAATATTAACTTCGTAATTGCTCCATGAAAAATTTAACTTTAGAATGGGTCACTTTTCTCACACAAAATTATTCGAGAAGTTTCAGCTCTTGCGCCAATAAATGCTAAATATTATGACACTGTTTTTTGTATACAACGTGGCTCCCTATTAGATCCTCATTTGAACAGTCAAGCGTGCGAAGCACGCGGCCAATTTTCTTTTCTTTGTTTATTTTTTTTGGTGACTACGCGGCCAATTTTCTAATTTCGCTTTTAAGCAATCATTTTGACAAACTTTTTTCACCGGTGCTCCGAATAAAAATATCAATATCAACAAAAATATGAATATTTAAATTTTACAAAAATATTAATATTAGTAAAAATTAACATAAAATATAAAAAGTCATTTTAAATTATTTTATTTTTAAATGAGGTTTAACAAGCTTTAAAATTGTTAATAATATATAGTTTAGATAAACTTTTCAATTAAATTATTAAGTACGTGATATATATAAATAGTAAAAAGTGATTATAATATGATAAATTATAAACATATGATTTCAATTGAGTAAATTAGTTAAAAGTCAACTAATAAAGTACTTTACACCTATCATTTCATACAAGATAAGAAAATGCTAATACGAAAAAGAGCTTATAGGAGGTTTGTAGACATAGGAATCTACAGTCAGAAAATGAAATTGATTACTAAGAAGAAAACGAATGTAATTGGTAGATTAAGGGGTTGTTGACCATCGTTATAACCCTTATTTTCGTTTACAAGTTAAGATTATTATGAAAAATCCATGTCAAACAACCAAAGAATAAAGCAAGTGCAGAAAGTAAATAATCAAACCAGAAGTTATAGTGGTTCACTCTTGAATGACTTACGTCCACTGCTGAGTACCTCACTATGTTGAGTCAAAAATTTCAAAAGGAAACTAAATACAATGTTTCTAGGATGATTTTTGTAAAGTAATGGCAAGTAAATGTCCCTTATAAAGGGTCTTATCCATCCTATTTATAGAGATCGAAGGAGGCAGTTACTCGAGCAATTACCACTTATTTCTTCTCAGTTGTCGGATAGCTGAATGTAATAATGGTGAGTAGTGGGGTGAAGTGATGGGTTGTTATTACACACTCATCCACGTTCTCTCAAAAGTGGCAGTTGCAGTGACTCATTTGTAAAGATCGGAGTGCTTCCAAGAAGTCAAGAGTTTGTAACCGTCACCGTGAATGGATGTTAAACAAGTAACGACTAGCAAGCAGCGAGTGGCTGGTGGTGACTAGCAATTAGCCACTTTGGGCGTGTAACGAGTACTAATCGACTGTGACACCCGTTATTCTCCTAACGGGTATTGAGGTAATTAAATTAATTTTTAATGCATAAAAAAAATTGCTTCATTTAAATTTATTTTATAATATTTATTTTTTATCTATTTTTAAATTTTCTAAAATTCTCCTATATTTATTTAGTATGATTACTAAAAAGCCTTAGAACTTCTAATAAATCTCAAAAATGTCATATTGGCATTATGTGTGTTAAAGTCTTTAGATGAGACATAAGGATATCTTTTCCAACTACTCTTGACCCTCATTTTCTTTATTTCCTCCGTGACATGCTTCAACATGTCTCCTCTATAATTGTTTCTATCACTTCTCTTCAAAGACTTCATCTTTTCTTCCTTTCTCTTCCACGGTTCCCACACTCTTCTTCTCATTTCTTTGCTGAAGCAAAATACTTAGAGAACTTCTTCAAGGCAGCCATAAAAATCAGCCACCATCACCTCCATTTGAGCAAGAATTTCAGTCATACCGAAGTAAAGGAACCTGTTTTGAAGCCATTTCAAGCTTCCAACTAACCATAATCCGAGGTTAGAATCTTATGAACAAATTTAGTCTTTCATTTATAAATTTTCTTTTATACTAAAGGATTATTCAAATTTGCGTTCTTAAACCTAAGTATATGTTTGTTGCTATTTTGGAGCATATGTATGAAGTCTAAGTGTATATGCCCTAGACAGAAAATTTATATTGTTAAACTTTGTAATACCTCTATGGGCAGTGGTTATTTCTTGAAATTCTAAGATTAAATTAAAATGAATTTTATGAATTGGTTTGCATATTTGAAAAGTAGCATCCTAGGCTTTCTAACGAGCTATCATAAACCTAAATCGGAGTTGTATTTTATTTTCTAAGAATTATTCAATTTTTGTATTGGAAACTAGTAAATCTGCCAGTTTGTTATGGTATACCAACTACTAACCTGAACCAAGAACCCATCTTTGCTCACCACCTAATTCTTTAATGTCTTGCAACCTTTCCAATATTATCCTAAGTGATTGATGAATCTTATTAGGGACTAAAACATATAGATTACTTGTTCACATTTTATATTGTGTTAAGACAAAAATTGTTTACTGTGGTATTCGAAAGAGATTTATATAAAAGCTTTAATGGCATACTAGTAAGATAGGTTTACACATGATTTATTTATGAATGTAGTTGTATGTTGTGCTTTAGTTTTAATTGTCCTTATGCACGCCTTAGGATCAAGGGAGTATGGAGCTAACGTTAACTGATTCCAGGATTAAAAGATTGTTGATAAGCTTGAAAGGTAGGGATTCTATTACTCATCTTTTGTAAGGTTTTTATAGAATTAAAATTGATTGTTTTGCCGCAATATATATATCTATGTTGAACTGATATTATATGAGTATCACATATGAAACTATGACATGGACTCGTCTTGTATTGTACGGCGAGGAACATAATGAATTTACACATGTTATAAATTGAGAAGCATGGTTAGGAAAACTAACTCTATTGATAATGATTCAATATAGAGAAATTGTGAGACATGAAAAGGGCGACGGTTACGTCCTTGGGCATGAATACCCTAAAAGGTAAAATAGGGGGAAGGTGATGACGCTTCCTTGGGTTGAAAGTCCCAGAACACACTGTACAGGAATCGATTTGGTGAGGACTCGGGGCTTGATGTCCCCTCACCGGAACACCCTTGGAATGTTTATAGGGTGATCAAGTGCGCCCATTTGGGTTTCGATGAGTTGAGTGATACTCAATTTAACATGGATACCTAGGAACAATGATGATTGGTAATATTTGTATAAATGTGTAATTATGACACTTGGTAATGATTAACTACGGTATCCATAAGATGTGATCATAATAAACCTCATAATCTGAAATATGATGTGACTTACTAACCATGCAGGTTTTAATGTGGTAATGATAAAAACCTAAAGGTGAGTAATGGCTTTCTCTACTGAGCATAGTGTTGCTCATACCCTTATGTTTATATCTTTTCAGGACTCACTAAGTGTGAGGTGGCTACGAGAAATATAGTTGAGGATGTGATGTAGCTATATTACATTGGGACTGCTTCAATTGTTGAGTATGTTCTTCATGCTAATGTAAGCATCAATTGTTACTTTCTGTGACTGTATTACAATGTGTTGAGGGTTAAAATGATGATGACAACAGTTTATATTATTAAATTTAAGGTGCTACATTTAACTGTGGTTTATTTGTCGTTTATATTTTTATTTTTGAGTTGGGAGTTTTCATTTAAGTCCCGGGCAAATTTTATTTTTAAGGTTTTACTTTTATTATTTATTTTTATTTTATCTCAATAAAAACTGTTAACCCCCATATAGGGGCGTTACATCGACCTACGAGTGACAACTAGTTAACTAATGTGTGGTGTCTAACTAATAACTTTATGAGCTGAGTAATTGTCTTGATGACCATTAAGTAACATAGTAGGCGACTACATGACTTGTACCAACCACGTGTCAAGTCATGAGCAGGAAACAAAGTTGTACCCGAACGACGTTTATGATTTCTAGTAACTCTAAAATTGAAGTTTTTCTTTTGAATCACATGTTGTAGTACACAAAATAAATTAAAAATTAGATTTATAGCATTGAAAAGTAAATTCATGAAAGGCTATATCAAAAAAGTAAATTGAAATAATTTAGATCTTATATTTAAAAGTAATTTAAAAAATTATAGATAAAGTTTGGATAGTTTGCCAATCTTTTATTGACATTTTCGTTGAACTTTTTATAAAATTTTTGGATATTTTATCTTTTTATACTATAAATTTCACAAAAATAGATTTTTTTGTCAAAATACTGATATCCATCAAAATTTCCATAAAACTTTCTAAATAATTCACAAAAAGGTATAAAACCTCTGTTTTTATATTTATACTTCCAAGATACGAAAATGCAAAGGAAATACCGAAAATGTCAATTTTTTAATCCTTGCGAGTTTCATTGCGGCCAGCTTCTCAGTGTTCCTCCCAGACCCTTAAATTCCCCTTGTGCGATGCCTGCTTGCTGCATAACTACGGACGGTCCAAATCCAGTATCTTCTTCTGTTTCTCAAATTTTTTTTGTTTTGTTTTCAGGTTTTGACTTTTCTTTTGCGTTTTGAAGTCTTACCCAAGATCCCTTGCAGATGCGAAAGGAGTAAAAAATAAAATAAATAAATAAAAAGAATTCCAATGAAGCATAAGAAATTGGGGAGAACCACTAAGCTTGAGGCAGCAACAGCGTTGGTGTCTGCTGCGGAGGTGTTTGCGGTCCATTTGATCTGCGCTGTTGGATTGGCCGTCTCATTCTGGGTGGCCCATAGTCTTCGCTCCATCACTCTCGTGTCGCATCCTTCCCAAACCCTTTTCCTGATATGGGTATTCTTTATTGATTTCCCTTGTTTATTCATTTTTCTCAGTTAATATTTGATTCATTTTTGTAATGGCTTTTGTTTCTTTAAGGTGATTGAGTGCCCAGTTGTGATCCTTCTTTACAGTCGTTATAGGCAGAATCGTCAACAATGTTCTGTAAGTTTGATTCTGCTTTTTCTTGTTCCATTTGGGCTGTAGATAGATTGTAGGACAATGCAATAATATAAATTTGGCATTGAGGGTTTTATTTTCAGTTTTGACTTTTCCACTATTATTTCTATTTTTTACTTTTAAAATCATCCTTCTTTTGCTATCTTTGCAACCAAATCCATTTCAATAAATTTATCCCTTTTCTCAGTGGGATTGATTTTCTTACTTTTCAGTACTTGAGAACTGTGGGGCGTGGCTTACTAGGACTACTTGCTGGTTAGTTCAAAAGCTGGAATCTATATCATGCTCCACTTTGAATATATTTTTATTGTTCATGTCATTAGTTTCTACTCTTTTGGAAATTTTCTATTAAACTATCATAGCTTCCTTAGGTTTTAGATGGAGTTCTATCCGAAGTTGAAAGCAAAGCAGTGGAAATTGTTTAGAAGACTCTGTTTTTTTAAGCGAGATAATGATACAAGTAGACTGTTTGCTCTTTTCTGTGTAAAGGGTTGTATTTTTTGCAGTGGCTAGAATCTTTAGCGTATTGTTTTTAGTAATTTTTGGCAACATGTGTTAAGAAAATACTTATTAACGGCATGTTTTGTGCTGTTTTCAATGTAGGGGCTCTGGTGAGTGCTTTTGGAGCAATTGCTTTGGGTGCACCTGTTGGCGCCAAGTATGTCACTTAAGAGCTTGATAGGTTTATCTATGGCACGCGCACACAAATATAGTCACTAGAAATGTTTGATACTCGCTAGTAATTTGTAGTCTTTTTGTAAAAAATTCCGTTATTACATGTACCTCTGTTCCTTCTTGTTTTAGGTATTTATCAAGTACCATTAATTGGTCTATGATGATGTCATTGTTTGCGGTATGTATCAAAAAAGGTCTTCTCGCTCCTCTGCGTCTAAAATTTGGATTTTGAAAAATTTTCTATTTGGGTTGTTACTTAACTTACCTTTAAGTAATCTCATCTTCAGTGGTCTTGTACTTGGCCCTATTGATCACCCATTTTCAAGATTAATTGGTGCTTGCATGTATTTATCGTAAGATGTTTAATGAGGTTAATATTATTAAACTATTTCGGTAAATTTTTGTATCTGGATATATTGTAATTTCAATCTTGTTAGTTTGTTCATATATTTATCTCGAATCCTTCTTGAAGATGAATACTTTCACAAAACACTAACTTTTCCTCATTTTCCATGGTATCTATGCTATTGCTATGCCTCTGCTACATCTATTAATAACTATTTGTTTTGGAAGGTTGTGCCTGCTGCTTCTGTTTTCGGTTCTTCATGGATAGATTGGCAGCGCCTATTTGCATTTACAAAGTAATTTCCTTTACCATGTTTAGTCATGTGTAACCTGTAAGGGTGTTATCTTTCATTGGTATTAATAGATTCAATTTACAACAACTTTATTAGCTGAGGATAATTTTTTCTTCAACTGATGATTGCCTTCCAACCAAGTGATATGTCTATTGCTGACATGATGCATAACTCTATCAAATTGCAGGCCAGTCGGAACTATAGATTATATGATTTGTCTACCCGCACATGGAGCTGTAATTGGATCTTGGTTTGGGGCTTGGCCTATGCCGCTTGACTGGGAAAGGCCATGGCAGGTATGATTGTCATATTATGCAGAAAAAAAATTCATTTGGTATCTGTAATTAGTTGTATTTAAGTCTAAGGGTTGTGTCTAGCAATTTAGTCATGTGGTTTGCTCCAACACGGTCTGGAGTTCAATTTTGCAGAGACATTTACGTGATGTTTGTATCACTGGTTCAAATTGCCAGTTCGAACTAAAAACATTGTAGCACTTCAAATTTTATGAGAGAGAACACTATAGCAAAACTGGTTAGAACTAGAATTTTTTTCATTTAGAACCGGTGAACCGAATATCACATTACTTGTTGAATAACTAAAATTTTAATGCTTTCCAAAGATTTGAGGGACAACAAGGTGTTTATTTTTTAACTCAAGCCCGTAGGTTGATTTAGGGGATATATTGGCTATTAAGAATAATTGGGTGCGTTTCTCTAAAGTGTTTAGATAGGGTGTATTATATGTGATTACTAGAGGTTTTCTTACTTTCTTGTAGAAGACATTATTGGGACGAGTTTGTTTTAATGTGATATGTCAGAATTTTATGTGTGTATGGTTTCTTTTCTATTTTCGCTTTGGATTTATTTATTTATTTATGATGATCATGTCTGGATTATATGTTAATATGTAGGAATGGCCTATATGTGTGAGTTTTGGAGCTGTAGCTGGGTATCTTATTGGAATGGTGGCATCGTTTGGGTTTGTACTAGTCCGCGGTGTACTGCAACGTACAAAAAGCGACTAACAAGTCAACCGTCGACCAATTAACAAGTAGATTTGTTATACATGAACGTAGATTTTAAATTATGAAAGTTATTGGAGTTAACATCTTATTCTCGCTCTCGTTTTCCATTAAATTGTGTGCTTGATGGATATATTAATTAATTGATTCATTTATTTATTCTGTTTTGAAGTGGGTAAATAGGAATGTAAAAAAAAAAAGATTTATAAGGGTGTTTGACTGTTGCTTAGAACCAATTGGTTCTAACCCAACAAACACAACAAAAAGCTCTCATATATTATAGTAAAAAGCAAAAACTTTCTACAGTGTAAAGCTCTCATATGCTACAATGGTTTTAACCAGGATTAGTTCTAGCCATTGGTTCTAATCGCACTTATCAAACACCCTATTAAGTGAGCATGAATTTGTTACCCTCTGAGCTGGCCAGGGGATGACTTTGAGTGAGGACAGAATCATCTTTTCTCTATCTAGGAGGGATGTAACATGAGTTTTCTGTTTAGTTGGGGAAAACTTGCTTGCATTTTCAGAAATCAGAACTTCCTTCATATCTAGAATCTATTAGGAAATTTTGAAACTCTCTTGATACTACATTAAGTGTGATTTTACACGATCTATACCTTTAGCATATGATAGCTGATTGCTTCTACAGGTTAAATATCTGCAAGTCGTAAATTAGGGTTTAACATCTTGCACTACTTTCAAATCATCCTTGCTAATCCCATCCCGACTCTGTTATTATTCGATACAATACAATTGAATTTTGCCGCAAATGCGTGGAATTAGAAAAAAAGCGTGACATGACAATCATATATTGCATATTTATTTGGTTAATCATTTAAGATAACTAGTGTGTAGCGCATGCAACTTGTGTGTTTATGCTGTATATGGGTGCGTTAGGTTCCAACTGTGTTGGTTGATCTTGTCATTCCTACCGATGTCGATAGTGGTGATATAAAATGGTTATAACTTAGCCTGTTTGGTTCGGGTTTGAAGAGAAAGTTTGAATATAAATTTATTTTTTTTAAAAAAAATTATAAGGGAAAACAGTGCAACAAAAAGGGGCTTGAATCCAAGCTTTTCGGTTTAGAACCCCTGCAACAAACAAGGGGTAAGCGATGAGTGTAAGTAGCAGTGACTTAGCGAACTTCTTCGAGAAATCAAAGAGTTGCGGTGTTGATCTGCATGATAATTTGTTGCCTTATTGCACCTTTAAAATGGAGCGACTTCGTCTCGTGCCTTTGTTGTAGGTCAAGTTCTGCTTTCTGCTTATATCTTCCCCCTGTGATAGTAAATGTGGAACCATGAAAAACCTATGTGCTTTGCAGGCTGATCAGTAAATGGTACAAAACCTAACAAAATCTGAATAACTTTACAACCTGAGATCTTACAATGGCAGTATGTCCCAGTTGAACGCGCATCTATCATCACATTTCCAATAATTTCTAAATATAACTGCACAGAAAAATAAAAAAAATAAAAAAACAGTTGTATTAATGAATATCATCGGTTGCAATTGTGTAAGGCTTCAAGAGAGAGAGTGTGCTATATATTTCTGTCTGTAATGCGTGAAACGACAGAGAATGTACCTTGTATGCAGTGTCAAATCCGAAACTTATGGGGACCTCTTTGCATTTGAGATCACCGTCGACGACGGATTTTCGACATCCAACAACTCGTGTTTTCGAATTTTTACCTTTGATAATTAAGAGATCATGAAAATGGAAAATTGCCAACCTAATCTCCATAACTATACAAGTAACCACAAAAAATCCAGAGACCATTGACGGAATAGAAATACTAGAGAAGAATTTTTTTTGCAGGGAGGGAAGCATTAGTATTTGAGTGGTCCCCACCAATGACTACAGGGTTGTCCAGGTCAAGCTCCGTTGCTGTTTCTTCAGCTTGCTTACACTGAATTACATCAAGAACTTAACCTACTCAGTAAGTACATCTCCAACTATTAGTAGCAAAAGCAGTCAGTTTTGGGTTTTTTTTTTTAATTAAATAAAAAGATCTAGTATTTAAGGTAAAGTGGTTGAATTCACCTGTTCAGGAGTCTCAATTTTATCTCTACCTCTACAAAATGAAAGCCACCCTGTTGAAAAGAGTTCATGTCAGCTACAAATCCTGAAATTGAATTGGATAAACAACTAAACAAGCTCCTGACTTTGTAATATCATTCTGTTTTTAGATTAATTACTTCAAACATCAACCAAATACATGTCTAAGGTGATTGTGTAAAAGTACTTAAAATTTAACCAAATGAAAAGAGTTGAATCATTTTTTCAATAGCACACATTCCACTTAGCTAGAATGACGATTTAGACTCTGATTTATTTGCATTTATTGATAAGCACAAAGCATACCTGAATTCCTTAAGGATAGACAAAATCTTCAGATAGCTCAACACATTTACACTTCATGATCCCAACAGGACCACCCTTAAATCTGTATAAACGTGCTTCCACTTGTGCGTTGTTGTAAGTAATCATTTGAAAAAAGGCAACGTTATTTTAAACCAAGGGTTCAAATGATTTACATTGCTTATTAACTTGAACATATTGATCTTTCCACAAATCCCACAAATTACATTGCTTATAGACAATACTTGCTGTACTTGGGGATGTGAAGCTGCGGTGGTGGACCCTATGAGGACATGCTGGTGGGCATTAGCCCCACTGATTCAACGCTTGTACGGTCTTCATAAATTCTACATAGCTAATGTAATTGTGACAATCATAATTCCTTTGAAGCGAAAAGAGTCAAAAAAAGGTGGATCGTGTCATTCCACATCGCCTATGAATGGTCATGAGTAATGGTTTGTAAGTAAGGACATTATATAAGGTTTCTTCAAGTAAAGTCTAGCAAAACTGTACGGGTTTAATCCTAAAGCGGACAATATCATACTAAATAGAGAAGGCGCTACAATTGTGCTCTAAGAAGGAAAAAAAAGAAAAAGAAAAAAGGGGATTCTTCAACAGGCGGTAGGCACATGTAATAATTGTTTTTGACTATATTTAACAAATTCCTATAGCATGTAAATCTCAGATTTTCTAACATAAAAATACAAGTGAATTTAGAACTTCAAACGAAGGTAATTATGCACTAAATATTAAGTTTGGGGAAATGAATTTCTTTTATATTGTTTGATTATACGATTACAGACGAAAAATGAAGGAAAATCTCTTACATAAACGTGAAAGCAATGCGTGTGTTTATATATACATATATCTGTATATATATCTAGAGAGAGGACCTGGATTCCCAGCAGCAGAGGCACCGTCGATGAGATCAAAGGAGTTTCTTAGAGCGCAAGGCAGAGGAAGGCAAAGGCCGAACCGGCTGCTCTGGACCTTGCTTTACTCCCACACCGATGGTCTTGCCACCCGCCGTGTCGCTGGCGCTCACCATCTCAATGATTTCTCACTTCCTTTTTCTTCTTCTTCTTTGGTCGGAGAGAGCGAAAGAGATGTTGCCGTGTGAGTGGTATGTGTGAGTGGTTGTGAGTAGAATTTTAATGATGATTACAGATAAATATAATTGATGATGAATATGTTTTCCCTTGATTGTTGATCTTTCCCTGTGTTTTGCTCTTGTCAATAATGGAGGGACTCTGATTAATATCAAAAACAAATATATATATATATATATATATTTATATTTTCTGTCGTGGTTTAGTTCACTGTAATATGCAAACCTATATTTGTGAATAGAAGTTGCACATATGGAAATGTAATTTGTTGGGCACATTTTGGTGTGTGTAGGTTATTAGGCACAGACATGAATGCCTTCGAGGCTTTCAAAGCTTCTGTCCCAATTGCATGGAGTCCTAACCTATACATCACCTTGGTGAGAGGTATTCAGGGACCAGGACAGGAGACTTCACAGTAATACTTTAGAGGCGTTATGTCTTCGCAAGTGCAACAACAGGTTTGCCATTTTATTTTTATCCGTTGCTTGAATATTCCCATTTCTATACGGCTGCTATTGCTTAGCATTTTGTATTATATTCTACTTTAGGTCAAGAGCTTAGTTGTTATTGAGACAGAAGAAATTAAAAGCTCGGAAACAAAAGGAGGTGGACCACCGAGCTTTGCGTCTCCGGTTGGTCATTGGTTACCTACCTGCGTCCGCAAGTACTTCTTCCTAAAAATAAGGTTTTAAATGGGAAATTCTGAGTAGGAGATTCTATAATGTCTCTCAAGTAGCTGTATTCACGGGTAATAGAGTTTTGTTTCCTAGAAGTAAACTGCAACCAAGTAACCCATCTATTTGCATATGCAATTTGGTAAATGGCCCTGTTTTGTATGAATTCCTGAGGCTAAATTTCATGTACTCAGAGTGAATGTATCATTGTTTCATAAACTACCCTTTGAATTGCCAATCTCATTATCACATTGTAACTCAAAAATCACACAATATCTAATAGGACATACAAACAAGAAGAATGAATTAAGAGTACAAAATGACTAGGGAACACATGGGTTCCCTTTTTCTTTGCCTGTTTTTTGGGCTTATAAAATCCTCAAGTGTAACAAGGCTAATATATAAGTAGAACACTAGGATTTTTTTTTTCAGAGTAGGTATATTTTAGGGCCCCTCCATGGCTATTTTCTCTCCCAACTTTTCTGCTCTAACATCATTTGAGCTCTTCAGCTCCTTATCTCTACTGTCATCTGGGCCAAGGTAGTGCTGTTCTTTGTATTGATGTCTTGATGCAAAGACAAGAAAAACACCAAAGTTTATCAACATTAGCACAGCAAGCAGCCAATAAAAGTTTTCTAATCTTCCCCTGTTCAAGTTACTCCTGAGCCAGATTTCGTGAGTCACTTTATCAACAAGGGAAACCAACAAGCTGCTGACAAAGAACCCCATTGAGAGGGTGCTAAGGAAAAGCCCTGTGCTCATGGACTTCATCCTATCTGGTGCCTCTCTGATGAAAAACTCTAGCTGTCCAACATATGCAAACGCTTCCCCAGCACCCACCAGAAAGAACTGAGGGACCAGCCAGAAAGCGCTTAGAATTGTATTACGGTGAAGCGCGTATTCCCTTCTTTGTTTTTCGACTATTGCGGCGGCCACCATAGCCACCATTGACAAGACAAGTCCAATGCCAATCCGCTGAAGGCTTGTGATACCGTGGGGGGTGTGGGTGAGTCTCCGAGCAAGCGGGACAAAGACCCTCTCGTTTAGGGAAGTGAAGAGGAGAATGGATATGACGAGAAAAGTGGAGAAAGAGCCCGAAGGGATAACAAAGGAGCCAATGTTTCGTTTCATGAAGGTGGCTTGCTCGATTGCGAAGGTACCAATTTGAGAGTAGACAGTCCAGAAGAGGATGCAAGTAGACCAGATGGGGATGAGCCTGAGAACCATTTTCACCTCTTCCACTTGGGTTATTGTGGATACTATCCAAGGGTTGTTTTTGTTCTCGCCACCACCAGCGTAGTCGTCCAAAATTGCAGCTTTATCCAGACACCTAAGCATTTCACATGAGACGGAAATGAAACCTTGTTAGTGTCAACCAAAAAATAGGTATAAATAGTATGAAAGTTACTGGTTTATTTGTGTTTATAGAAATTGATCAAAACAGGACTTAAAATGAAGTCTCCAAGTTAATGACGAATGTCCTGTTGCTCATAAAACTGTGTAATTGAACCTTTTCTTCTTAAAAAAACTGCATGAAAATCAGTCAAACAGTTATCTACACACTCATATATTAGTTAACATTGCATGAAAATTCTATCTCATCTCTATCATTGGCAATTTCATTGAAAGATATATGCTCACTTGAACTTCTGTGTGTGTGGGACCCTGGCTTCTTGGTACTTATTCAAAAGGCTTGGATGAGAAGGATAAGGTTGGTTTCTCTTCTTCCAAGCCAGGAATATCACCCTCCATATGACTGTTAAAGGGCTTCCTCGAGGCTTCTTGAATCGATAAAAAGGCGTCCCGGAGAGCAACACAAGAACCGCGAGAACCATTGTCCCTGCAGATATTCCATAGCCCCAGCCTCTTCCCACATTATCTTGCACATAAACCAGCACAGTCACAGCAAAAAGAGACCCAATGCTAATACAAAAATAGAACCTATTGAAGAAGAAGATCATGGCCCTCTCCTCCTTGGGGTCCGAAACATCGAACTGATCGGACCCAAAACCGGAGACATTGGATTTTATTCCACCCCCACCAAGGGCTATTGTATACAAGGCTGCATAGAGCAAGGCAAGCTGATTTCCACTGGCCTCAATGCACTGATGGGGTAGATTTCTGTAGTTATCACATGGAGGGGGTCTCATCCCAGGGATTGTTGTGGCCAGTGTTAACATGATAACCCCCTGTTGTGACAAAATAAAATTAGTTCTAATACTTTAGAATGGAGAATTTTGTGTTCTTTGGGGGGCTTTAAGAAGACTTACAATAGCAGTTATAGTTGCGGAGATTGCAACGGTGAGATACCGCCCGAGTTTAGCGTCTGCTAAGAAGCCACCAAGGAGGCCAAGGAGATTGAGAGTTCCCATGAAGTTGGTGACAATTGTTGCTGATTTTGCTGATGAAATATGTAAATTCCCGACCAAGTAAGTCACCAGATTCATTAATATTCCCACTACACATATCCTCTCGGAGAGTTCTACTCCTGCAAAAATATTAATAATGATGCTAATTTGTGAGCAATGGAATCAAGGATTTTTATAACAAATGTTGAAAACACTTGTTCAAGTTGACTATAAAACCACCTAAGGCGAGCCCTGCGCCAAGCCATCCACCGGTCTTGGACTTATCCGCGGGATTCCCTCGAAAATCGTACACCGCTCCATCACTTCCTCCTCCATCTTTCTCACCATGTGATGAGACCAAAACCTGTCAACAATCAAGAGAAAAATTTTCAGGAAGTAGAAAGAAAAAGAGAAGTCTCAACATAAGTTTATCTAGTTCAACAAGGCATTTAAGTTTGTTTGAGCAAGTGTAGCTACCATGTTTGTTGTAGTAGAAGCAGAGAAGAAGAAGAAGAGAGACTAGTGATGGCTGCTGATTAGCTATATGTCTTATGAGGAAAGATTGATGTTTAATAGTATATCTAATGGAAATGCATACAAGATTTGAGCTTGGAAAAGAGGAGTTCTTATAAGATATGGAAGCTAGAGCTGGCCTTAGCCCCCACAACTTCTGGCGGTGAAGAATGGTTCATATAAACACCAAATATATATATATATATATATAAAGTTGTGGAAGTTTTGGCAATAAACGTCTTGTGGTTTCCATCCATGCTTACTAGTTTGTGTAACGATCGAACAAGTTCACGAGAGAGACAAATGATGTTTAATTTTGGTTCCTCTCTCTTCTATTATTACCAACAATTGCATGCCACTCATACTCTTTGATTTGTGTCAATGAGACTGACAAGAAAGAACCCCAAATTGCAATTTGCAATGTATAAGTGAAACTAATCCGTTTTGCTAAGGGCCCGTTTTGAATACTTCATTATCACAACTCAAATGGCCACAATTCAAATGATGTGATTAATTAACTGTTTAAAGCTTATTTTTTATTGTCAGTAATTAATCATATCTTTTTATACTATTTCATACGTCAAAATTGGTAGCATATCTTGCTGTGGGGTCATATATAACTAATAACAATATGGTTAGAGATAATTATTCCTGTGAAAGTTTGCAGCTAACTATATAGTAATATCACGCACTCGAAAATGGTGAAACTCTTTTAAGATTGAGCAGATTGATATTTTTGGATTTGCCAGTGGAGAATTAATTAGGTTCACTATTGTTTCAAATATGCCTAACTAATCTGCTGTTACGTGGCTAATTACAGGTATCTCTGCATTGTTGTTCAATCTTCATGGCACTGAATTATCCAAAAAAAAACTTCATGGCACTAAAATCTGTCCAATATCAACAGGACAAAGGCAACGGAATAGATAAAAATGTAACTTTCTTTTTTCCCTCCAAAAGGCACATATTTTGTGCACTAAAGATCTTTTTTTCTTGCCCTTTTGCTCTTTTTTTTTCTTCTTTTCTTTTTTTGTTTAGGTAACGTGACTCAGAAATGATTGATGGGTCAGCTGGGGATACAACTATGACACAAACGGTTGTTACATAGCAATGATTGATTCCAGTCTTGGCTGAATCAATAGTTATCATAAAGTACATCAGAGCAAAATATATATTGTGTTCATTTTTTGAAGCTTGTAAGAGCTTTCAACTAGAAAAATTAATAAGGCCCTTTTGTTTTTAAGAACTAGTGATAATTTTGGCTCTTTAAGAATTAATTACTACAACTTGCCCTTTTTGAGAAAGGGATTATTGGTTCTAAACCACAGTTTAGAACATTGCTACATGGCCATTTCCTGGCCAGAAATTTGCTTGAAGTATTGCATGACAAAGTGGTCCAAGAGACTAGTTATTAAGTTGTTATTTGTTTTCTTGCTTTATTTTATTATTTATCATCAATTAAGGGGAAATTAAAGAGACAACAACAAAACAAAGGGGGTGTGCTAGAGAAAATGCCAATATATTCGTCGGCATATTATATGGAGGAGGAAACATAAAAGAGACACGTGAAAGAGTGAAATCATCTTTATCATCTTGGACTGGTCCATTAGTTTGCCCTCTTGTCAATTTCAATTTCACCATCAACTGCTGATATGAGAGCAAAAAAAGCGGAATATATATGTGGTGCAGCCTTTTAGATTTTAGGTATGGTTTTTCTTTTGTTTAGGCCGGTTCTATGGCAGATATTCACGTGAAGGTCCTGATTTGCAAGGGAAAATACATACATACACTCGTCCAATACTTATATGATGTACGTATATGTGTGTGTATATGTACATGATGCATGTATATACACACATCCAATACATATATGATGTACATATATGTGTGTGTATATGTATATGATGTATAATATATGTACAAGTATGCATAATAAATGCGTAAATATATATTACATATATGCATATACGAGGTGTGTATGTGTATATGGTTCAATCATGTATATATAATATGATTACCACGTCGTAAACAAAACAAAATAAAAGAAAAAAATTTTACAAACAAAAGAATAAATCCAATTTTTGCCCAAATTATTGCACTTTTTTTTTTTTTTTTCTATTCATGCAACGTGAAAGTGTCCTTTTTTCTTTGTTACTTAATGATTCTCTCGTTTTGTGGAAAATTCCCCCCCAAAAAAAAAAGAGAGTATCTTAGAGTTTCAACATATAAATGCAAAGTTACATCTAGTAGTTTTGCTCCCATAAACATTGAGGAGAAAAATTTCACCAAAACTATATTTTCTGTTCAAATTTGCTAATTAGTTAATTGCATGCTTGCAGGATATTAGATTACAAAACCCTTTGGCAAGGTTTGAAAATCTGAATGCTAGCTTTAAAAATAATTACTATTAAGGAAATTGTAATAGATAGGCCAAATAATCAAACATTTGCAAATCTTTTCCTAAAAAAAAAAGTGAAACAAAACAAAAAAAAAACATTTATAAATATATAGCCTATATCCTTTTTCTTTTTTGTTTTCTTTTCGTTCCTCTCTCTCACCCTGCTCCTTCGTGCAACTCCGGCTACAGTGACCTGTTCCTCAGGGCGATGGCAATGGTGCTCTTTGCGCAAGGCGGTGACGCCAACAACGGGTGTGACTCCAACGACGACGCCTGCAGGCTTTGGCCGCTGCTTCAACGACGATGCATGCTCCTCGCTTGACTTTGGTGATGTCGCCTATTCCTCGCGTGACTCGGGCTGCAATCTACCCCCGTGTGACTACAGCGAGAGAGAATGAAGAGAGTGTTGAATAATTAAAAGAAGATTGATAAGATATTGGAGATAAGAGGCATTTATCTTTTGATGGAGTGAGTACAAATGGGAAAGAACATCTCTATATATAGCACACTATAGAGAGTTCTAGACACAATAATAAATGAACTTCTCAACTACTAACATTAAATACAAACTCTCATCTAACATAGATAATTCTAGACATAACATTAACTCTAGATAGTGCAAGAAAATTCTAGAGACTCAACAACCAACAAACACCAAATAAATCAAGTTTATTATTATTTTTTCAACACCCTCCCTTAAACTTGATTTGTGACTCCAAGAATGCTTCGTAACTTTAAAAAAGTCTCTAGCTTGAGTGGCTTGGTAAAGATATCTGCCGCTTGGTCATGAGACTTTACGTACTTCAACTCCACTTCTTTTCTTCCAATGCATTCTCGTATGTAATGATAACGAGTGTCGATATGCTTGCTTCTTTCATGAAAAACTGGATTCTTTGCTAGTGCGAGTGCTGATTTGTTGTCAACACAAATTTCTATGGGCCCTTGTTGTGGCAAATTCAACTCTTTCAACAGGTTCCTTAGCCAAATAGCATGACAGACACATGAAGTTGCAGCGACATATTCGGCTTCACAAGTTGAAAGTGTGACGATAGGCTGCTTCTTTGACATCCAAGTAAAAGCAGTGTTTCCCATGAAAAACACAAATCCAGTGGTGCTCTTTCTATCATCCAAGTCTCCACTCCAATCGCTATCACTATATCCAACGATCTCATAACTATTGGAAGATGAATAAAACAAGCCATAGTTGATCGTACCTTTGATGTACCGAAGTATTCTCTTTGCACTCTTGAAATGGGTTGTTGTTGGAGCTTCCATGTAGCGGCTAATGACTCCAATAGCATAGAGAAGATCCGGCCTTGTACAAGTTAAGTAGCGTAAGCTTCCAACAAGGCTTTTGTAGAGAGTTGGATCCACCTTTTTTCCTTCATCATGCTTTGACAACTTGATTCCGCATTCCATTGGTGTGCCAACCGGATTAGAATCATCCATCTTGAACTTCTTGAGAACTTCTTTAGCATAGCCTTCTTGAGTTATGAAAATACCTTTGTCTTCTTGCTTCACTTCAATACCGAGGTAATAAGACATGATCCCAATGTCCGTCATCTCGAATTCTTTCGTCATTTCCTTCTTGAATTCCTCGAACAAGCTTGGATTGCTTCCTGTGAAAATCAAGTCATCTACATACAAGCATACAATCAATATATCTCCTTTTTGAACTTTAGTATAAAGTGCATGCTCATATGGACACTTGGTGAAATTCTTGTCTTGGAAGTACTTGTCAATTCGGGCATTCCAAGCTCTCGGTGCTTGCCTTAGACCGTATAAGGCCTTTTTTAATTTTAAAACTTTATCTTCATGTCCTTTCACCTCATATCCCAATGGTTGCTCGATGTAGACTTCTTCTTCAAGGAAACCATTTAAGAAAGCAGACTTTACATCCATTTGGTAGATCTTCCATCTGTTCTGGGCTGCCAAAGAAATAATTAGTCTAATGGTTTCAAGACGAGCAACAGGAGCAAATATCTCATCATAGTCAATGCCTTGTCTTTGACTATAGCCTTTTGCCACCAATCTCGCTTTGTATCTCTCGATTTCTCCTTTAGCATTCTTCTTCCCCTTGTACACCCATTTGACTCCAATCGACTTGTGTCCATGTGGCAATGTAGTAAGCTCCCATGTATCATTCTTCATGATTGACTCGATTTCCTCATCCATGGCATCTTTCCACTTCTTGTTTTCTGCCGCTTCTTGATAACTTAAAGGTTCACAATCACTAAGAAGACAAAAAAGAGTAATATCATCTTGGTTTTCGGTTACCTCATAAAGATCTTGTAAGCTTCTAAAGCGTGGCGTCTTTTCATTTGAACTATCGCTTGATGGCAAATCTTGTTGTGTGTTTCCGGTTGGTGAGATCAGTGGAGTATTCGGCTCTTGAGATTCTTCTCTTGTCTCTTCTTCTTCTTCTTCTTCAAAGTAAGGAAGAAAGTCATACTTGTCTTCTTGTGTGTTCCAATCCCAAGCATCTTCTTCATCAAACTCCACGTCACGGCTAATGAGAGTTTTGCCGCTAATTGGATTATACAACTTGTAGCCTTTGGAATTTGAGTCATAGCCAATGAATATGTACTTCTCACTTTTGTTGTCAAGCTTGGTTCTCTTTTCATCGGGCACATGAACATAGGCAACACTTCCAAAGACTTTAAGGTGAGAGATTCCTGGCTTCCTCCCACTCCATGCTTCTTGAGGTGTCTTCCCTTGAACGCTTCTTGTTGGGGAGCGATTTGCTAGGTAGATTGCACAAGCCACTGCTTCGGCCCAAAACTCCTTCGGTATCTTCTTGCTTTTGAGCATGCTTCGAGCCATGTTGAGAATAGTTCGATTCTTCCTTTCTGCTACTCCATTTTGTTGAGGAGATCTTGGCACCGTTAAGAAACGACGAATCCCTTGATCTTCACAATACTTTTGGAACTCATTTGATGTGAACTCTCCTCCTCGGTCTGATCTCATGGCCTTAATAACAAGACCACTTTTTTTCTCAACAAGGGCTTTGAACTTCTTGAAATTTTCGAACACCTCCGATTTCTCCTTCAAAAAATACACCCATGTTTTTCTTGAAAAATCATCAATAAAGAGGAGAAAGTATTTACTCTTACCAAAAGAATGTGGTTTGATGGGTCCACAGACATCGGTGTGTATAAGCTCAAGAGGTTTTGTGGCTCTTGAAATTGACTCCTTTGGAAAGCATTTGCGAGATTGCTTTCCGAGTAAGCATCCTTCACATAGCTGATCCGGTTGGTTGATGATAGGAAGGCCTCTCACCATCTCCTTCTTTGATAAAAGTTCAAGACCGCCAAAGTTGAGATGCCCAAATCGTAAATGCCATAGCCATGATGAATTACTATAACAAGCCTTTAGACACTTTGCAACATCACATTGAATATTTAAGAGGAACATTCTATTCTTTGACATAGGCACCTTGGCAATCAAATTATTTCTATCATCTCTTAAGAAAAGATTATTTTCTTTTAAGTGAATGTCATAGCCTTTCTCTAGCAATTGACCCAAACTCAAAATATTGTTCTTCATGTTGGGCACAAAGTAAACGTTTGAGATGAATTGATGATCTCCGTTCTTCAAGCGTATGAGAATTTTACCTTTGCCTTCCACGGATATCTTTGATTCATCTCCAAATGAGACGTTTCCTCTTACCGCTTCATCGAGCTCCACGAACATGCTTCTTTGTCCACACATGTGATTGCTTGCGCCGGTGTCAAGATACCATCTATTTTCTTGGCCTCCATCTTTGTCTTTGTAAGCTAGCAGCAATGTTCCTTCTTCTTCACCTTTATCTTCTATGAAGTTGGTCTTCTCCTCCACTCTTCTTGGGCATCTACACTCCAAAGCATAATGACCGAACTTATGGCAATTATGACATTTAATGTGAGACTTGTCATACCTTGACCATGAGTTAGTTCTTCCACGTCCTCTCGTTGTTTGTGGATTTCGACTCCTTTCTCCATTGTTGAAGTCCTTGGAAGAGTTGTAGTTGTTGGAATAATTATTGTTGGAATGTTTGTTATAGCCGCCTCTTCCTCGTCCTCGATCACGTCCTTGGCCTCGTCCTCCTCTTCTTTGGCTTCTATCATTGCTAAAGTTTTCCTCCTTCAAGTTGAGTTGTAGTAGCTGCTCCATTGTCTCCTTTCGATTTTTCTTCTTCTTTTGTTTTTCCTCATAGGCTTGCAAAGAGCCCATTAGTTGCTCAATGGATATAGATTCTAAATCTTTCGTTTCCTCAATGGTGGTAGCAATGAACTCAAAATTTGGACTCAAAGTTCGAAGAATTTTCTCCACAACTTTTACATCACTAACATCTTCTCCGTTTCTCTTCAACTGATTCACAATGGCCAATACTCTTGAAAAATAATCGGAAATAGACTCGGATTCCTCCATAAATAAAAGTTCAAACTCACCTCTAAGAGTTTGAAGACGAATCTTTTTAACTTGCTCGGCACCTTTGTTGCAAGTTTGAAGTTTCTCCCATGCTTCTTTGGCCGTAGTTGCACTTGAAATCTTCTCAAATCCATCTTCATCCACTGCTTGAAATATGAGATAGAGAGCTTTCTTGTCTCTCTTTCTTGAATCCCTTATGGCATCGCTTTGCGCTTGGGATAGAGCAACATCGTCTTGCTCTCTATGACCTCGCTCAACGACCTCCCACACATCTTGAGCTCCTAGTAGCGCCTTCATCTTGATACTCCAATTGTCATAGTTGCTCTTAGTGAGCATTGGAACTTGGAAGGGAACCATTCCTCCATTTGCCATTTTTTTTTCTTCAGAATCTTGTGGCTCGGATACCACTTTGTTGAATAATTAAAAGAAGATTGATAAGATATTGGAGATAAGAGGCATTTATCTTTTGATGGAGTGAGTACAAATGGGAAAGAACATCTCTATATATAGCACACTATAGAGAGTTCTAGACACAATAATAAATGAACTTCTCAACTACTAATATTAAATACAAACTCTCATCTAACATAGATAATTCTAGACATAACATTAACTCTAGATAGTGCAAGAAAATTCTAGAGACTCAACAACCAACAAACACCAAATAAATCAAGTTTATTATTATTTTTTCAACAGAGAGAGATCTATGGCTATTGGGAAAGAGAGTAGGAGGAGAGAGATAGACGAAGAGAGAGAACATTATTAGGGTCTCTACTTGGTATTTTAGGATTTTTGACGGATGAAAATTCAAGTTTTCATCCTAATATGCTATTTACTAATATAATGTTTTTAATACTTCGGCCTAACAATTTTTATTCATAATTTTATTTGGCCCATTTGCCTTATTGTCCCCTTATCATAATTGCATTGATCCGATTAAAAGACAGTCCAAATTTGAAGGTCTCATGACATGTTAGAACATACATCTTTGCAATGGATTAGCTTTACCTTCATATAGCTTTGAAATATCTCTCGTGAATTTCATGTAGTTTTGCCAACTGTTTGACAAAGCATGTTGCATACATAGCATAAATATTTGTCACACTCGGTTTAAGAGAATAATTTATGATATAACTAAACTTGATTTATGTGGGACACACTTGAGATTATTTATTTATTATTATTTTTTTGTTGTTGTTGTTTGTTCTGGTCTCTCCGATTTTCTTCTGTTGATGTTTTACAATATATAGCAAAAGTGAAAATTTGGGATATTTGGTCTCAGATGATCATAAATGTGAAATTTTGTTGTCCGAGAACCGAAAAGGACAACTCTTTCAATAGTGAAAAGCCTTCTAAATTTGATCAAATATATTTGGTTTTAAGTAGAAATCTTACCACGATCCTATGATCTAATGGTGTATCTTCATAAATTTATTTGAGAAATGCCATTAATTAAAAAGCATCACTTGCAACAAAATCATTTCTTCTAATGAAAAAGAAAAAAGATACAATTACAAATCTCAAGCTTGATTAATGTATCGTTTACTTTCTAAGAATATTAATTATTTCATGCATGAATATTGCATTAACGGTCTTCTTCTTCTTCTTCCTTATTTTTGGTAGGATACACAACATTGTTTAAACATTAAAAAAAAGGAGTGAATAATCACAAAAGTGACTTAGGAAATGGGGTATGTATTTATTTATTTATTTCCTTCCCCTCAGCTGACAAGGATCCACTGGAATATAAATTAGGGCCCCTTCATTGTCTCCATGTTTTCGTTCTCTTCCATTTTCTGTACTGTTACATTATTTGAATCTTAGGCTATGTTTTGATACGTGTAGAGAAAATAGGAAGCAGGCACAGGTATAAAATCTAATTGAAGAAAATGAAATGTAAGTTTCCTGGAAAAAAAAAATGTGTAAGGAAGAAAGAAAGAAAAAAGGATTTTTCTTTGTATTTGAGTTTGTGTTTGCAATACTTTTATTGTGTCTAATAAGAAAACAAAAACTTTAAGGAGTTTTCTTTGTATTTGAGTTTGTGTTTGCAATACTTTTATTGTGTCTAATAAGAAAACAAAAACTGTACTTTCCTCATTT
Organism: Artocarpus heterophyllus; assembly: GCA_025403435.1. Classification (NCBI taxonomy): domain Eukaryota; kingdom Viridiplantae; phylum Streptophyta; class Magnoliopsida; order Rosales; family Moraceae; genus Artocarpus; species Artocarpus heterophyllus. The sequence goes on along the minus strand of CM046348.1, from coordinate 22,584,038 downwards.
GGTATACAGATATCAAGGGCGCAGAAATATAAAACATGTTATTAATTAATTTGCCCAACTATTACTTTTCCCATATTGGTGCTTACACTAATTCTACTCAATATTAGATCCCTTAACTTGTTTCCCTCTAAGGTGGTTGGAGAATTCGTTCAAACCAATTAGTTTAAACTTAAATAGTGTAAAGATGTTTATTGCTACAATGTTTTAAACTGATTAGTTCAAAGCAAAGTTTTTAAACACTCTATAAGACAGGAAGAGAGTGTAGGGCTTACATATAACTCAAATGAAAGATATCACATATTAAAAAGTGAGACAAACATAGAATTTCATAATTATAAAGGAGAGACACTAAAAATTTCATCATTGTTTCACATTTTTTTGAAAAAAAAGGAGAGAAATTTAAGGTGGGATTACACACTTACAATCTATCTAGTCTCCATTATTTGCAGCTTTGCCTCTATTATAGCTAGAATGTTGTTCCCAACTTCTAGCATTGAAGGATAAAAAAAAAAAGTGACTCAATTGTTAATTTTGCTACCTCTACCAATAGATGATCTCAATCTCTACACTCCCTCCTTCCTAAAATCCTTTAAACCAAATAAACACAGATTTATTCCGCAAAACAAATAATAAATAAATAAATAAACATCTCAGCTTTGTTGGGATTTTCCGATTGGCATTATCTTGTCAATTACGCTATTTGATTAAGATTTGATTTTGTCTAACTTGCTGCAAGAATGAGCTTTAAAGGGTGTTTGGAAGGGTGGTAGGAACCGTTTGTTAGAACCACTTTTACTGTAGCATATGAGAGCTTTATACTGTAGCAATTTTTTTTTTTTTATTGTTAATGTAGCATGTGAGAGCTTTACATTGTTTATAACTGAATTTGTGATGGGAACTGTTGCCAAACAGAATGTTAGAAAGTTTTAGCTTTTGACTGAAAGTTGCACTCATTTGTGTTTCCTGTTTATTGAAGTCAACTTTGACTTGGCTCTAATTGATTTGCAGGAAACGAATTGAGAAATTATTTACTCTAATTGTTTTGCAATAAAAAATATGGAAATAATTGATTTGGTTCTTGTGTTTTTTGGAAAGTGGAAATTGCACAAATTACTTGATTGTCATAGGCGATTTTGTTCCTGCTAATAACTCGTGCATGTTCTCAATGATATAAGTCAAATTCATGCTGCTTTAAATTAGAAGTTTTCATCGTGGGCTGACTTTGTACCAGATTAGTTGTCAAATTTGTTGTAACAGAGTCTGTAACAGAATCCAGATAGTGAACTACTTTGAAGATTTTGTTGGCTGTAATTTTTTGCTATTTAAGTGAAGTCTCAAATGTTCTACACATACTTGAGAGCCTCAAAATTGTAGTGAGATTATTTGTGAACAACTTATTTCTTTTATTTTTTTGAGAGAAGAGTTTTTTAGGTTTTCGGGAGAAAACCTTTTTGAGTTGAAGGGATTTTAATGTTTAAGTCTGGAGGATTTCGTTGAGCATGTTCATTAGATAGTTAAAAGTCATAGGTGTCATACTTAGAGAGGGAGTCTCGGAACTAATAAGTCCAATTGAATTGTAACTTTGTTTACTTAGTTAAGTGTTCATACATTTGAGTATGGCCTCGTGAAGGTAGGTGGTTACCGAACCATGATACCAACTTCTCGTGTTCTTTTACTATTTTATGTTTATTACAAACCTATTACAACAAATCTAAACGTAAACTTGGTAAAAGACATAACCCTTTTTTCAAGCAATATAACTTAAATGGTGCTGGTTTTTGTTCTCAGCAACTTGTGTCCTTGGAAAAGAAAAATCTAGCAATTCTACGTCCAAAACTAAAGCTTCCAAAAAAAAAAAAAAAAAGTATAAAACCCATCGGGAAGAATTTGAGAGACTAACGACAAAGATCTTCGTAACTCTTTTTTGGCATTATCTTGTCTCTAAGAAGTTGAGTCTACCGATGAGACAATATTTGAATCAAGTATTTTGGTTCCTTAACAATCTTATGTAATTATGTTTCATTACAAGTCAAATATTGGCTAAAATTGTCATCGTATATTCATGGAAGAATTAATTCTTGATTCGTATCTAGTGTATAATTGTATACTTGTGGAGTTTCTCATAAAGGGCGAATTACTATAGAAAATAATTAGAAAATAATAAAAAGAAAAGAAAAGAATAAAAAAATCTAATATGGTTTAACAATATACCTATATTCATATATAAGAAACAAAAAGAAGAAATTTACTAGTAAATACAAGTTATAATCACAAAATGAAAAAGATTTCTTACTATCAAATTATAAATACAAAAAAGTCAAAACTCTAATAAATGGTAACGATATAATAAATATTCTTTCCCTACTAATTACTCATGCAAGATTTAAACAAAGTGAACAACTTTGGCATTTGCTCTAACAGTTGCAACAACTAATGCTTGACCATATAATGATCGTTAGAAGTCGGGTGCAATGTATTGCTACGTGACAGAACTTCTCATCAGTTCTTAATTATCAGCACGAGCTTTTATTCACTTGGCACCATTGACAACCAACTGACATTAAAAGTCAAATTTTCAAACCTCTATTGGTATTAGGTTCAAACTTATTAGGGGATTTTTCTTTTTTTTTTTTTATTTTTTTTTTTGGGTTTGTCTAAGCAATGATGTTTCTCATGAATGATTAATGGGGTCCAGTGCTATTACACATTACCTTGTGTTACAGGTGAACGCATGATAAGCTGGTAGCTGTCATATTTAACACACAATGTGGAGGTCAGTCAGATCACTAAAAATTACATTTGTCATGGAAGAAACCTCTAGCACCTCATGTTGTGCGCTGGATGAGGTCCTCCTTTTTTTTTTGGAAGCTTATAAAGTGGGAACTCAATTATGCATCCCAGAGACGACTAGTACGACATTGGTTTACTGAGAGATCACGATTCCTCTACTACTAGTCCAAATACAAATTTATTCCGGATAGATATAATGATAAAGATATGGACTGGATAGATATAATGATAAAGATATGAACTGGATAATAGGATTTAAGGGGCTTCGGTAAGTCGGTCGTAACTAATTATAGTATAAAATTTTTTGTAAGTACAGTAAAAAAGTAAAAAATTATTACAATATAAAGCTCTTATATATTATAGTTTTTAAGGCTTCTTTTGTAATTTAGTTGTTTCAACTGCTACCATATAAAGTCTTTATATGCTTTAATATAAAGCAAAAGTTTACTTTAGCGTAACAAGATTTTGGTTCACTTTGCAATTCTAACCATATTCACAAACACTCATAAAATTAAAATTTTTAATTTAAACGGGTTTGCCAAACGTTGTGTTGTATTGGATTTCGAAGAAAATAACATAACATGGTGCAAAATACATTAGTCATCCAACTTTTTTAGCCCAAAAATAAAACAAAAGCCGCTCAAAAGGGGTTGGTCCAGAGGGAGTGGGAGATATAGATAGAATAGGGCTTTAGAGAAAGGTCGAGGGTTCGATTCGGCTTTTATCATAGATAAAATAAATAAAACAAGTATTATCAAGGCAGTTGGTACCTAATGAAGAGAAGATCGAAAAAACTTTTCTTTTTTTTTTCCTTTGTATAGTTTGTTAAGTATATAGGGCATCCGGCTATAATCAGGCAGCAGGTCTGATCTTGAGAGTTCACAGAATTATGTCAAAGCTTGACCTTTGCATGATCACTACGAAGTAAAAGATCAGCAGTATCTATGTCATATTGATGAGGCTATCAAGAAGCCTTTGCCACCGTCCAAACTCCAAATAACATGTTTTATAATTATTATCACTGCCCTACAAGTTAAATTATGAGATCAATGCCATTAAAATATATGTGTGTGTAAAATTACATTGCGGGTAATAATTATATTTAATAACTCTCATATATAATTACAGTATATTGAGGGATTTTTCACCAAACTAATAACAAGTTGACATGTCTCATGTTGAATGACTGGCATCAATTAGCGGAACTCGAATCAAGAAGAAGACATCGATACCGAATTTCAAAATGGTCAATATGACTTAAGCTAGGGAACTCTGAGATCTTATGGATTAGAAGTCAAATTGATAGCTCGATATAATAGATCGATATTGCTGATAGAACAACCACTTGAGATGAGATGTGTGTGAATGTGTTAAAGAACCATTGAAAATGAGATGTGTGTCCAATTGCTTGTAAAGCAAGAGTGAGCAAAAGAAAAGGAAAAAGAACATTCCTATTGGGCCTGGATTAAAAAAGAAAAATCAAATAAAACTCTAAGCCTAAAAAAGAATGTAAGTATCTAAATCAGATGATTGCTAGAACAATCATTTGATCAGGAAAAATCAATAAGGATAAATAGGACATGAAACTTAAGAAAGGAGATCCCTCTCTCTCTTTCTAAATTTCTTTATCTTCCTCCTATTCCAAAATATCTCTACCATTGTTTGTCTAACTTGAGCGTCGGAGTGTCTTTTGTAGTCCAACCCCGAATCCCCAAGGAGGAGCAACAAGGATCACAACAGAATAAATAGAAAAGTTGATATTTAGAAAATCATTCTCATGCAATATTACCACAATAATATGTTTTGTTATCTGAATTATAAAAAGTTAATTCTATAGCTCATTCCCATCAATGTTACCATTTTTTAATACATAGAGTACTATTTTTTTTTTCTAGTTTACTATCAATTGGTCTACGTAAGGTACAATTTTTATTTTTAGGTGGGCAGGCTAAAGAGGTGGTCTGCGGTGGGTTTGGCCTATTTTGATAGCTCTATTTTCAAACCTCAAGCAAACAAACGGGCACTATATAAGTGCAAGTCAACATTTGAACCAAATAACCTTCCCAAGAGCCTACCATCGCGATTGCCAAAATCAGTGGATGTAAAATTCCTCAAGCGGAGCATTTGATGTTTTGTGATTGCCCCACGTGGCGGCGCTGTCTCAACAGGGTGGCTATGCCCCAAGCTTTGCCGGAGCATGAGGTGATTGAGTCTCGCACCTACAAGACAATCCTTCACACAAGCCTAGTGCAGGGCTCAATCGGCAAAGGTGAGCTCCCTTGTGCAGGCACAATGCAAGGCTTGGAAGGAAAATTTTGATATTAAAATACTTTTTTTCTCTATCTCTTTCATGATCAATAGGCCAACATGATAGCATTGAAAGCACACATTATGCAGAAGCCAAAAGGTTGTTGATTAATTGATCAAACATTATGTAGAAGCTAAAAGGTAGTTGATTAATTGATCATAAATATGTAGTTGAGTAGTCCTATAAAAAAGGCACTCAAGTCACATGTCCTGCTAATCACATTATCCCACTTTTTAAACATTTTGAAATGTTTTTTAATAGATCTTTTCAAGCTTATTTATAAAATAATGACACAAGGTGATTGATCATACACTAATCAATTAAGACACAAAAAATTAGATTGATGTTTTGAGTCCCTATGAGACACTCAAACTTTTTAGGGAATTTGAACTTAGTGTTTGTCCAATTTTACACTCAAGTATATAGAAACAAGACATGCAACACGACACGCATTCGATGTAACAATAAATCTAAAAAAATGTATATTTATCATTTCTAATAAATAAATTTCTTATTGTTATATGTTTTGAAATTATTGTTACGCCTTTAAAAGTTATTGTTACGTTAAATATATATATATATATCACATTACTTCACTTACTTTTGCTTCTACATATTATATAGAGGATTGTTTCTTCGTGAAGAGTCAAAGATCCCTTCAAAGCGTTTACCTTTGACATTATCATCGAACTCCAGATGTGTTATTCTAAAAACAAAAAACAGACTTAAGGGATGTTAAGTGCTCCCAAACACTGTCAATTTAATTAAGCAACGTTCTCTTTAAATCACAAATATTTCTCAAATTGACATGTGCTTTTAAATTAAATTGAGGTAGGACTAATTAAACACGTGCTAATAATTATATAATACTGTAACGCCCTTGAATTTTAAAGTAAGGTTAGTTATGTCAAGTTTAATTATTAAGTGTGCCAGTATAACTTTTGATGTTACTTTTCAGTTATTTAAAATTTTGTTGCATTTGTCATATTTAAAATTTGATTTTTAATTTTTAAAATATCAAATGATATTTTTTACCCCATATTTTTCCCATATTTATGAAAATGCCCTAAGGGTTTTTCTTTTTCTTTTTCTTTTCCATTTCCTTTTTCTTTTCATTTTTCACGCTCTCTCTCTCTTTCTTCCTCTCGTGCTCAGCCCTCTCTCTCACTTTCTTCCTCTCAAAAATCTTGATTTCAAGCTTCATTCTTATGGATTTGAGCAAGGATTGAAGTTTAATCATCAAGTTTTTTATCCAAAAACGTCATCAAAGGTTAATTTTCTCTTTTCCTTAAAATTTCAAAGTTTTATTTTCAATTTTCTAAATTTTCTTTGATTGTTGAATCTGAACTTCGATGAGCTTAGATGATGTTTAATCTAAGCTTATAGGACTAGTTTTATCATGGATTTAAGCTTTATTTGAACAAAAATTGATTTAATCAAGTTTTAATATTTTTCTTTAATTTTCAAATCTATTGTGAAATTGAGTTTAAATTTGGGGAAAATGATTTAAACTTGTTCTATAATGGTTTTCTATGCTTTCTATATGATTTTTATGCATTGGGATTGAGAAAATAGGTTTTGATTTGAATTTATGAGCTTGGGGAGGTCGAGACTCTAAGTCTCGAGTACTCAGATTTTGCCAAGTTGGCAGGTCGAACTTGATCTTCGACGTGCTAGATTCAAGCAGTTCGGCAGGCCAGATTCATTTGATCGGCAGGCCGAACCTGGAAAAGTTCGACAGGCCGCTGCTATAAGACCGGCAAGCCAAACTGTGCAGGTTCGATAGGCGAAACTAAGATGTTCAGCAGGCCGACTGTGAACCTTGAAATTTGTATTTTTTTTGTTTTCAATTTTTAATGATTTAGAAATGTTTTTAAAAAATATTATGATTTTGTGTTAGGATTAGTTTAAGTCAAGAGGCACACTAATAATTAAACTGACATAATGATATTTGTTAAATGTGATTTTTGATTTTAAATACAAATTTTAAGGTTTTAAATGTATATGAAGCATACGTTAAATTTTATTTGGAGTTTACGTTATTGGATTTCAAATGAGGTAGGATATACACATATTTTTATCCCTTTCTTTGACAGCTCTTTTTAAACTGTTTGGGCCAAATGCTTGACCTTTTGAATGACTGATGAAAATAATTTGTCTTTGATTTTGAAGAATTGTATTTTGATATTCCTTTTGGATTTTCAAAACCCGTACGGTGATGTCTTATCAAGTTGCTTTCAAGCAAGTGTTTTTATTAATTTATTAAGACTTTGAGATTCATCTCAAATAGAACGGTTTGTGAACAATTCTCTATTTTTTATTACTATTTTGAAATAACTTATTTTTAAATAATTATTCTAAGCCTTACGCTCACGTTTTCTGTTTTTAAAAATCCCTCTTCTAGTTTTGAAGAGGAAGGTCTCAAGATCGAAACCTGGCTCTATGAGTAGATATGGTATTTTCGTTAAAACTGTAGTAGGATGCATGTACTTACGACTTGTCTCGATGTTGATGTCGTTTTCGTCTCTATCAATTGTATATTTTTAAATTTAGAGACCATGATTTTTAGTATTTTTTGTATTATTATTCTTGATATTTGTATTTTATTTACCTACCCACCATCATGTTAATATGATATGAACCCACCTAACTCCACCCCAAAAGCTAGCTCGTGAGGGGAGGATTGTGAACCCATATATAAAACACCCAAGACCACCCTCTCTAACCGATGTGGGACACATCATTCCCGACCCCTTTAGACTGCACGTCCTCGTGCCAACTCGTGCCAACTCCGTCGTTAACCCACACGAGCCGCAGGGAATCCTCGTGCCAACTCCGTCGTTAACCCACACGAGTGGCAGGGAACCTTTGTACATGCGCCCATCGACCAGTAGAGGTTTGGCTCTGATACCATATGATATGAACCCACCTAACTCCACCCCAAAAGCTAGCTCGTGAGGGGAGGATTGTGAACCCATATATAAAACACCCAAGACCACCATCTCTAAGCGACCACGTGATAGTGAATGAGAATAAGATCTCGGCACCTCTTCGTGGTATTTACGTGACGATGACCGCCGATAATAATATTTATTTTCGATGATATTTATTTACTTTCTACATATATGTATTTACTTTTTCTTTAATTACTTCGTTTATTTTATCTTATTTACTTAAAACAGTCAAACCCCTTTTATGGGGCGTCATAAATACAAAGGGAACATTGTTGGAATTGAAATTTTAAGGGGCAAATGCACAATCCTCAAGTTCAATGCATGAGACGTCTTTCTTTTAACTTCTAAAACAAGATAGACAATAAAGAATATGAAGTAAAACAACATTTGCTTTTCTTTTCAAAGAAATCAAAACAACAATTCGAGGTTTATACTTTAGAATTATGAACACTTGAAACAATGGTAGGATACAAAAAGTGGAGGCGAGAACCTTGGTTCACTTCACTCACAACTAAACAAAATGGCACTAAAAAAAGGGCGCATTTCTCATAGAAGATTCCAATGTCATAATTTCTCAATAAGAAGCAACCAAGGGCAAATTACTCCTCTCTTCACCACCCAACTTTTGGTCCTCTAATTGTGACAACTTGGCAAAAACTCCTACCAACGGCGCCGTATTGTAAGTACACGCCTCAGTCTGCATGTAATTGTCCCTCTCGTCACTAAATTTGTCTTGACAATCGGGCCCACCCACCAAGGCCCCAACCAACACATTTGGGTTGGGCTCTTTTCTGCCGTACCAGTTGTCGTACCCTTGGGTGCACCCAATGAACCCTTTGTTCTCCCTATACGACACAATTGAGGCCCCTCTGTGGTGAACCCTTTTGGGGTAGTTGGGCCCAAAGCCCACCAAGTAGCTCATGTTTTGTGGGTTCAAGCCCAGAATGTAGTCCACTTGTGATTTAGCAAATCTGAATATTTCTTCATGATTTATTTCTTCTCCTTGGCACGTGAGCTTTTGGTTTGAGGCTTTGAGGAAATCTGAGTAGATTGTGAGTAGAAAGGAAGCTGTGGAAACGTACTGCATGTTGTTCCATTGCCTCACGTACAACAAGCCTGAGGGTGTTCTTTCCACGTTTGTGCCGTTGGTGTTCTTGTTGAGGCATGAACAAATGTAGTACTCCGCTTTCGATCGGTATTGTTCGAGTGTTCTTCGAGCCTGGCCTTGGTGTTTTCCTTCCGTTAGCAACTGGATAAACAGAATTTTGATTCAGTAAAACTACAAAGAGAGGAAAAAAAAATACAATGCAGCATCTTTCATTAGGTCATGTAACGTGTTCAAAAACTCGTATTATCAAAGGATTAATTGCACGGAGAATTCAAGTTATAAAAGTCTCGTTTTGATCCTTAAACTTGAATAATTATTGTTGCAAGCGATGTATAAAAAGAAGCAAAATTTAAATTTTCTAATCTAACAAAAAGTAAATTAAGCTTAAACGAGATTTTTGTCTAAAAGAAATAGGATTAATTAGACCAAAACTTTTGTCATGGTCTAAGACCTACTTGACGACCATCGCCTAGTCTGCGATTGGTATACTTTTGATAAAAGCGCTACAAAGAAGACTCTAAATGCTATAAAATTTAGAATAACTTGAAAATTGTATTGGTTTTGTGCAAAGTATCAAACACAGTAATTATATCCGCTAAAGAGTGGTTTTAGGGTTCTAAAATCAAGTTTATATTGATGTCTTCATTTTCATGTTTCATTGATTGTCTCTTCACTACTTATTTGTCATATCATTAAAAGTTTATAACTTGATCACATTATTGAAATTAAATATTATAAATATTTAAGCAATTCAATAAGTTGTCAAAATTTAATTGGAAAGACAATTAATATTACCTAAAAAAAAGGACATAACGTGACTCTCTAAAAGCAATCATAAATTCCACCTATATTATTTTTTAAGTTTGTTAAGAAGTGATTGAAGAAGCTTATGAAGTTGTTTCCCATCTAACAAACTAACACACTTAAATGAAGAGATTGTGTCCGCTCACTAGGTTTAATAAGCGTGGGTCACCCAAATGCGACACAAGGCTCCAATCTTTAAGTTTCACAGAAGCAGTGTCGGATCATTATTGTGCTATCTTTAAGTGCTTTTTGCCACGTTCCATGCCAATTTTTACAGTGAAATTAGTTTAGTGGGCATATATTTCTAGGGCACTCTTTTTCTTTTTCCCTTCAAATTTTTCGTCTCTATGAAAGCCTAGTCTTGTGCCTCAATTGAGGCGCACTCCAATTCTGAAACTCCATAAAAGCAAAAGGGCGTGGTGTTCCTAAAGTTGCACAATTATTCCCTCTTTGAATTTTGGGAAAAAAGCAAACTCCCAAAAAGATTTTGATATAGTGAAATTAAGACACCTATCCGGGATAGACCAGACCAAAAACAAATGTTAAGTCTTAGGCAGCCCTATAGTTTCTCCAGAAAAGCGCAATTTAAATTTGGCCAAATTATAGACTCTTGACTTTGGAGGTTGCAAATGAAAGAGACATGTTAAAGAAAGCTTACTTTTTTTAAAAAAAATTTCTTTGGATCAATCTCACATGTTTCTTCCAAAAATTTATTCTTATTTTGTTTCCTAAACTTTAAAAACTCTTAAGTTACCTTGTAAATTTTAAGTTAGCCTCACTTAACTTTTTCCCTTAATCTCTCTTTTTCTAACTATTTTTAATAGAAAAACTAACAAAGAAAATCAAGTGGGATTTTTTTAAAATTCAAAAAATCTAATGAGAGAATTTAATGCTCGAAACAGAACATGAAAATGACCTAAAAGTTCCAAAGGTGCGCATAAGATTATTCATTTATTTATTTATTTATTTATTATTATTATTATTATTATTATTGTTTTATTGTTTTACCTGAGAGGCCATAAGTTGAAGACCGGCATATTTAACGTCCCAACTGAACTCGGTTATGGCCCAACCAGTTCCACCAAAGTCATGAGCCTTGTTTATAACGTATTTCAAATAATCTTCATTGTCGGTAGCCTTGTACAGCCACAAAGCTGCCCACAACAACTCATCCATGAAACCGCTCACCGACGCATAGTAGCTCTTCACCACTCCCACACTCCCATCATACTTTCCTCTGTACTTGTCTCCGAATTCAAACAACTACATTAAAACCAAAAAAATAAAAATTAAAAAAAATTAATCCTTAATTAATGAAAAGATAAAGGTACCAAAAGACAATTTTGGTTTCCTATATATAAAGTTTGGTATATCCTCCTACTTAATTAGCAGGAACTAAAACACTCAAAATTCCAACAACCCCATTTGATGATCCATAGAATTAAGTAGTACTAAATTGGAACCTGTTGGGCGTGTTGTAGGAGTAAGTGAGAGTAATGCGGGTTTGTTGACTTGAACACTATGGAAGCGGCAGCCATGGCGGCAGCGGTCTCTCCGGCGAGATCCGACCCGGGGTTGCCCTCGTCGATCTTGTAGGCTTGCCGCGAAGTCGTCATGTCTTCGGGCCGTTGCCAACAATAGTGGTCTGTGTCTCCGTCCCCGACCTAATTTATTAGGCCACAGGAAAAAAAAAATTATGACCAACCAGATTCACTAGCTGTCGCAAATGTTAAAAAAAAAAATTACCATCATTAATTAATTTACCTCTGCCCACAACACATTTGGGCTGGTGTGAGCTTTGATGAAGTAATCGGTACCCCACTTGATCGCCTCCAAGGCGTGGAGCAATTGGCCGGCGTCGGCGATTTGCGGGCGGTATTCGATGACGCCCCACGACAGCATTGTGACGGTGAAGGCCATTGGTAGGCCAAACTTTACGTGGTCACCTGCGTCGTAATATCCTCCTACCAAATCTACCTGCACAAAATTAATTCAATTAGTGCCCACATTAGTACTAGTGTAGGGTATGTAACTACTTATGGTACATTTTCAAATTACGTGGTGACAATTTGAACGTACTCCTTGTTCTAGGCCGTCGGTGAGGCCGGAATGGTCACGCCAAAGGACTCTTTGGTTGTACGGCAAGCGACCGGAGCGTTGAGATTCAAAGTAGAGAAGACTCTTTTTGAGAGCTTCGGCGTAATCGAAAGATTGACCTTCTTTGGCAAAAATGTTGGAGATTTGACAAAGAAAAAGGATGAAAAGAAGAAGAAAGAGAATGGGGAGCTTCTTCTTTTCCATTTGAGGATATCCCTTCCCTTCTAAAGGAAAACTAGGGGGAGTTTTTCTTTAAGGAGTGAAGGGAAGGAAATTACAATAGTGCAAGGGGAGGAAAAGTTGAACTCTTTCAAGTTTCAAAAACAAACTTTTTTTGTCTATTTGTATTTGAGTCTATTGACGGTCCGATGGGGACACTCTTATGCATGTGAGATTCACATGACAATGTGGGAAGAAAAGGAAAGAGACGAAGAAAAGACGGAAGAAAAAAATCCCAATTTTTTTTTTTTTTTCTCTCCTTTCTTTACTGAGGCTTGCGTGATTCTTGCAATGTTTAGTGTTTCTGTTGTGCTAAATGAGGAAAAACGGCGTGGACTGTGGTGTCACTTTACTGAGATTTGGCAGGGACAAGTGGATCGATCGCCTCCATTATTTCTTATGGTGGCGGTGCACTTATTTCCATACAAATTGGCTTGATTTCAACCATGATTTAAGGCCAAGTTAGAACATATTTTAGAAAAATGCCCAAATGCCCCTAATTTCTCTATAATCATTTTTTTTAATAAAAATAAGAGATTTAAACTTTACACCTTTTGATAAAAATTAGGTGTGGTTTACCACTTAATTTCTTATGATGGTGTGCTTGTTTCTATACAAATTGGCTTAATTTCAACCATGATTTAGGGCCAAGAAAAAACATATTTTAAAAAAATGCCCAAATGCCCATGATTTTTTTTAAGATCATTATTATTGTTTAAAAATAATAGAGTGAGAGATTCAAACTTTTAGTGTCCGTTTAATACTTTAGTTTTAGATCTTCAGTTCTAACTGTAAACAATGTAAAACTCTCAGCAACTACACTAAAAGTTAAAAAATTTATTACAGTGTAAAGTTTTTACAATTACAGTTTTTAAATTCAAAACTTTAATTATAATTGAAGTGTCAAATGGCCTACAAATTTTTCGGTAAAATCAAGTGTAGATTTACTATTAAACTATACTTTCCACCTTTCATTATTCAATATTTTCACAATTAGCATTAGTGATTTTCTAGGCTCATTTGATATAGCTTAGAAGTTTCCACAAGTAATTCAATTTTTGGGGCCTGGGAAGATGGGTCTGAATTATTAGTTGTCTCCATAAACGTTTTTGGTAGAAGTTCTGTATTTTGTCTTGTGTATAATTCTTGCCTGCCATTCATTGATCATGCAACGATTCGATTAGATATAAGACTAAAGGGGATTATTATGGTTCTGGTTATGGTTATGGTTACTAAAACCCAGTTCTGCTTTTATTTTAATTTATTATTGGCTGGCCTGGTTTTAAGCATTAGATAATATAAAAAAATGTTTGACTAACAAGTGAAATTCCACGTAACGTGTTTGACCCCAGTCCATACTCACTAGTTCCTTCTGTACAGGACAAAATAGTGAAATCAATGAATTCATCATAAGAAAGATACATCAGTTTTATATATACTTACACACACATATATATATATGGTATATTTTGTGACAATATCTCTCCTGGGAACAAAAAAAGTACATAATGATAAGTATCTATGTTTCAGCTGTCAAATATGTAGGGAAAAAATTATTTTGATAAAATCTAACGGTTTTAAAACATGTATCACAAGTAAAAATTCTAGTCAAAAAATCTCTTTATTTTATATTAATTAGATGCGTATCTTATAAATTCCAATGCTAGATTTATATGTTTGAATCCTTGTACTAATTTAATATTGGGACTTAAATTAATAGAACGTGTTAAGAAGCAGAGAGGACACTGAAAATGAAATAAATTAAACAAATACGTTGATGTGATTACCGTTATTGATTGCAACATATACTCCAAGATTGGTGGTTGTCGTCATGTACAGCATATGCGTCAAATCATGTCGTAATCATGAATTAGTACAAATCAACAAAATTATAGAAAAGTGATTAGAGAGAATTCAAAAGTTTATTTGCATGATGTACACCTGAAAAGAAGAAAAGGCCGTCCCACAAAACAAACCTTGCAGTGCTTAATCATAATTTTAAGCCCCATAATTATCTCAAATGTTAATGATGTTGTTGTTCTCTTAAAAGGGTGTCTCATGCTTTGACCCAAAAAAATGTGAAGATGACTGTGCAACTACCACTTTGAAAGCCCTTTACCTACTTTTGGGTTCCAAATATAAAAAAGCACACAAACGCCCTAATGAACTCTTACAGTGTGTTTTGAAAGCAAGCTAAAACTCAAAGTTAAAATTAAAAATACTAAAATGTATTTTTATTTTATATTATAATATATGAGAATCTTGTACTATTTAATCTGAAACTGAGTTTGTGACAAATTAAACAAATCTTGATACAATTGAAAGGAAAAAAAAAACATATTGTGTATTAAACCAAAATCTTTTTTTTTTTTTTGGTTTCTAATTTTGTGAACAGATTCTGATGCCACTAATATAGAGTACAGACTTTCTCCGTGCAAGTAATTTGTCAGATGTTGGACGAAAAAATGTTTTATGTTGGACAGTTGAAATTTGTCAAAAAATATATAACATTCCAAATTTTTTTACCCTCTCAATTTCAATATAATACAAAATATCTGACTGGTGAAATTTTAGAGGCCTCCAAAACGTGCATATAATCATGAAACTTTCAAAGACGTTGACCGGCTTCCCTGACGAAGGTAAGATAAGTACAATGTCCTACTCTTACCTCTATCCTCACCATGTGACCTTTTTCTTTTTTTTTTTAATGAGAGTGATTTCAAGCTAGCAATTAATCAGTTTTTTTTTTTAACGGAAGCAATAAATCAAATTGCATAAATGATTACGGTGTTTGACAAACCGATTTAAATAAAAAAAATGATGTAAATATTATAACACGTGAGACTTTATATTACTACTAGTTAGTATCAATTTACCAAATAGAGAAGTACTTTTAAAAAATAAAAAATAAAAACATACTATACTATACGAAAGAGAAGATGCATTACCTACACATTGAATTCTTCTTGTGCACAAAGTAGACGCATGATCCACGTACAATATTCGCTCTTTTATATAGAGAATGAATGGTAACCTTTTCTTCTCCCTTATAAAATGTTAATAAAATGGTAACCTTTTCTTTTCCCTTATAAAATGTTAATAACTTGCATGATTTATTTGTGCGTGTATATATTTAATGTCTTGGTTTCATTAAAAAGATTTACGTATTAATATTTGGATTCTCTAACATGTTTCACATAATATACGGTGTCGGTGCAAGGTTGGCATGTGTGTGTGTGTGTGTGTGTATATATATGTTTATATATATTAAATATAAATTATAATCCGTACGGCAACCCACAAGGAAGCTCCTGTATTTGCGGTGTTGTATTGGGTCCCTCCAAAGCAAAACCGTCGACGGGAAGCACCGACGCACCGGTGGACCCGGCATTTGCTCCCTCGCCGACAACCCAGAAAGACTTTTTCCACACCATATTTTACTGCCTTGTAATTTCACAAGCTTTTCTTTTTCTTCAATTATTACTCTTTTTTAGTGCAAGAGTTTGCCTCCAGGAAATAATAATAATCCCAGTTCAAAAAGTTTAACAGCTTCTCAATGTGGAAAGATGCTGAGCATCAAACTTTTATGCAGCTAGTTAACTAAGATTAAAGGAGGAGTCATGATTCTCTTTTTCAAGGAGGGCGTAAACAAAACTCAAATTTTGAACTAAAGTTACAATGAAATTACATATATTTTTTCATCTTTTTTTCACTCTTTTTATCTTTAATTTATCATTTGTATCTTTTTTATTCTTCTTCAATTGCATCTCACTTATTATACTTGACGATTTGTCAATTGATCGATGAAAATCATTGCAGTTAAAAAAAAAAAAAAAGCAGCTATTATGACCATTTCTTTTTTTCCTCTGTCTTTTATTATTTTTTTATTTTTATTTTTCCTTTGCCGACCCTAACTTTAATCTGGCTTTATCGAAGCAGGACAAAAGGCTAAAAGTGCCCCACTCTATAGCAAACGACACCCATAATTTGAAAAAAATGAAACAAACAACTTCTTCGGGTGAATATTTTCTCTGGACAAAAACTTCCTTCGTGTAGAAAGTATCATCGACGTGGCTAGCTAGTTGAAAGAAAACGGGTTCAAAATCTTACCAACCTGTTTAGTGGGCACAAAACTTGGAAACCAGAAGAAGCTTTGGCAAAAACACTACTCATTGTTACAAGTCAAACTCAAAATCTGATCTGTTTGTACCAGCTGGTCAGTTGTTGGGTAATTATTTGGAAGATCTATAGTCAGGGACATGCGGAGTAATTCAGAAACTGAGTAAATCACATAAATATAATATGTTTGAGAACGTCGGTTTTAATCAATTTTGGTTAAAAATATTGTAGCATATAAGAGCTTTATATTATAATTTATTTTTTATACTATAGTGTGTAAAAGATTTTGCATTAAACAACTAAACTTTATGGTATAAACTGACAATATTAAACACTAATATTTTGAGGAAAGCTTCCTTTTTATGTAATATAATCAACATAAAAGTACTTTCTTTAAAAAAAAGAAAAAAACATGTTACAAGGGGTGGGCCTAACTTAAAAAGTTATTAGAACCATAAAAATAGACCTTGGAACCGTTTTTACTAAACAAAGTACAACTTACATCACAAGTTTTGACTTTTATATGTATTTGTATTTTGAACTTAAACTCCAAATAAACCAAAAATCAACTATGCTATTACATAAAATATTTTTTGGCCAGTATTATTAACAAACTGAGTTAGTGTGTAGGCTGCTCCATTCGCCAACGCGAAATGAAGGCTTTAAAAATTATATTGCTTCAATTGTTAGACATTAATAATAAACTAGTTAGACTGTGATGAGACTATAAAAGTTTACATTTTTCAAGATTAAAATCATGTAATTATGTTTTTACTTCTCTTTAAAGCCTATAATTAATAGCATTCACGTGTAAAATAGTATTTCGGTTTTATAGTATAAAAATATGTTTAAGATCAAGCTCTTAATATGTTTTTATGCGTAGTAATATTTTTGGTAATTTTTAGAATCATTTTCATATGTAAAATATTAGTTAATTTTGAAATTAATTAAAATCGTAAAAATAATGAGGTAATTTTTTTGAGTCTCAATATCTTTTATAGTGTGTTTTAAGTTTGTAAATATGTTTTACTATATATTTTTAGTAATTTCAAAAAATATTTCTGAGTCTTAAATAATATATCTATGTAAAGCCCAAAAGTTCCGTTAATTTTAGAATTTTAGAATTATTTTTAGTATGTTTGTGTGTTTTTTTTTATAATTATTGTAAATATTATGTTTATAAAATAATTAATTTTATATCTTTAGATTTGAAATTTGGTTTAAAAACAGAGCAAAACAACACCAAATGGGCAAAACCAGATAACAAATGCAAAAATAACACTAAAGAAAATTAGAATTTTAATTTCACTTGCCACATGTCGCATTTGAAGTCGTCCAATTGCGCCGCTAGCAAATCTTGTATGTCCATGTAGAACATGCACGTTGGAGGAGTCTCAGCTGACAATACACTAAGACGCAGCCCGGCCCTAGTGTCTACCACTTTCGGATGAGCTTCATCCACTTCCGTGTAGCCGGCTTCATATGTAGCAGTCATCTCAGTCGTACGACTTGCATACCATCCCTGAGCCAATGCTCCAAATCTCTCATTTGGTCTTGCTATTTATTCCAACCATCAGATCAAGCAATGGGCATTATAAAATGGGGTGCGCGCCTCCCTTCATTCGACACCCCCTTCTTTATTTAGTTAATTGTTGAGCTTTTAGCTTAGCAGTATCCTCTTTTAGAAGGAGATGCTAATAAAGTACTCTTTTATTAGCATCTTCTTCGACCCTACCATAAATAATATAATGCCTAAATTAGTATAAAGAGTTTAATGAGGTAAAGTGATGATCTTGTATACATATTATCTTGGTATAGTTTTCAACTCTATAAATGTGTTGTCATGTTTATATTTTTATGGAATAAATTATATTTTCTATGTTTTTAATAATTATTGTTAATGTTGTTATGCTATTAATTTTTACATAAATTCAGTCATGCTTTATTTATGTAATTTAATTGTGTTGCATAATTAATAATAATGATGATGATGAAATAATGCTTAATTTTATGAAATGTCTTTTACTACAATATGACCTATTATATTATTGATTTTAGATATTTCATAAAACGAGGTTCTATAGGAATTAATGCAAAAATTTATTCCATTAATATATATTAATTTTGATTTGTTGTTAGATTTTCTATCTTAAAATTTTGTTAGTTATAATTGTAGTAATAACGGTTATAATTATTATAGTTGGTGCACCAAATCATTACTGAGAAATGGTTATTTTGCTACTTTTTATAAGAAAACCTCTACTGCATTATAGCTTGATATATTGTCGCTTTAGATTGACTTGTAGAATTAGTAAAAATGCTTGTAATTAATAAGAAAAGATCTAATAAATAAAATGCTTTAGAGAGATTATAATTAGCGTTAAAGTTCCTATCAATTACGAAACATATAAGGGATTTTTAAAGTTTTTTCGTTTTAAGTTTATGTTTTAAATTCTTCTTTAAAATTTTCAAAAATATCTGTTTTCTTTGAAATCTTGTTAAAATCCCTTTTGAATTTTAAGCTGAAAACTTTCAACCTGTAACGCCCCTATGTGGGGGTTAACAGTTTTTAATGAGATAAAATAAAAATAAATAATAAAAGTAAAACCTTAAAAATAAAATTTGCCCGGGACTTAAATGAAAACTCTCAACTCAAAAATAAAAATATAAACGATAAATAAACCACAGTTTTAATGTAGCACCTTAAATTTAATAATATAAACTGTTGTCATCATCATTTTAACCCTCAACACATTGTAATACAGTCACAGAAAGTAACAATTGATGCTTACATTATCATGAAGAACATTCTCAACAATTGAAGCAGTCCCAATGTAATATAGCTACATCACTTCCTCAACTATATTTCTCGTAGCCACCTCACACTTAGTGAGTCCTGAAAAGATATAAACATAAGGGTATGAGCAACACTATACTCAGTAGAGAAAACCATTACTCACCTTTAGGTTTTTATTACCACATTAAAATCTGCATGGTTAGTAAGTCACATCATATTTCAGATTATGAGGTTTATTATGATCACATCTTATGGATACCGTAGTTAATCATTACCAAGTGTCATAATTACACATTTATACAAATATTACCAATCATCATTGTTCCTAGGTATCCATGTTAAATTGAGTATCACTCAACTCATCGAGACCCAAATGGGCGCACTTGATCACCCTATAAACATTCCAAGGGTGTTCCGGTGAGGGGACATCAAGCCCCGAGTCCTCACCAAATCGATTCCTGTACAGTGTGTTCTGGGACTTTCAACCCAAGGAAGCGTCATCGCCTTTCCCCTATTTTACCTTTTAGGGTATTCATGCCCAAGGACGTAACCGTCGCCCTCTTCATGTCTCACAATTTCTCTATATTGAATCATTATCAATAGAGTTAGTTTTCCTAACCATGCTTCTCAATTTATAACATGTGTCAATTCATTATGTTCCTCGCCGTACAATACAAGACGAGTCCATGTCATAGTTTCATATGTGATAATCATATAATATCAGTTCAACATAGATATATATATATTGCGGCAAAACAATCAATTTTAATTCTATAAAAACCTCACAAAAGATGAGTAATAGAATCCCTACCTTTTAAGCTTATCAACAGTCTCTTAATCCTGGAATCAATTAACGTTAGCTCCATACTCCCTTGATCCTAAGGCGTGCATAAGGACAATTAAAACTAAAGCACAACATACAACTACATTCATAAAATTTATTTTAATTTAATCTTAGAATTTCAAGAAATAACCACTGCCCATAGAGGTATTATAAAGTTTAACAATATAAATTTTCTGTCTAGGGCATATACACTTAGACTTCATACATATGCTCCAAAATAGCAACAAACGTATACTTAGGTTTAAGAACGCAAATTTGAATAATCCTTTAGTATAAAAGAAAATTTATAAATGAAAGACTAAATTTGTTCATAAGATTCTAACCTCGGATTATGGTTAGTTGGAAGCTTGAAATGGCTTCAAAACAGGTTCCTTTACTTCGGTATGACTGAAATTCTTGCTCAAATGGAGGTGATGGTGGCTGATTTTTATGGCTGCCTTGAAGAAGTTCTCTAAGTATTTTGCTTCAGCAAAGAAATGAGAAGAAGAGTGTGGGAACCGTGGAAGAGAAAGGAAGAAAAGATGAAGTCTTTGAAGAGAAGTGATGGAAACAATTATAGAGGAGACATGTTGAAGCATGTCACGGAGGAAATAAAGAAAATGAGGGTCAAGAGTAGTTGGAAAAGATATCCTTATGTCTCATCTAAAGACTTTAACACACATAATGCCAATATGACATTTTTGAGATTTATTAGAAGTTCTAAGGCTTTTTAGTAATCATACTAAATAAATATAGGAGAATTTTAGAAAACTTAAAAATAGATAAAAATAAATATTATAAAATAAATTTAAATGAAGCAATTTTTTTTTATACATTAAAAATTAATTTAATTACCTCAATACCCGTTAGGAGAATAACGGGTGTCACAGCTCTACCCCCCTTAAAGAAATTTCGTCCTCGAAATTTCAATTCTAGCAATACTAGTAAAAATTTTGATTCCATTATGATTCCAATTCCGAGTCTAAACCGTTAATGTTGTTTATCTTCCAAAATTAAGTTATCGTATCTCCACTTATTTACTTGCATAATAAATCTTACTCCTAAATCCCTCAATGAGAGTATTTCTGACAAGTTTCAACTTATAACACCGTATAATAGTCTAAGAATCTGATCAGGCATACATATTGACCATACCATGATTCCAGTCCTTCATTGTCCATGGACTGTGATTTACAATCACATTTAAGGAGATTGCCAGAGAAATTTTATATACTTCATCTTTAGGTTCCTTTTCCTTTTTGAGTAAGGAAAAGTCAAATATATTTGATTTCATACCTCAACTAATAAACTAAAACATAATCATAAAACATATATCACAAACACTTTTATTCAAAACTATACATTAAACTTACTCATAGAGATATTAAACGGAATCTCAGAGTTGCAAACATACCCAGCATATTTTTCATTAAACAGCTATCCTCATGACACAAACATTCAACCCAAATAATATACTCATATTTCATATGGAATATCCCCATAACTGACTCTGGTACTTCCACATAATATTAACAGAATATTACACATTACAAACATGATACGGATACGTTTCGAGAGTACAAGGCACTCCGTATACCAGCTATCCATATCATGCATGCTTAGAGGATACAAAAACATCGATAAACAAAAGATCGGACCTTAAGAAGGATGCGTTTCGAGAGCATCAAGTACTCCGTATCCAGCCATCCCGGCATTAGGCTCAATGAATCTAAAAGATTTAACAACGACGTACCACAAAAAACACAGAATACAAGGCAAACGGTTATTCGTAACACACGAAATACAGACACACATGCCTACATGCCAAAGATAAAACAAAAAGATTACAGATGGAGATTCAAATCAATTGGCCGCTCCCGGCTTTCCCTTTCCCATTCAAGCTTGGATGTTGCAGTGTCGGATTCTGGATGTATGATTTGCATTTTATCTATCAATTCCTCAGCTGTTGAAGCAGTGACAAAGATTTGTCTCTCCGATTCTGTAGTGATGTTTTCTTCCACAGCGTAATCTAGAAATTTCAAAAGACCGTCATAAAAACCCTTTACGTTCAGGAGTCCCAAAGGTTTGGAATAAAAGCCCAACAATTGCCCACAAGCAACTACAAATATTTCCTCAAGAGTACCTAGACCACCAGGTAATGCTATAAAAGCATCGGAATTATAGATTATGTCTTTAAAATTTTTAGGGATACTCCTGACTCCTTCTCCCTTACCTATGGCTTCCTTACAAAGGTTTCCTTCAACTGGAATATGAGGCCAAATTCTTACATCAGTAGCGTCGCTAGACCTAGCTGCTAGTGCCATATTTACCATCATTTTTATACTACCACCCCCATAGATTATGTTAATCTTCTTGGGTGCTAGGACTTGCCCTAAGTGATTTGCAGCTTCTAAATAAGCTTTATCTTTTCCAAAGCTGGAACCACAAAAGACACAGACATTCTTTATTTTCTTCGTGGACTGGGAGGTAGACATATTTGGTTTATAGAAGTGGTTGCTTAATGTCTGCTCCACTTAGACTTCGGGTTCTACATGAGATTTTAAAGATGAGAAATATACAAAAAGGGCTAAAGAGATAGACGAGTAGGTAATGAAAAGGTAATCCAAAGATTTAAACAAAATCTTGTGCGGATAAGAAAGTAAGATAAGGTGATTGATAGTTTACAGAAAATCTGATTCACTTTTTGAAAAAGATTAGACTCTAATTGTATAACTTTTGACAATTGAGAACAATTCGACAGAAGACCCTCATGACACAACTGTAGACTTTTTGACAAATATACACCAAGTCTAGAAATTTAATATAAATGACAAATACTGTAGAACTTTTGAAATTTGAGACACAAATCTTGAAATATCTGGATAAGCTTTTCAAAATTCAAACATATTACTGTACCGTATGTGACGTGTCTGATAAGATAATATATTTTATTTTATATATATATTTAAGAAAATCATAAATTAAATAAGATATTAACACTTACTGTATCAATCTAATAATCACAATTATTTCAAACACAAAAGCAAATATTCTGAGTAAAAGAAAAACACAAACTGTTGAACATCAGCTAAAACTGCTTCAAATAAGTAAAGACTAAATAACCTTTATAGTGCGATGACTTATTCCCCATCCAGTTTTCTTATGGCTTGGCAAACAGGATCTAGAAATACCATATTCCTGAGGCGTTGTCTTTCTGTATAAAATTTAGGCCAGAGTTTAAAAATAGCTCCTTGAACATATCCACTAGGGTGACCGTGGAGAGGAGGATGGATGCTATCCAAGTTCTCCTTTGAAAGTCCATCCCTACAAAACCTTATTTTATCCTCTCTATTCGTAGACATATAACCAGGTGAAGTACATTTACCGTTACAATTTTGTCTTCCACATTTGTTACAAGTGACCACGATGGCACGAGCTCTTCTTTTCATTGCACTACGACTGGTACCTGTTCCTGGTAAACCGACATCTTGACTAAAGTCACTCGGACGGATTTTCCCCTCTATCAACATTCTCACATCACAAGGGATACCAAAACGCATAAGAATCCACAACCGAGTAATTCTAGCCTTGTATTTCTTTCTAAGAATCTTTTGGGAGAGTGATGGGAAATACTTTCTCAGGTGTTGGTACTTTGGGTCCATGATGAGATGAAAGAAGAGTAAATAGAAAGGAAAAATTAAGATAGTAAATTGCAGAATCCTAGAATTCCTTCTTCTTTTAGAGGAAAAGAAGAATTTTTAATGAAAAAGAAGAGGATTTGCGATTTAGAGAGAAAATAACAAATTAAGAGAGAAAAAGTGAACTCGGAGAAATAAGCTCCTATGCACAGTAAACGTATATGTAAACAATGATTAAACCACTGTATATGACACGTATAGAAACCACGTGGGAGAGACAGTGTGAATCAAACTGATTTAAGATTTGAACTAGGCCCAAATGTTCTTAGTTGAAAATGGTCAGGTTGTTTCGGGCCTTAACACATTTAGAACGAGTTAAATAACAAACATAAAATTGAAAACCAATTTGTATACATCTTAAACCCAATTTAAAGCCCACTATAGATAAAGTTAACTATAAACAACAAATCTAATTTAACGACAACAAGGATCTTCCTGAATGATCCAGCAACTCAAATAATTTTGTTTTAATCAAAACCTTATTGAACAATGCATACACCCATATGTTATTGATAATACTTAACATCTATCAATGGATTCATCATCATTGCTACCAAGGGTTTAGAATGTGACTAACCTTGAAATCAATACGATTTACGTCTTTCAACATAGACCATATCAATGAACAAAGACACTTGATGTTACTACTTAAGAACATCTACAATCCCCACAATTCTACTTATACAATATATAATTTCCTCATATAACAAAACCTTAGGTAACCAAAAGATTCACTGATACACTTAAATACAATGTACGTAACGAAATATTCCAATTTTGAGATTCATGCATTCTAGACTTTACACAGTCTCAACAGACCAAAAGTCTAACATTTATCTCTCTTAAGATTCAATACCATGATTCCCAACTTATATCATATTCCTCAAATAAATAGAACTTTTAAGAAAAGTTATTGACACTTATGTGCTCCATCGAATCCACACATAATCATTACTTAGGTTTGAATCAATTACGAAAAATTTGGCATATCTATGTCAAACTTTAAAATCAATAAATCAAGCCTTATATTTCTTATTGTTTTTCACGAGACAAAAGGCTTTTAAATCCTCTTATCTATACGAATTTCTCATCGTTTATACGAATTAAATATGCTTATAGATCCAAATATTATACGAATTTCTCATAAGCATTCTACTTATAAACTCATTCCATATAATTATCATTCTCTTATAACTATTAATACTTTCCTTCTACATAATTATTGTACTCATATAACTATTGATATTTTCATTCTATGGCCTTTCCATGTTACATCCTTTTAGACTGTATAAATCAATGTGAAGGTTCATTTTGATGATGACAATAAAAATTCAGCTTCAAAACCATCTCAAAAATATATTTTTTTAAAGTGGTGCTACACTCCCTAGGTTAACCGAACCTAGGCTCTGATACCAAAAATTCTGTAACGCCCCTATGTGGGGGTTAACAGTTTTTAATGAGATAAAATAAAAATAAATAATAAAAGTAAAACCTTAAAAATAAAATTTGCCCGGGACTTAAATGAAAACTCTCAACTCAAAAATAAAAATATAAACGATAAATAAACCACAGTTTTAATGTAGCACCTTAAATTTAATAATATAAACTGTTGTCATCATCATTTTAACCCTCAACACATTGTAATACAGTCACAGAAAGTAACAATTGATGCTTACATTATCATGAAGAACATTCTCAACAATTGAAGCAGTCCCAATGTAATATAGCTACATCACTTCCTCAACTATATTTCTCGTAGCCACCTCACACTTAGTGAGTCCTGAAAAGATATAAACATAAGGGTATGAGCAACACTATACTCAGTAGAGAAAACCATTACTCACCTTTAGGTTTTTATTACCACATTAAAATCTGCATGGTTAGTAAGTCACATCATATTTCAGATTATGAGGTTTATTATGATCACATCTTATGGATACCGTAGTTAATCATTACCAAGTGTCATAATTACACATTTATACAAATATTACCAATCATCATTGTTCCTAGGTATCCATGTTAAATTGAGTATCACTCAACTCATCGAGACCCAAATGGGCGCACTTGATCACCCTATAAACATTCCAAGGGTGTTCCGGTGAGGGGACATCAAGCCCCGAGTCCTCACCAAATCGATTCCTGTACAGTGTGTTCTGGGACTTTCAACCCAAGGAAGCGTCATCGCCTTTCCCCTATTTTACCTTTTAGGGTATTCATGCCCAAGGACGTAACCGTCGCCCTCTTCATGTCTCACAATTTCTCTATATTGAATCATTATCAATAGAGTTAGTTTTCCTAACCATGCTTCTCAATTTATAACATGTGTCAATTCATTATGTTCCTCGCCGTACAATACAAGACGAGTCCATGTCATAGTTTCATATGTGATAATCATATAATATCAGTTCAACATAGATATATATATATTGCGGCAAAACAATCAATTTTAATTCTATAAAAACCTCACAAAAGATGAGTAATAGAATCCCTACCTTTTAAGCTTATCAACAGTCTCTTAATCCTGGAATCAATTAACGTTAGCTCCATACTCCCTTGATCCTAAGGCGTGCATAAGGACAATTAAAACTAAAGCACAACATACAACTACATTCATAAAATTTATTTTAATTTAATCTTAGAATTTCAAGAAATAACCACTGCCCATAGAGGTATTATAAAGTTTAACAATATAAATTTTCTGTCTAGGGCATATACACTTAGACTTCATACATATGCTCCAAAATAGCAACAAACGTATACTTAGGTTTAAGAACGCAAATTTGAATAATCCTTTAGTATAAAAGAAAATTTATAAATGAAAGACTAAATTTGTTCATAAGATTCTAACCTCGGATTATGGTTAGTTGGAAGCTTGAAATGGCTTCAAAACAGGTTCCTTTACTTCGGTATGACTGAAATTCTTGCTCAAATGGAGGTGATGGTGGCTGATTTTTATGGCTGCCTTGAAGAAGTTCTCTAAGTATTTTGCTTCAGCAAAGAAATGAGAAGAAGAGTGTGGGAACCGTGGAAGAGAAAGGAAGAAAAGATGAAGTCTTTGAAGAGAAGTGATGGAAACAATTATAGAGGAGACATGTTGAAGCATGTCACGGAGGAAATAAAGAAAATGAGGGTCAAGAGTAGTTGGAAAAGATATCCTTATGTCTCATCTAAAGACTTTAACACACATAATGCCAATATGACATTTTTGAGATTTATTAGAAGTTCTAAGGCTTTTTAGTAATCATACTAAATAAATATAGGAGAATTTTAGAAAACTTAAAAATAGATAAAAATAAATATTATAAAATAAATTTAAATGAAGCAATTTTTTTTTATACATTAAAAATTAATTTAATTACCTCAATACCCGTTAGGAGAATAACGGGTGTCACACAACCTCTTTGTGAATACGATAACCTTTTCTATACTACAAATGTCCGTGTTTAAAAATCATTTTAGGCGATACATCATGAGGCCGACTCGCTTACACGTGAAGGACAACTGAAACCAGTTAGGACGCTCACCATTGCTTCATGAAGGACATGCTTAAACCAGCTTCGCTATTGGGGTGGAACGTACACATGCGCTAGGGAGAAAGGCATTGTGGGCATGTGGTTGGCTTTTAGCAGCTTGGCTCTGCTCTAACTGCTCCTCTCACATGTATGGGTAGTGACTTAACTCTAACCAGCGATTTTAGGTGGTATTTTGACTTTTTTCGTATCCAAGCACAATTTTAGATTTCATATTTTATTTTGAATTTCAGTTTCAAACCACACTTTTCAAACGTTTTCACCTCAAACCTAAAAGTTCAAACCATCATGATTCAAATCTCCTGAATCAAACGGACCCTTAGTATCCAAATTCTTAAAATAAAGGCCTAAATGTTAAAAAAATTAAAAATTTAAAGACTTAAGTGTCTAAATTATTAGAATTAGGATCTAAATTTTAAGGCCTGTTTGTTTCGAGAACTTTTTGGATTCTTTGGACCCAAATTTAGATCGAGTATTAAGAATCTTTAGATACGTGTCTATTTCCTCCAAAATCTGAATTCTTTGAGTATCAAGAATCTAAGTTTTTAGAATTCTGACGCCCCCTAAACTTTTGATACTATGATATCTCTGCTACAGTAAAAATTAAAATTCTCTTTCGTATATTTGAGAAAAAAATCATAACCTTGCATTTGTTATTCACTTGAAATATTTTTTTATTGTATTTCTAGTAAAGAGAAGAATAAATTAATATAAATATTGCATATTTTTTAAAATTATTAACATTAAGATCTTATTAAATTTGTTAATAAATTAAAATTTAATTTTACTATTTTTTTAAATATAAATATAAATTTTATTTTACACTTAAATTAAAATTTAAATACATATCTAAATAGTAATTTAAGTTAAATTCATTTATTAAGGAGACCCTCAAATGCCTTAAATGCCAGAAAAGTTTTTGGGGATCTACACGCAAACATCCTGTGACACAACCCCTCCCCAAGTCCCTATCAACAGTGTCATCAATAATGACATGGTGGGGTCATTCACCCACCTGTCCGAAATTGGAAGGACACGTGGTGACGATAGAAGCATCCTTCAGCTGAAAAATAGTTCTCGCATCCTCGTGGGTCCCTATCAACCCTCTGTTTCCATCCACCTGTTCCCAACCACGTGGCACGCAATCTTCCGTCCCACTTGTGTACTGACCATCATGTCCTCGGTTGAAGAAAATCTTTGTTCCACAGACAACAACAATATCTCTCTTCTCTCGCTGATCTAATGTGGGTGGCTACCGTACTTCACCCACCGGCCCGGATCCGCCTGCCCAATCACCCTCACTAGAACCCGAAACAACGCTTCGTTCTCCCCAAAACGGTCGCGTTTTGTCCCCGGTTCAGTAGCTTCCGAGTCTCCGCCGCGAAGAAGCAGCGGCTCTCCGAGTTACGGACTCGGAAACCAGGTTTTTTCACTCACCGATTCCGAGCTCAATAGAGAATGTCTATGGCGATTGTTTTATATATAATTGTGAAATTTGGGGCTGTGTGAAAAATTGCAGATACTGAGAATTTCTCGATAGAGAAAGATGACGGCGAAGGCTCCGATGTCCGGTGGTTACCTGCTTTTCCTCACGTGTTGGTGGCTTCAATGTTGAACTTTCTCTTCGGTTATCACATTGGGTGAGTACTGAAAATCCATTGTTGAAATTCTCCATTCGAATTTCTCTAAATATCCGTGTGTTTTTTTTTTTTTTTTGGGTTTGTTTTCAGAGTGATGAACGGCCCGATTGTGTCTGTGGCCAGAGAGCTTGGTTTTGAAGGGAATTCGATTCTGGAGGGACTTGCGGTGAGTATTTTCATTGTTGGTGCTTTTCTTGGAAGCGTGTGCTCTGGTTCAGTGGTCGATAAACTTGGTTGATGGAGAACTTTTCAAATCGATATTATCCCCTTGATCCTTGGCGCTCTAATTAGGTAAAACGATATAGTTTTCGGTGATTTCCCTTTTGTTGATGCACTTTTTTTTTTTTTTTGTGTATTGGGTTATTGATTCATTGGTTGTGTAGCAGTGTACAAGCCCACTCTTTGGATGAAATACTTTGGGGAAGATTTCTAGTTGGACTTGGCATTGGTGTAAATACGGTTCTTGTTCCAATTTATATCTCGGAGGTACTTCTTACCATTTAGGCGCCCGATTTCCTTACCACGGAGAGTAATAAAATCACGAAAGGAAGGCAAATATAAGAACACACACAAGATTTATAGTGATTTAACCTTAATATGGGAGCTACGCTGCAACAGTTTCCTATGATATTGACGAAGATTACAAGAAAAATTGCACGTCAGGGCAATAATTAGGCTGCAGAAGTTTTGTTTTATCCTACTTATGTGAAGCTGAAATGTTTAACTCTAGTCCCTTTATATCGGTAATGACTTTAAATCTGTTCGGCATTGGAAAGAAAGGGGTGGGCAAATAGTTGGAAGTAATTTTTAGGACAGCAATAGAAGTGGTCAAAATACTGAAAAATTGACCACCAAGGACTTCAACTCTATTGAGTTTGTAAATTGCTGCATTCTTAGGTAACCGCTATAGATTTTCTGGTCCTTCAACAAGTATCACGTAGTTTTTATGATCATTCTAAGTTTTACTTCTGTCCTTGGTAAAGTGGGAGGCTTGTCATGTTGGTTTTGTCGTTGAAGCTTGTTGTTGCATCATGCATCCTACTCTAATGTATTTTATTTTATTATTTTTTATTTTATACATGCCAAGTAGAGATATTTGGTCTTGTAATAATTTATCCATTTTGTGTTGATATGTGTTGCAGATTGCACCAACAAAATACAGTGGTTCACTTGGCTGCTTATGTCAAATTGGAACATGCCTTGGCATCATTGCATCGCTACTTCTTGGCTTTCCCTCTGAAAGTGATCTCCACTGGTGAGGTTCTCGTATTTATTTGTTGACTGAACAACAATTGACATTGATTATTTGTTTCCCTATATCGCAATCACCTTTCGGCTGGATGTATAGCCATTTATTGTGCCAGTGCTACGGTGTGAGAGATGACTTGTGCTAAATAGGTTATAGAAGATTTTAAAGCCAAGGAATGAGATAATCAATTCCAAAACAATTCTACGAAGGTTCATATGTTACACCGTACATTCATATGCTAGTGCATGTCTATTCAAGACTTCGTCTCTCAGATGGATTAAAGCCTTAAATCTTATTTTTATATTGATAAGCATGAACTCGTGTTCAAAAGCTTTTGGTAAAGTTTGACGGTACTTATTTCATAGGTGGAGGACGATGCTTTACATTGCAAGTATACCTGGATTTGTTCTTATACTTGGTATGCAATTTGCTGTTGACAGTCCCCGCTGGCTCTGTAAAGTATGTTTCTTCTTCATTTTCCAATGGAAGAACTCTGAAAATCTTGTTTCCTAGTATCTTATTCACAGAGAGAGCATATTTTGTCCGGCAGGTTGGGAGGACCAATGATGCTAAAGAAATCGTAAGAAATCTTTGGGGGGGCATCTGAAGTTGAAAGAGCGATTGATGAATTTCAAGCACGTATAAAAATGATGGCAGCGATGTGGATGGCAGATGGTTGGAACTCTTAGAGGAGCCACACTCAAGAGTTTGTATCAAGGTGGTTTTCAGATTTCAAGATTTAATAGCATGTCCATGGTTGAACTTGTATGTTCTGAAAGATACTATTTGTTGTCACCTCCTGTCCCATATAAACTGTGATTACAAGGAAAGTTGAAACATCTGGCTGATCTTAATTTATATTAACCAGTCCTGTTTCAACATAGCATTTTGCGAGTTCTTCTTTTAAATAGAGTATAGGGTTTTGCATAAAGAACTCACTTTTGGTCTCAAACGTGTATTTGTGCAGTTGCATTCATTGGAGGTTCCCTCTTTGTTCTTCAACAATTTGCTGGTATAAATGGAGTTATTTACTTTTCATCATTGACCTTTCAAGATGTTGGAATTACGAGTAGTGCTTTAGCAAGTTTACCGGTTGGAGTTACCAATTTTGCAGGTTTGTTATTTTAAATTTATGTGAACTGGTGGATATAACAACATTCTTGAATAAACCCCTTATCCTTGTCACTTTGTGCTTATTCTTATTGGCAGTCTGTGCTTCTTACTTAATTGACAAGGACCGAGGAAAGATGCTCCTGATTGGAAGTTACACAGGAATGGTGAGTGCCCCGAAAAAGCCTGATTGCACAGACTTGCACATAATGTACCGTTTGACACCGAGAGAGAGAAGATTTATGTTTCTTGAGTTGAACATGCAAAGCTTCTTTATCCAGTGGAATTTATATCTCTTTTACCTCGATTATCTAATGATTAAACTGACAGAGAGAAGCTATCTTAACTTCATGCTGTGGAGTTCTTTAATCTTTTATCCCATATTTTGTTATAATTTTCTAGTACTTGAGCTGGAATTCTCTTTGCTTCTGGGCAGGCTGTTTCTATGTTTATCGTGGTCGGTGCAATCAGTTTCCACTTGATGAACAACTAAGCCACAATTTTTCTATACTGGGAACTCTCTTGTAAGTTGTACACGTTAGTTTGCTTTTCAGGATATACTTTCTTCCCACCCCAAGTAAAATAAAAACTTCAGATACCATGGCATAACATGTGAAGAACTCTGTCTTTTATTAATTCTTCCTTTCACGGGTTTTGTATTTGTAGGTATATATTCACCTTTGCAATAGGAGCTGGCGCGGTTACTGGCCTTATTATACCGGAACTTAGCAGCAACAGAACATGCGGGAAGATCATGGGTTTCAGTTTTATGACTCATTGGGTGAGGACAAAAAACAATTAACCGAGTTATACTGCTTATAGTAACTTTTAATCTCTCCAATTTTCGGTTACCCTACAATGGCTTCCGCATTGGCGATTGAACTTCTATTCCACTTCTTCAGATGTCTGCCCCTTCTGCTTTTTTCTTTTTTTCCCCTTTTCTTCTGTGATAGTGAGCTTAGTATTACTTATCCATGTTCACTTTGATTCAGGTTTGCAATTTTGTGGTGGGTCTTTTTTTCCTATACTTGGTGGAGAAATTTGGAGTTGCTCCAGTTTATGCCTCCTTTGGTGGACTCTCCTTGTTGGCAGCAATATTTGCTTTTTATTTCACTGTGGAAACCAAAGGGCGATCCCTTGAGGAAATTGAAATGTCATTAAACCCCAACTTCAGTGCCAGAGATGAGTGATCCTATATGCTTTCTCAAAATGTAGCAAGACAAACAACACACGGATGGTGAAGCTAGGCCGCAATTCCTAAGACGGGCTCTAAAAGGCTGCAATTATCTCTGTCTTTTGCTTGTACGTGCCATAACTTTTTACTCAGGCCTAATAAAATTGTAACGGTGTTGCTGGGTTTAAGTCTACGGGGCTGGCTTTTCTTGTTTGCATTGAACTACATGTATAATCTGTACGGATGCAGACATGTCAGTTCAATCATCAACCCCTTGCAAAAAAACCCTTCGGTGTTTAGGAGAGTAGTTTAAACCATTAAAGTTTGAATTATAATATTGTAGTATGTAAGAGTTTTAAGCTGTAGTTTATTTTTGCGTTATACTATAACATGTAAAAGCTTTATACTGTTTGTGGTTTAAATATAGTGGTTTGACCCATTCTCATTAACACCCTTCATCCTTTTTTTTAATCTTCCATTTGGCTTGAGGAACCATGTTATCATTGTCAAGAGTAAGAAACTTTAGAAGATGAATCGCTAATGTGGAATGAAAATACTCCTTTTTTTATAAATAAAAACAGTTGGTGAAATGGCGTCGTTTTGAGTCAATAAATATCCCTCTTGATGCAAAAATTATGGGGTGTTTGGAACTTTAGTTTCAATCTATCAATTACAACTTGTGAACAATGTAAAGTTCTCAATAACTACGGTAAAAAGCAAAAAATTGTTACAATATAAGGCTTTTATATGCTACAGTTTTTATATTTAAAACATCAATTACAACTGAAATTTTAACGCAAACTTAATAGGTTTTTTGGCAAGTATGTTAAGAATCAATTTTTTAGTTCAAAACATTGTATCATGTGTGAGATTTATATTGTAATAATTTTTTACTTTTTTACGGTAGCATACAAGCTTTATATTATTTAGTAACTAAAAAGTTTGTACTAATTATAATTGTCAAACACCTATAAATGAAGAGTAAAATATCAAAAACACGACAAGCCCAGTAAAGCAGAACAAGTGACCATACCGCAATAAAATAAAATCTTCCGAATAACTTATTTTATGTTTGTGTTATAGTTTCAAAAACAACTCAAACTTTCATATTTAGGTGTTTCTTTTAATAGAAATTTAAATTTTTATTTTAACTTTATATTTAAATCTTTGACTTAAACCGGCATTAAAGAGGTAGAGAACCAAATCATGAAGAATCAACAGTTGCGGTTAGACTCGACCTAAGTTTCACTTTTTGCGCATTTTTAAACCTGCTAGTGATAAGCACGCGTAAACGCCTATATTTTTTATATTTCTTTTAGAATTTAGATATATTTCTTTTAGAATTTAGATTTACTCATTTTTATTCCCCTAATAGTTTAATTTTGTAAAAAAAAAAAATTTAACAAAGCATATTTAAAAAGGAGAAAAGTTGTTAGCATGAAAAATTCGATAGTAAATTATTGATAAGGTACATATCAAAAAAGTATTTTGAGAGGACTGCATAACAACAAAACATCTAAGAAAAAAATTATTTTAGGGGAACAATTAAGAAAAAACATTTGTAAGTGGCATAATTAGAAAAAATTTAGCTGAAAAAAATGTTTGGGTTGGTTAAGGATAAATTATCTGACACCTTCTGTGTTTTATCTAAATTACAGAGACAAATTATAGAGACAGCTCGTAGATCAAAACTAATTACATTGACACCTTTGAGCTTGACTCTGCTAACTTTTTATATAAAATGACAAAAATACCTCTCAAACCTTAGTAATTGATCTAAAAGCACTAAATAACAACCATTTATTTTTTTACAAAAAAAAAAATCAAAATCAACAAAAAAAAAAAGAAACCCAAAAGAACAAAACCTTTGTTTTACCCACAAAAAATCTAAATCTTTTCAAAACAAATAAAAATTAGGAATTAAAGAAAAAAACAGCACTTTCAAAAAAAGAAAGGAAAAAAAACCAACCCTCCTTCACGTCACCCCTTGCCGGCGACCCCCTCCCTCTCCCGAGAGCCCCGTCGGCCCTTCTCTAGCAGCCTAGCTTAGCCCGATGCACAACCTTCTACTTGTGTCCCCTGCCCGTTGCACCTACCCTATCCCGTCAAGCCCCTTCCCAGCGGTCGTGCCTCCCCCATTCCCAAGACCCCCACTCTCTTCTGATCTGCCTCTTGATCTCCATCTCCAGATTTCCCTCTACAGGCATACATCGGAGAAGCCCCTATCCCGAGACCAGCCCTAACCAAAAATGGCCCACCTACTACCCTGTCACACCCCCTTAACTCTAGTGCCCACCTCGTCTCGTCACTAGAGCCTAAATTGAGAAAGAATAGAGAGAAAGAGAAAGAGATGGATCGAGAGAAATAGATAGATAAAGGGATAGAGCAAAGTTATTTTTTTTATTTTTCTATTTTTGGTTCTTCAATTTCTTTTTTTACGCATATTTTATTTTTATTGTAGGTTTTTTTTTCTTCTTTAGATATTTTTTTAAACATATATACTTTTTATTTTTAATTTTATTATACTTGTAATAACAAGGAGAAATTTATTAAAAAAATTTAATATTTAATTAGGTTTAATTAATAAATTTGTCTTTAAAAATTGTATTTTTTGTAAAAATTATGATAATATACAAATTAGCAATATTAATAGGAAACTCCATTACGAACTTGACTCAATGTTGAATATTGTTAATACAGATTTTGTGAATCTAAATACTCAAAAATTTGTAAATAATATCCATAAAATAAATTTTATATCACAAGTAATTATAGAAATTGTGATATAAATGGATGGGTAATTGAGATAAAAATAACATAAGAGTCTACCAAAATCCTAAATCAGTACAAAAAGGGGGTCCAATGCGGTATAGATATACTGTTAAGTGAAAACACAGATATAAGAAATGTTATGTTTGGCCTCCAAAAATAAACCAAAGGCAAGTAGAATATTTTATACGGTCTAAGAATATGTTTTGCACTGATTTTACCACAACAGTATAAAAAAATATTGTGTGGTGAAAAATTATACTATGTAAAATTTTAGGCCCTATCAAGTGGACTCCCATTGAAATTTTATTGGGCCATCATACCATGAAAGGTGGTCCAATCACACCTAGCCACCTTAAGTAGCCCACTTGATTACTTGGTGAGTCACCAAACAAGATAAGCATGAAATAAATTTAAAACAAGCCAAATTTTTCTCATTTCTTCTCTTTCAACCCCACGGCAACCATTAAAGCTCTATTTCAAAAATTTTCTCAAACCCAAATCTTTGCAAAATTGGCCCTAATTGAATTCAAGAAGCAAAGTTCAAAGGATTTTATCAAGTTTGAGGTAAAAACCTAAACTTTTTTTTCAAGTTCTCCTAGGGTTTAAAATTGGCCCTAATTGAGTTCAAGAAGCAAAGTTCAAAGGATTTTATCAAGTTTGAGGTAAAAACCTAAACTTTTTTTTTCAAGTTCTCCTAGGGTTTTTCTTGGGTTAAGAGGGAAATTTGATTAAAGATATTTTTGTATGAAAAATGCTTAGGAAAAGTTTCAAAGGAGCCCTTGGAAAGGCTAGAATCACAAATTTTCCTTTGGGTAAGTTTTAATTTCTTAAACTTAAGGTTTATTTGGTTTTTGTTTTAATTTTTATTATTTCAAAAAGCATGTGGGTATTCAAGCAAGATTGTGATTGAATTCCATGGGTATATGGTTTATGGCATGTTGATATTGTTGAAATTAGGGGTTAAATGTGAAAAGTGTTGGTTTATGCAAAATAGGTTAGTTTTGTAATTTTGATGTTAGATTTGCAAAGATTAGACATTTGGCATGAAAATGGTTTAGGAAAAGGTTGAAACTGCCTTCACAGTGGTGGAAATGTTGTTTTAAAATGGATTTTTACGAAAATGACCCAATGACTAAATTGCAAAGAAAAAGTTTTTCTCGACAAATTTAAAAAATGACCAAAAACACCCTGTGTAGTGAGAATTTTAAAAAAGTTAAAACATAAAAGTTGTAGATCTCGAGAAAACTGTTAAAAATCATAGACGGTTGGTCAAAAATCGCGTTCGTTTGTGATATATTAATTTTGCAAAAATTTGTTAAAATTAGAAAAATTTTAAAAGGGCAAAAACGTCATTTTGTAAAAGGATTTTGGGTATGATATTTTAAGCAGAAACGATCTTTATGAAAAATGAAAAATTATGGTTTAAAGAGATTAATTCTAGTCCCGAGGGTAAAATTGTCAAAATTTTCAAATAAGGACAAATTGTAAAGTTTTATTAAAATGGGGCATTGATATAAAATAAGGAGACCCAACACCCTAGAGTATTATTTTAAGATCAATACGCAACTATTTTTGCTAAAATAGCAAATCGAGCTCGGAAAATTTATGAGACCCACCGAGGGCAAAATCATCATTTTTCCACTAGTAACCCGAATCACTCCGAAACATTCCAAAGGAAAAAAAAGGATTATTAGAAAGATTTTCACCCTTGGTTAGAAACGATAGAGCAGAGTAAGATAGATGTAAAAGAACCCGTGGTTATCGGAGTTGCATACAGTTATGCAGCTTGATCTACTAATTAACGATCATTTTGTATTGACACATAGAGGAAGTAGTGAAAATTTGGCTAATAGCGTTGTAATTGGTCAGACAGGACCCTAAAAGACTAGGAAAGAGGGGACTGAGGTCAACTTGTGCAGCAACCCAAACTAAGTAAGTACTAATCCCACCTACAGTATAAAATTATTGGTATAGAATATGCTATGCGTATATCAAGGTATATACATGTGTGTGTACAATAATATAAGTACCAGTGAGTATATTAACGTGTACTTGTGAGTATACAAAATAAGTACCTGTGTGTATATTATGTCGTATACCTATGTGTATATTAATGTGTACTTGTGAATATATAAAATATGTACTGGATGTACCATACAGTAGAAGAGTATTTATGTTTTGCATATAACATATGAATATGACCTCATGCATGGTATGATAACCATATTATTGGACTGGTAAATACACCACCAAAATTAAGAAGAGTGTCATATCGACTCTTGACTCAATAGGAGTTTAAGGTTATAGTATGGTCTCGGTGTCACGTAGACCTATGTGTGTAATGGTACAAACACTTGGGCCCTAGCTAAAGATAAGACATGAAAAGAATAAAGAATGTTCACAAGAAAGTATAATTGGATCATGCATTTTAGTGAATGTGCATGTGGACTACGTTGGGACTTCCTAAATGTAAGCTCACTTAGTATTTTATGTTGTAGGTATTCCCACTAAAAACCTCTCTCTCAAGTATTTAGCAAACAATATTGTAAAAAAAAGTTTGTTTGTGTAAATATATGTAGAGATTTGTATTTTGAAAGTTGTAAAAATCTGTATGTGTAAAATATTTTTAAAAAAATATTCTTAAGTTTTGCATCTATACGTAAGTAAGAAAAAGGTTTATCATAGCCCGAAAAAGATGGGTTGTCATAGTTGGTATCAGAGCGAAAATCCTGCCACCCTACTACATATTGCCATCTGCTCCATTGCCATAGCTCAAGTAAGATAGTTTAATTTTTAACATAGGAATACTGAATTATGATTCTATGTGAGAACGTGATGCTAACTAAATTAATAAATATAGTATATGGCAGAGCTGCACAATAATCATGACATAAAGGCGGACCGAAGAGCGGGTATTACCTTCTAGGAGATGATACCTCCGTGCTACTTTGGCAGTCGATGACCAATGGCCTTGACAGAGTGGTTCCATGAGATGGAAGTGATTTTCGAGACTTGCCATACCCCACTGCATCTATAGGTCCCATTAGCCTCAGGGCGACTGGCAAGGGAAGCACTGGAATGGTGGATGGGGCTCAGACCAAAAGAGCGGCAACATGACTGGGAAGAATTTAAAACGCAGATCTCTAAAGCATTCGCTCCGTTACCACCCACCAACCCTATACCAGTTCAGGTTAATCCTCATATTTGGGCGGATTGGCGCCATCGACTCTACATACGTATAGAACCGATCTAGGGTAGGTATGTAGGTGAATCGGTGGAGCATTACTTAATGAGATTCCATCAGACCATGATACCTTTGATCCCGCCTGAAATACCACTGCGATGAATTTGTGACCTTATATGGAGAGACCTTCCCGATGTAGTACAGCATCAGATGCAGTACCCAAGAGATTTTCTTAGCCTAAACGATTTTATTTTGTAAGTATTGCATGCTGAGCAAAACGTGGCCGTGCCTTTAGAGGATCCCCAGTGGAAATGGAAGATGATGATGAAGATGATGAGCTTGAATTTGTTCGAGTACCTCATGAACCTATTATTGCTAGTGACGATGAGTCTATGGATTCTAGTGAGGAGGAGGAGGATCCTGAAAATAGTGATATGTCAGTTGTAGAATTAGACTAGGAAGAAAATAGACCTATGAAGACTTTTATGTATTAAGATATATGTAGATGTGTAACTAGTACAGTTGTGGCTTTATTGCCCTTGTGGATGAGTGTACCTTAGGTAAGTGGTATCCTTTTGACGGTAAGGTATATGTTGGCCGGAAGAGATAACTGCTCATGGAAATGATATAAAAAGTTTATGTAAGAAAGGAAAGTAAGTATGTATGTTAGTCACTTATGTAATGTTATGGGAATGAAGAATGTAAAAGAAAAAGAAAGAAGTTATTGAAATGAAATGTATGAGATGAGATATTAAGTTTATGTTATTGTTCATGTTTGAATGTATTGATATTATTTGAAAAAAAAAATTAATAAATACTATTAAGTTAATAGTATGCGCTGACGTAATAACAAAACTGTACGGTAGGCATATAAAATTATTATTGATGGCTGATGCACACGGAGGGCCTGCGAACCCGATCTTGATGGCTATGATTGTTGAATTGCAACAGAAACTTCAGGCCCAGAAGTTAGAAATGCAAGGTTTAAGAGAACAACTAGCTAACTAGAATTCCATACCACCGGCACGCGCGAACTCTCCACCCCCAGTACCACCGCCTTAGCAAGCAGAACCAGCTGCTCTGACAGTATCTGCCACTGAATTTTATGAAAGATTTCGACGGATGAAGGCCCTAGAATTTGAAGGATCTACGAACCCATTGGAAGCCAATGATTGGCTAACCAACATAGAGAGGGTTCTAAAATTTATGGGACTCAATGATCATGAGAAAGTCTTATGTGCCTCATTTGCTATCACTAAGGATGCCAGGAGATGGTGGGAGTTGGTAGAACGTAGAAGGAACGTAGACGAAATGTCATGGCCAACTTTCATGGAGGAATTTGGAAGAGCGTATTTTAATGTGGAAACAATGGTAGCACAGCAAGAAGAATTTAACAATTTTCGACAAGACAATATGTCAGTGGCTAACATTGTGAAGAGATTTAATCAATTAGCATGTCTTTGCCCCAAACTAGTACCTACTGATTGAGAGCGGATAAGAAGACTGATGCTGATGTTCTGAACCGATATTGCCTTATAGTTGATAGTGGAGGGCAAGCCCCTAAGGATGTAGAGGATTGTATCGAACGGGCTACTAGAGCTGAGTTTAGAATTGCCCGTGATAAGGAGGAGAGAGCAAGAATTTTTAAGGTTCAAAAAGAGGAAAAAGTTTTAGTCAAACAGAGTCAAGCCTTACAAGCAAAAGGACAAGGAAGCATTCCGAGTCAAGGGCAGTCCCAAAGTTACCCAGCTGGATGTAACCGTAGCAGCAATAATAAGAGGAAATGGAATGTGAATAATCCAAAGAAGCAGAAGGGACAACCCCAAAAGAGGATCAATGATGGAGGGAATAGGAAACCTCTCTGCGGTCAATACAGGAAGAGGCATGCGGGAGAGTGCAAAGCTGGCACTAATAAATGTTTCATCTATGGCAAAGAAGGACACTATGCCAGAAACTGTTTTTCCAATCCCCAGAATTAGAATAATCAAAGTCAGCACTAAAAACTCAACTTCATGTAGTCCAGGCACAGATCGAAGGCCCTAACATCAGTTAGGGACATCTAGAGGCTCCGAAACCTAATGGATGAATTTATGCCTACACAAAGAAAGAGGATGACGCGAGAACTTCAATTGTGTTGACATGTTAGTTTTTTGTTGCCAACACTGATGCTTTTATTCTATTTGATTCTAGAGCACCTCATTCATTCACATCACCTAAGTTTGCTAAATAGATAGGAAATAAAGGAGATAGGATAGAACAGACTTTTAGAACTGCACTTCCCTCTCTGGAGGTATTAAATTCTGATTATTGGTTACGTTATGTACCCATCATCAATTGCGGAAGGGAATTGTATATCGATTTAATAGTAATTGATATACAAGATTATGATGTTATCTTGGGAATGAATTTCCTAGGAAAATACACTGCCAAGATTAACTGCCGACATCACAAGGTTACGTTTCGACCTTCCGAAAGTGAAAAGTTCGTGTATTCGGGGAAGATTCCTGAGGCACCAAAGGCGCTAATTTTGGCATTGAAAGCAAGGAAGATGTTGGAGAGTGGATGCACTGTGAATTTAGTAAATAAAGACCAAGAAGCTCAGTTAAGACCACAGAATGTCCCTATAGTAAAAGAATTCGTCGACATATTCCCTGACAAATTACCGGGTTTACCACCGGAGAGGGAGATTTCGTTCGAGATTGAATTGACGCTAGGTACAGCCTTGATTTCAAAGGCACCGTACCGTATGGCTCCAGGAGAACTCAAAGAGCTTCAGGTGCAATTACAAGAATTGCTGGACAAAGGGTTTATCCGACCGAGTCATTCCCTATGGGAAGCGCCTGTTTTATTTGTCAAGAAGAAAGATGGAACCTTACGGATGTGCAATGATTACCAGGAATTGAACAAGGTCATGATTAAAAACAAGTATCCACTTTCTAGGATTGATGATTTATTTGATCAATTGAAAGGAGCGTTTGTTTTCTCAAAAATTGACCTACGCTCTAGATATCATCAACTTCGAGTTAAGGAAGAGGATGTGCCAAAGACAGCATTCTGAACGCGTTATGGACGTTATGAATTCTACGTTATGCCATTCAGATTGACTAATGCCCCAGCAGCCTTTATGGATCTTATGAGCCAGATTTTCAAGGACTATCTCGACAAATTTGTCATCATGTTCATCGATGATATCCTCATTTATTCAAGAACGCCAGAGGAGCATGAGAAACACTTGAGGATTGTACTACAGTTGTTAAGAAAACATCAGTTGTACGCCAAGTTCTCAAAATGTGAGTTTTGGGTGGAAAAAGTTCATTTCCTAGGACATGTGGTGTCACGAGATGGAGTATTTGTCGATCCTTCCAAAGTTAAAGCAATAAATAAGTGGCCTACATCAAAAAGTGTTGTCAAAATCAGGAGTTTCCTCGATTAAGCGGGCTATTACCAACGTTTTATGGAAGGATTCTCCAGACTTGTAGCACTGCTTACGGCTTTTACACGAAAAGCAGCAAAGTAGGAATGGACCAAAACGTGCAAAGAAAGCTTTTAAGAGTTAAAAAGGCGACTCACAAGTGCACTGGTACTGACCATACCTGATCCAAACCTAGAAAATTTTGTGATCTATAGCAATGCATCAAAAACGGGCTTAAGAGCCGTACTTATGCAAAATGGAAAAGTGATTGCATATGCATCTCGGCGACTAAAAGATCATAAAAGGAACTACCCGATGCATGACTTAGAATTAGCAGCAGTCGTATTTGCACTAAAGGTTTGGTACCATTATTTATATGGA
Source organism: Artocarpus heterophyllus (assembly GCA_025403435.1). NCBI lineage: Eukaryota > Viridiplantae > Streptophyta > Magnoliopsida > Rosales > Moraceae > Artocarpus > Artocarpus heterophyllus. Next base: position 22,541,869 of record CM046348.1, on the reverse strand, counting down.
GCTAAATGCAAGATTTATACTGACCACTAGAGTTTGAAGTATATTTTCACACAGAAGGACCTCAATATGAGACAACGAAGATGGCTTAAGCTAGTTAAGGACTATGACTGCAAAATTTTATATCACCTTGGAAAGGCTAACCGAGTAGCTGATTCACTCAGTCGTAGAACAACTTCCTCACTTGTAATGGTGCAACTGATACCAAAATCTCTCCAAAGAGACTTGATAGAAGTAGGAATAGAGATAATCACGAGAGGACTAGCCAATCTATCATTCCGACCAGTTATCTTGGAGAATCTGAAGGAGCGACAAGAAACATATCCATCACTGCTCAAATATAAGATTGAGGCCTTTGAAAACAAAGAAGTAGAGTTTAGCATCTTGGAAGATGGCATTCTCTGTTATAAAGGCAAATTATGCATTCCCAATAATGAAGAGTTAAAGGGGCAGATACTGGAGGAAGCTCATGAGGCACCGTATGCTGCTCATTCAGGAGCTACCAAAATGTACCAAGATTTGAAAGAGCACTATTGGTGGCATGGAATGAAGAACAATATCACACGATTCGTCAGTAAATGTCTCACGTGTAAAAAAGTGAAAAGTTGAACATCAACGACCGGCAGGCGAACTACAGAAGATTGAAATTCTTGAATGGAAATGGGACCAGATAACTATGGATTTGGTGATTGGGCTACCCAAAACTACGGGAGGACACGATGCTATATGGGTAATAGTGGACAGATTGGCCAAATCGGCACACTTTTTACCCATTAAACTTAGCAGTTCTATAGAATGATTAACTGAATTGTACATTGCCCAGATAGTTAGATACCATGGAATTCCAAAGTCCATTATTTTCGATCGTGATGGACGGTTCACTTCCAAGTTTTGGAGGAGTGTTTACCAAGCAATGGGAACGAAGCTGACCTTTAGTACAGCTTTCCACCCTTAAATGGATTGTCAGTTTGAAAGAACCATTCAAACTCTTGAAGATATGCTGAGAGCCTATGTGTTAGATTTCAAGGGAGGATGGGATAAAAAGCTTCCATTGATCGAATTTGCTTACAATAACAGCTATCAAACCACAATAGGAATGGCTTCATACAAAGCCTTCTATGGGAGAAGATGTAGATCGTCACTGCATTGGGTATGAAACTAGAGCAAAAGCGTTATCGACTACAGATTTCGTGCAAAGGACGACGGAGGATGTGAAACTAATCCGTCAACGGATGGAAATTGCTTTTAGTCGTCAGAAGAGTTATGTTGATCGATGACGAAGACTCCTAGAGTTCCAAGTAGGGGATTTGGTCTTTTTGAAAGTAACGCCAATGAAAAGGGTAGTAAGATTTGGGAAGAAAGGAAAACTCGGCCCAAGGTTTATTGAACCATTTGAAATTCTGGAAAGAGTAGGCAGTGTGGCTTACAAATTAGCTTTACCTCTTGAAAGGGCATCAGTACATAACGTGTTTTATGTATCTATGCTAAAGAAGTATTTACATGATCCCTCACATGTTCTGCAACCTGAAGAAATTGATGTACAAGAGAATCTATCCTATGAAGAGAAATCAGTTCGTATTCTGGCTCGAGAAGAAAAGGAACTAAGAAACAAGAAGATACCTCTCGTCAAAGTTTTGTGGCGCAACCAACAAGTGGAGGAGGCAACTTGGGAGCGAGAGGATTGAATGAGAAAAGTCTACCCCGAATTGTTTTGATTTTTGAGGATGAAGATTTTTAAGGGGGTAGGTTGTAATGACCAGGAGAAATTTATTAATAAAACCTAATATTTAATTGGGTTTAATTAATGAATTTACCCTTAAAAATTGTATTTTCTATAAAAATTGTGATAATTACAAATAAGCAGTATTAATAGGAAACTCCACTGCGAACTTGACACAATGTTGGATATTGTTAATACAGATTTTATGAGTCTAAATATTCAAAAATTTGTAAATAATATCCATGAAATAAATTTTATATCACAAGTAATTATAGAATTGTGATATAAATGGATGGATAATTAAGGTATAAATAAGATAGAGAGTCTACCAAAACTCTAAACTAGTGCAAAAAAGGGATCCGATGCGATATACATATATTGCTAAGTGAAAACACAAATATAAAAAATGTTATGTTTGGCCTCCAAAAACAAACCAAAGGCAAGTAGAATATTTTATACAAACTAAAAAAATATTTTGCATTGATTTTACCACAACAATATAAGAAAAATACTATGTGGTGAAAAATTATACTGTGTAAAATTTTGGGGCCTACCAAGTGGACTCCCATTGAAATTTTATTGGGCCACCATGCCATGAAAGGTGGCCCAATCACACCTAGCCACCTTAAGTAGCCCACTTGATTACTTGGTGAGTCACCAAACAAGATAAGCATGAAATAAATTTAAAACAAGCCAAAATTTTCTCATTTCTTCTCCTTCAACCCCACGGCAGCCATTAAAGCTCCATTTCAAAAATTTTCTCGAACCCAAATCTTTGCAAAATTGGCCCTAATTGAGTTCAAGAAGCAAAGTTCAAAGGATTTTATCAAGTTTGAGGTAAAAACCTAAACTTTTTTTTCAAGTTCTCTTAGGGTTTCTCTTGGGTTAAGAGGGGAATTTGATTCAAGGTATTTTTGTATGAAAAATGCTTAGGAAAAGTTTCAAAGGAGCCCTTGGAAAGGATAGAATCATAAATTTTCCTTTGGGTAAGTTTTAATTTCTTAAACTTAAGGTTTTTTTGGTTTTTGTTTTAATTTTTATTATTTCAAAAAGCATGTGGGCATTCAAGCAAGATTGTGATTGAATTCCATGGGTATATGGTTTATGGCATAATAAGATTGTTGAAATTAGAAGTTAAGTGTGAAAAATGTTGGTTTATGCAAAAATGGGTTAGTTTTGTAATTTTGATGTTAGTTTTGCAAAGAATAATGATTTGGCATGAAAATGGTTTAGGAAAAGGTTGAAACTGCCTTCACAGTGGTGGAAATGTTGTTTTAAAATATATTTTTACAAAAATGATCCAAGGACTAATTGCAAAGACAGTTTTTCACGACAGATTTAAAAAATGACCAAAAACACCCCTATGTAGTGGGAATTTTGAAAAAGTTAAAACATGAAAGTTGTAGATCTCGAGAAAATTATTAGAAACTATGGACGATTCATTGAAAATTGCGTTCGTTTGTGAGATATTAATTTTGCAATAATTTGTTAAAATTGAAAAAAATTTTAAAAGGGCAAAAACATCATTTTGCAAAAGGATTTTGGGTATGGTATTTTGAGCAAAAATGATCCTTATGAACAATGGAAAATTATGGTTTAAAGAGATTAATTCTAGTCCCGGGGGTAAAATTGTCAAAATTTTCAAATAAGGAGCAAAATTGTAAAGTTTTATTAAAATGACGCATTGATGTGAAATAAGGAGACATGATACCCCAGGGTATTATTTTAAGATCAATACGTAACTATTTTCGCTAAAATAGCAAAATCGAGCTCGAAAAATTTAAGAGGCCCACTAAGGACAAAATAATCATTTTTCGACGAGTAACCCGAATCGCTCAAAAATGTTCTAAAGGGAAAAAAGGGATTATTAGAAAGATTTTTGCCCTTCATTAGAAATGATAGGGTAGAGTAAAATAGGAGTAAGAGAACCCGTGGTTATCAGAGTTGTATACAGTTATGCAACTCGATATACTAATTAACGATCATTTTATATTGACACATAGAGGAAGAAGTGAAAATTTGGCTAATAGCGTTGTAATTGACCAAACAGGGCCCTAGAAGATTAGGAAAGAGGGGACTGAGGTCAATTTACACAGCAATCCAAACTAAATAAGTACCAATCCCACCTACAGTATGAAGTTATAGGTGTAGAATATGATATATATATATATATACATATATATATATATATATATACCTGTGTGTATATCAAGGTGTCTACCTGTGTTGTACAATAATATAAGTACCGGTGAGTATATTAACATGTACCTATGAGTATACAAAATAAGTACCTGTGTGTATATTAATGTGTACCTGTGAGTATATAAAATATGTACCTGGGTGTACCATACAGTAGAAGAGTATTTATGTTTTACATATATCATATGAATATGACCTCACGCATGATATGAAAACCATAATAATTAAGAAGAGTATCGTACTGACTTCTGACTCAAGGGGAGTCTAAGGTTATAGTATGGTCTTGGTGTCACGTAGACCTATATGCGCAATGGTACGAACACTTGGGCCCTAGCTAAAGATAAGATATAAAAAGGATAAAGAAAGTTCATAAGAAAGCATAACTGGATCATGTATTTTAGTGAATGTGCATGTAGGCTGTGTTGGGACTTACTGGACGTAAGCTTACTTAGTATTTCATGCTGTAAATATTCCAACTAAAAGGTTAGAATAAATTCACTGATGAGCTGACGGAGGGATGTGAGTAATGTGCAGAACTGTGTATGGATGCTGCCATAGACCTGTTTTTGCTATAACATATTTTAAGTTGTTTTGAAACGTGTGGTATAAAAACTGTAATATAGTTAAGTAAGACAAAATCTCTCTCAAGAGTATTTAGCAAACAATATTGTAAAAGGAAGTTTGTTTATGTAAATATATGTATAGGTTTGTATTTTGAAAGTTGCTAAAATCTGTACGTGTAAAATATTTTTTAAAAAAATATTCGTAAGTTTTACATTTATACGTAAGTAAGAAAAATGTTTATCACATCCCAAAAAAAGCGGGTTGTGACAATACTTGTGAGCTTTTATGAAAAAAAATATAGCATTTAAATGATGCTTTAATGAGATTTAGTTAGTTTTTAAGTAGTAAAAAAATACAAGTTTATAATAACATGTCTTATTTTATTTTCTTAAAAATATACCATAAAAATCAAGAAATTCTTTTTTTAAGGGAAGAAATTATTTTTATGAGAGTTAAAATTATAGTTAAAAGTGTATAAAAATCAATTGAACTCAGTTAAAAAAACAATTGAACTTCTTTTGGACTAATTGTTATCTTCGGAGAAGAGGGAAAAGGAAAAGAAAAGAAAAGAAAATATTTCAATTTGAGTGAAATTGAAGTTACAAATATGTATAAATTATTTAAATTTATTTTTAATATCAAAGAAAGGTAAAATTATCATTTTCAATAACATAAATAACTAAAAATGTTTTTAATAGATGGAGGGACATGTTTTGCATTTTAAACAAACTTAACGGTCAAAACTACTGATCAACTCACGATCAACTAATAGATGGGGTCTCTCTGTAATTTTTTTTTAAACAGTTAGTGGGTCTCAATATGATTAGTTTTAGTGCAAGGCGTGTCTCAATGATTTGGGTAAAACACATGGGATGTTAGTGTAATTTATCGAGTGTAATTTACCCTTGGCTAATCTCATATTTGAGGAAAAATATTTTAATAAAAGTATGTTAAGGAGGAAAAAAGTTGCTTAAATAGAAAGGAACATAAACAAAAATTGAAGGACGTATTTTAAAAAATAACATTTTAGAGAGTGCAAAAGAACACACAATAAGAATTGATTCAAAAAGTATTTTGATGATATATATGTTAAGAAAAATTGTTTAAGGAAATTGAATTAAAACATATAAAATATTAGGAGACAAAGGAATAAAAATAAAACATTGGAGATGCAAAAGGAGGGATTCAAATCCTCCTTATAATTTTGGTGTTCTAAATGGTGTCCAACGAATCATATTATGACACGTCATTTAAAAAGTTTGAAATATTGTTTAATTTATTGTTATGTTTTTCATTAAATAACGTGTCACAAAAAATTAGATAGATGATTTGAGTCTGGAAAGGAAGGAGGACAAAAAACGTGGGGAAGCTTTGTTAGCAGTAAAGAGGCTTTGCAAGAGAGCAAAGGAAAGCTTTTTAATTTGAGAAATGTTAAGGTCACTCTATTTATCACTCTCCCTTCTTCTTTTGTCACATGTCATAACACTTTCTTATGAAAATAAACCATAATTACATACTATTGTTTTACTTTTTATTACAACTTTACCACCCAATACTTTTATTACTAAAAAGACATTTTTTTTTCAAATTTTATTAGACGATTATTTTTAAAGCAGGAATTAGTTTTTCAATAAGAAAATAAAAAAAGAAACATATATATATATAGTCATATACATTTATATAACATATAATTATATACAAATAAAATACATTCATATAAAGTCATATGTATATATGTATATATAACGATTATTATAATTGGACATACTATTTGTTGGGTAAGCATTATGTGACGTATGTACATGCATATAAATATATTCTAAACAAGTCGTACTTGTTCGGAGCAAAAATAATAATGATAATAATAATAAAGTCGTATTTGTTTATACGTACTAGTATACATAACCTTAAAAAAATTGCAAGTTTTGCAGGCCTCGTATATTGCAAAACAAATTGATTAAAAAAACCAATAACATACTTATAATTTTTTTAAAGAACACGGTGTAAGAATAAAATGACAAAAAAAAAGTTAGGAATATTATTTTTTTCTTCTTACGAATAATGGTAAGGTAAGTATATTAAAGAGTGTCTCTCAAATATAGATACATATATATATATTAATGAGTGGTAAAGTCGTAACAAAAGGTAAACTTGGTTTGTAGTGATGGTTTTTTTTTTTTTATTATTATTGGAAAATATAATAATATGTGGCAAGAGAAGAATGTAGATAGTGATAAAAAAAAGTAAGCCTAGCATTTTTCTTTTAATTTTCATATCTAAAGACTCTTGTGAGTTTTATTTAAGCAAATTGCTATGTTAGTCTTCAACCTTTTATGAAAAGTATTATTTTGATTCCCAATTTTTTTTATTTTTTATTTTTATCAAACCAACCTCAACCTTTTATTTTATTTGTTGAAGGGCGTTTCAACAGTCAAAATGTTAAGATTGACTGTTTAAGATTGTTAGGTATTATTTTTAATTATAATTATTAAATTACTTTTGAAATAATTGATCATTAAAAAATTAAGAGTAAATCATATCCATTGATTCAAAAACACCAAATCACAACCATTGTTTTGATTTTTACCTAAAAGAAAAAATAAAAACGAAAACCCAAACCCAAACCTAGCAGCTCCTCTCTCGTCGCAGACTCTCGCCTATTGCTCCCCTCCCCAGCCCACGATCCCTCCTCTGTATCCAATCCCGTCAGCCCTTCCCTGTCAGAATCATCCAAACCCTGAACCGCAAGTAAATCAAACTAAAAATCTCTCTTTTTTTTTTTTTTCTAAAATTTCAATCCAAAATTTATAAAATCAGAACAAATCTCAAAAAAAAAAAAAAAAACCACCGCCATTGTTAGTGTCAATCTTGATGAAGAAGCTCACGACCGAGGAGATCGCTTTGGGGGCGACTCGAGACAGAGGAGATTGCGAGGTAGGGTATGAGCTCGCGATGAGGGGACGTTATGAGGGGGTTGTCGGCAAGGCAGGGTTTTTTTTTGGGGATTTTTTATTAGCATGAATTGAATTGTGGAAAGTTCAGAGCTATTTTGATCTGTATGTGAACTCGTCTCTTTTAGAGTGCCTTTGTTGCTTCTTTTTTGTTGCACATACATATTTGAATGAGAACCATAAGGGAAGAGGAAGACGAAGAGGACGATGCAGGCCTTGGCGAGGAATTGAAGAGGAGGAGCGAGGTACTCCACACGGAGCCAAACCTAAGCGTTGGGTGTGATGAGGAGAGGTTGATGGGGTTGGGCGTGGGGGAGTGATTGTCGTTGTGGGAGGGGGGCAGTGGGTAGGGGTGGGCGATGGGAGAAGAGCTACTGGGTTTAGGTTTTTGTTTTTGTTTTTTATTTTTATTTTTCTATATTTGTATTTTAATATTATTTATTATTTTTATGTTTTAATTTTAATTTTTAAAAAAATATTATATACTTTTCTAAAATGACCTTACTAAAGACATGATGTGCAGTTCATATAATACAAAAGATTATAGAAGTCGTTAAATTAGTCTCTCAGTAACTAAAATAAAAAGCTAAGGTCGGTTTAATTAAAAAATTAAAGACCAAATACTTACTTTTGTGAAAAATTATCAATTATGTAGTAATTAACCAGTTTTATTTTTTCAGAGAATTTCTAAATTTGAGAGCCAAAGTCCTTTCCAATGCAACCATTCAAATCTTTGAGCCATAGTTTCCAAAAGGATTGAAGATATGAATTACACAACGGTAGCTGTCGAGAATTCAAGCTTAAAAGTTAAAACATACCCCAATTGCACAAACCGACAATATCATTAACTCATTTTCTTTCGTATCATGATTTGCCTTAACTTTGGCTGGCAGTACAAATGTCAGCATATGCTCACGTGCTCACGTGCCATTAAGAAATCATCAATTCATTTTTTTTTTTTTGAAATGAATGATCAATTCAATTTCAGGTATTTACAAATTGTAACTGATGCCCAAATTAATATCAAAATTGTGACAATAAACTATTTCAATCCTGCTAGTCAAACGTGACCTAATCACTTATCACAACCATTTAAATCTAGCCTGCAAAACTGATTCTAGCCGCCGGGCGCCGACGGTCCCTGTTACTGGGCCCACTATTCAACGACCGAATTGCCACCGTCGAATTCGTCAAGCTATCATACATTCTCATCAAAGTCAACGGTCCGGTTTTAGATCTAACATCGTCCAAAAAATTCGAACGTGGCACATGGACCCCACAGTCTTCTGGTCTTTGCCACGTGGACGACTCACCAAATTACCGTTTACGCGTCAGTTTCCAGCAAACTGTGACCTTCGTAACTCGTTCTTATGGCTTTTCTCTGAAAGAAAAAAAAAAAAAAAAGGAGTTTCGAGCTTCCGTAAGGAAAGTAGGGTTTTCTGCAAGATTTCAGTCGCGCAACAATGGCGTCGCCCGAGAACGGCGGTGACGACCACGTGGTGGAGCTGAGCGTTCGTGAGGTATTGGCGTCGGAAATGGACTCCGGCGAAGTTTCGGAGGAGATAAGCCCTCTGTTGTCGCAGTCTGAGAGGCCCAAAATTAACATTTTCACGGTCTCATATCCCCGGAGAAAACCTAGGGTATGAATTATCGCTTGTTAATATTCACTTTTGCCTCTATTTGATTTTTCATATTCATCACAGTTACGTCCTGTTTGGTTGCTGGGAAAATTGAGGAACAGGAAATTGCTTAAACGTATTATAGTTTTCTCGAGAGGTCAATTTTGCTTTATTGAAACTAAGAATCAAAGGGGTTTAGGAAAAGAGAAGCAAATAAGTAGAACCTAAAATGGTTTTTGGTATGTTGAACTGGTTTTGATTGTTTTTATGTAGGAACAAGTTCCGAGATTACCCGAAGTGGAGACATCTCCAATTACGCAATTTATTTTGTGGATATGGAGTGGATCTAGATACTCGGGTCTCCTGTGTATGGCAGTTTCATCTATCATCTACTTTCTCATGGGAGTCATTTCTGATGTTTTCTCTGGTTAGTGTTACATAAGTTTTCTTGACATATGCAGATTGGTTGATATAAATAATATATGCTCATTGAAATTGAAAATTATGAGAAGCTAAATAAGCTATATGTAAAGGTTTTTTTTTATTTTATTTTTTTATTTTTAACTTAAGTTATGTATTCTGTTGCATCTCTAACTTACTTGTTTGGAATTGTTTGTGCGAACTGGTCATAGAAGCTCTATCGTGGAAATTTGCAATTTGATTTCTTGGCATAATTAGAATATTTTTATGTAGACTGAATAACTACTATAAATGTGGCATTCTAATCACCAAGAGAAGAAAATGTGTTGCATATGACCGAAATGGAAAAGAAAGCTTTGAAAGGGTTTCGTGGTTGTAAACGTGGTTATTTGCGATTTATATGCTAGATATCAAGAAACAGAAGAACCCGATTAATTATTATGATTTTTTTTTTTCTGTACTTGTCTTTGAAACTTGTCAAATTCTTTTTTCCTCGTGACAGTTCAGTCAATTCCTTTGTTTGAGACTGCATTTACAAGATGTACAATAATTTTGATTTCTTCATATATATGGCTAAGAAAAAGTGGACAGCCGATACTTGGGCTGGCAAATATTAGATCCCTTTTGATTTCAAGAGCCATTATGGGATACCTCTCTTTGATGAGTTTTATTTACTGGTAAGTTTGTTCAACTGCTGGTATTCTTATTTTCTGCTGATATAAAAAGCTTTACTAGCTCGATCATAGTAGCAATAACCAAAAGGCTGGCTAATTTTTATTTCAGCATTCAAAGATTACCTTTGTCTCAGGCTATAGTTCTAAGCTTTACAACTCCGATCATGGCTACAGTTATGGCAAGAATCATTTTACATGAGAAATTGAAAATTTCAGATATTGGAGGTTTGTATTATTTTATGTTTTATCTTTTTTATTGCTTTTAATTATGAACTTTAGATGTGAACGATGAGTTAATATGTCATGCACATAAAATACGTTGTAGAATTGATGTGACAAATGAGGAATATGTTTGTCGTTCTACTATGCATCTTCCACCTTCATGTATGATATGCTAAATTCAATGAGCCAATCAGATGTGAGGCTTATGGAATATTGTCGTAACAGTGAAGGTTAATTAATGCTGAGTTGACTTCCAATTATACAGAGTACAGCACCTGAGTAATATTTTACTTCTTCCTTCTTTAACTTTGAATGGGACTTCCATTTTTTTTTTAAGGAGCTACTTCTTGGTGGTTACTATTTCCCCCAGCATGATATTCTGAAGTAACAGAACTTTAATTCCCTTTTCTTAGGCAGGGAATGATGTTTGTTCAACTGTCTCTTTTCTTTCAGGTCTAGCTTGCAGTTTCTTTGGTGTACTCTTCATTTTCCGTCAAGTGCTTACTATACAAGGTACGGAATTGAGTTAACAGAATTTGCGCTACTTTGGGTGGTAGGACATTCGAATCATGCATCTATTTTTTAAAAAATAATTTAAACAGAAAATGAACAAGATCAGTTTATAGGGAACTGGAATAGGCTGGCAAGTATTTATTTTTTACAGATGCATGCAGGAGGCTTAACTAATAAAGGAGAAGGAAGCAATGCATATGTCAGGGGCAGTAACTACATATATGCAATCTTAGTTGGTATATTTTCAGTTATAACAGGTGGAATTAGCTACTGCCTTATAAGAGCTGGAGCTAAGGCATCTGATCAACCAATGTAAGACCACTGTTTGCTTCTTATTAAATATTGCCTACTGACAAATGGTTAAATAAGGGCTGTAGCAACGGCATTCAATCAACCAATTTGTGCTTCTCGTGACTTTTTCTACAAACTTTATTTTCTTTTCCACTTGATTTTTAAAATACTTTTTTTTTGTTCTTCACCTTGATATGAAGGGGTGAGATACAATGGTGCTAGCTTTTGCGTTGAAAAACCCTGAACACTTACGTCTTTGTAGTAAAAGTACCAGAATGCATCTGTTTCATGTAAAAGCATGGCCTTAAATGTTAAACCAGGAAATTGGTTCCTTTAGGTATTGTTTATGACGAAAAGAAAGAATCTTACAAAAATATATAATACAGTTTGCAAGACGGGAATACTGTATATATTTTTTCATGTTGCAATAGATAAATTTTTTCATGCTTATCCTGTGCGAATGTTGCAATAGAGTAATAAATTTTCTGCTTGATTTTCAGGGCTACTGTTTTTTCATTTGGCGTACTGTCCAGTCCTGCAGCTGGGATTTGTTTGTTTGCCTTTGAGGTATGCTGAACATTGCCACTAGAATGCTTTTCGTGTTTTTGTTGTTTTCTTTCGATTCTAATGTGTAATAGCTTTTACCAATAAAACTATACAGGTACGAACTTGGCTTTAGTAGAAAACTTAGAAGCTGGCTAATAAAGACTTATACATGAAGGCTCATTTATGTCATTATCTTGAGTTCTATTAGAGAAGCTAGCTATTATCTATTAACTTTTAGAGTATGGAAGAGTACAAATAAGTCGTTTCACCAAACTTTTGCTGTTGTCTTTGTTTTATATTAATTGAGCCAATTGTGTAGGATCCATAATGGCCAAGTTTAGGAAATTGTTGTTCTATTAGTGCTCGGTATTATTTTTCCTTTTCTTATATGTTACGAGTGAAATGTTTTTGTGCGCATTTTGCAGGATTTTGTTGTCCCAGGTTTTTATTCAATTACACTTATGCTTGTACTTGGTGTTTTGGCTTTTATTGCTGAGGTTGCTTTCTGAACCAAGTTTAGCTCAAGTAAAAAAAAATGCAATTATTACTACACTAAGAACACAATCTCACAATTTTATTTATCTCTCGATACAAAGCACTAGCATGTTTTAGCTTCTAACTCTCCTTGGCCAATGTCAGGTATTTTTAGCTCGTGCACTTCAGCTTGAGAAAACCAGTAAAGTTGCAAATATTCAATTCATTGAGGTGCTGTTTCTATTCCTGTTAATTATCTGATTTTCCCTTCTCTTCAAATAAATGCTTTGTTTTTAGTGGTTCAAAGAGAAATCGTATAGTTGCCATGCCCCAGTTATTATACTGAATGTTCTTCCCTATCTAACAACTTTTTAACAAATAATTCTGTGGATGGTCATTGGCCAATAACTAAATGACTAATAATAAAACAAGATCCTGACTTTCTGCAAATTGGTCGTTTTCTTGTTTGATTCTACGTCTGATTATACCTGAGTTCAGTTTGATTCTGGGCATGACTTCACTTTTTCAAGTCTTTTCACTAAATTTTTACCCAGTAAATCAGCTTAATGATGGAGATCTCTACCTTTCTGGATCTCACATATAAATTGTGGCATTACCCATGTTTTGCCTTTCCTTAATCTAATGTCATTTTGCTTTTTCCCTGAAAGATCCTCTGGTATTACTTCTACAAATCTTGATAACTTGCCCATATTTGGGGTTTTCCCATCTTTCAGGCTGTCCTATTGCAATTGTGGGGCATTGGTTGGTCAGGCCTAGCTCCATCTTTTGGTCGACTTGTTGGATGTCTTCTCATTGTAATTTCAGTGTGTAGCACTTTGTACATTGGACCTGACAAAGAAACAGAGTGAAAGATGCGGATTCTTCTGCCTTTCTTAAAAGGCATACGCACCTATTTTGGTCGCAAGTAATACGAGTCCTAAATTGTATGTGTTGTTGCTCTTGCATTTTTTACATATGGCCCAGACTAGCATTGCAATCAAGCAGCCATTTTAACAATTATGTCGTTTCGGGCTATAATAAAATTAAAACCACCTACTCAACCAACTTCTTGAAATATATGCTTTAACAATCTTTCTAGTAGTCTCTTTTTTAGTACCATATTAAAAAGACAACAATATTTGGACTAAACAATACTCATGAATCCTAACATGATGTAAAAGTTGATTAGATTTATACCCATTTGTTGGTTAAATCCCTTTATTTATTTATTTATTTTTATTTCTATAGAAAATAGAAAAGGGGCACAAGACACAAGTTCAATATTTGAGACTTGAAAAAGTTGGATTCTACTAGACCTTATATCCTCATTATAGAGGGTAAAAGAGCCGAAGAATCTTTGCAAAACCCAGGAGGGTCTATGGACTTATTGGGGCCAAGGTTGATATGTCACTGTTGATCCATTAATGGATGGGGAGTGACAACTCAGAGTGGAAAAGGAAATAAATTTTATGGCCAAAACAATCTGTATTCCTCAGCTGCACAAACTGTCTTTATTCCCATTCATGATTGATTATAATTTATGCCACAAAATGCCGGTCTAACACAAAACTTTTTGGTTTCTCACACAAAATAATTACAATCCCTGTTTAACTACACACTAAGTTTAAACATAACTCTCAAGTTGTCACCACTCCGGGCAATATATAAGCGAGCATTTGGGGTTTTTTTTTTTTTTTTTTTGCTTTTTTCTTTTAAAAAAAGGAGAGTAATTGCTTGGGGTTAGATATTGGTTGGTAGATAATAGATAAATATTTCAGTTTTTTTTTTTTTTTTCCTTCTCTCTAAGGCTCTAATCTATTAAGACGGCATTTGTTCCCAAAAGCATGGAACAATTACTGTACGGACTACAGTGTACATAAAATGGATCACGGGAAAAAATGGCGTTTGGCCTTAGGAGATTACCAGGCTGTGGTTTGTGCATACGCCCAGATTATTAGAGCTTATTACGCAATTGCCACTATCAACTATTGAGGGATAGTTTGGTAATTAAGTATAAAGGTAAGTGTTTTGTAGGGCAAAGGCTGTTGTGATTTTAGCTTGTTGGTTCAGGCGATGCATCAAAAAGCGGTTGTTTGTAATTGTATTTGTATGGCAGTGTTTGAAAGCTAACCAAAGTTATTCCAAATTCCAAAACGTCAAAAAAGTTGGACTTCATCTTCTATTCTTCGTCACCTATATATATATATATATATATATATTGTTAGTGAATTGGCAAATAACTTTGGAGTTGTTTTTTTCTCTTGGCTCTGTATAAAAACGTGTAAGTGGGTGATTGGTTAAGAACTTACATTGTTATTATTTGAGTGACATGTAAACACCTGATTGGTTATGATTTTGTAAAAGACCAAGTGTATAAGGTCGGTCAATATTGGGAAATAGAGAGAGTGAGATATCAGAGAGATTTTCTTCCTTCCTTCTCTGTTCTATATAACCAAAGGGGCTGGTGTGAGAAAAAAGGGGAATTTCTTTCTTCCTCTGGTATAGAGTATGAGAGTTGTAATTCCTCCGTTAGTAGGGCTTAATGAAAGTTGAGATGAGTGTTTCCAAGAGGACGTAGATCAACATTGATCGAACCTCTATAACTTCTTGTTTCTTCTCTCTTCTTTTCTTCTCTGTGTGTATGTGTGAGATTGTGTTTCTTTAAGTAATCTTGAAGTGTTACTAGAGAATATTGGCTGAGGCAAACCGTTAGATCAACAAACTGGTATCAGAGCCGGCGTTCTTGACCGAAAATGGGAACTGCTAAGTTTGATGTCGAGAAATTTACAGGGAAAAACGACTTCAGCCTATGGAGACTAAAAATGAGGGCTTTACTGGTTCAACAAGGGTTAGAGGATGCTCTCTCTCGCGATAGCAACTTGTCAGCGTCTCTGTCAGAAAAGGAAAAGAAGGATCTATTATCAAGGGCACACAACACTCTGATCTTGTGTCTTGGAGACAAAGTATTGAGAGAGATGTTGAAAGAAAAGACTGCTGCAGTAATCTGGGCGAAATTGGAAAGCCTATACATGACAAAATCACTTGCAAATCGTCTCTTTCTCAAACATAGACTATTTGCCTTCAGAATGTCACTAGGGAAATCGATAGAAGACCATCTAGATGATTTTATCAAAATCATTCTGGATCTTGAAAACATCGACATTAAAGTGGAGGATGAGGATCAAGCCTTGCTTTTGCTGAGGTCACTTCCAGAAAAATACGAGAACTTCAAAGACACAATGCTTTATGGCCGTGAAGCTCTAACATTGGAGGAGGTACAATCTGCCCTTATGTCAAAAGAATTAAACAAGAAAATTGATTCGATTGAAAACCATTCTGGAGATGGATTAGTTACTGTCAGGCAAAAATTAGACAAAAGAGGGTTCAAGAAAGACAAGAAGCTGCAAAAGGATAAGGCTGAAAAACGTTGTTTCATTTGTCACAAATTAGGGCATTTCAAAAATAAATGCCCAGAGAAGAAAAGAAAGCCAGTCAGCAAAGAACTTGGTGAAGCTGAAATAATTTCATATGGGTATGAGAGTGCAGAAGTTCTAATGATAGCAGAAAAATCAGAAGAAAAAGATTGGATTCTTGACTCGGGTTGCTCTTTTAACATGTGCCCAAATAAGGCATGGTTTTGTAAGTACAATAGTGTAGAGGGTGGTCAAGTGATTCTTGGCAACAATCAACAGTGTCCAGTTGTAGGCATTGGTTCTGTGAGATTGAAGACTTCAGATGGGACAATTAAACTTCTTCAAGAAGTAAGATATGTTCCTAATCTAAAAAGGAATCTTATTTCACTAGGAATGTTGGACTCAGCAGGATACATTTTCAAGGCTCAAGATGGAGTCTTGAAGGTTCTGAAGCGGTCAATGGTTGCCTTGAAAGGATGCTTGCAACACGGATTGTACATACTTCAGGGTGAAGTAGAGACAGGATCAGCCAGTGCAGCAACAAGGAGGCATATGTCAAGGACAACTCTGTGGCACAATAGATTGGGACACATTAGTGAGAGAGGCCTTCATGAACTTAGCAGACAAGGGCTTCTTGGAGGTGACAAGCTAACCAAACTAAGTTTCTGTGAGCATTGTATATTTGGCAAGGCACATAGAATTAAGTTTGGTACTGGCTTACATAGATCAAAGAGAACTCTAGATTACATTCACTCTGACTTATGGGGGGCTTCAAGAATTAAATCACACGGTGGGGCAAGATATTTGTTGACCTTGATCGATGTTTATTCAAGAAGACTATGGGTCTACATCTTGAAGAATAAAAATGAAGTGTTTGAGACCTTTAAGAAGTAGAAGGCTCTTGTTGAGACTCAAACTAAGAAGAAGGTTAAAAGACTAAGAACTGATAATGGGCTCGAATTCTGTAGTGATTGGTTTAATCATTACTGTGGACAATGTGCGATCTCAAGACACTTGACTGTAAGAAAGACTCCTCAACAGAATGGTCTTGCAGAACGAATGAACAAAACCATTCTGGAGAGGGTTAGGTGCATGTTGTCAATTGTAAGAATGCCAAAGACTTTCTGGGCAGAAGCAGTTGTTACAGCTGCCTTTCTAATAAACAGGTGTCCTTCATCAGCACTTGGGTTCAAAACACCAATGGAAATATGGTTTGGTTATCCTGCAAAATATAAAGTTTGAGGACTTTTGGGTGTATAGCCTATGCACATGTGGACCAAGGGAAACTTGAACCGAGAGCCAAGAAATGTGTTTTTCTTGGCTATCTTGAGGGGGTTAAAGGTTACAAGTTATGGTGTGTGGAGACAGGGTATCCTAAGACATTTGTAAATAGGGATGTAGTATTCAAAGAAGACTTATTCTACAATGACATAAAAGAGCTTCAAACATTGGAAATTAATAATTCACCATACAGCTATAGTCTAGATCTTGAGGTGGAGCAAGAACCGACTAACGATCAAACTGACAGCACTATAAGTGAGCATCATGATACTGATGAAGAGCAACAGTCAAGCATACACTCATCACAACAAGAATCTAGTGGCTACAATTTAGTAAGGGATAGACAAAAGAGGAACATCCGACCACCAGAGAGATATAATTTTGCTGAGATGATCTCTTATGCCCTTGCAACAGCAGTTGAGGTGAGTCAGTTGGAGCCATTAATCTACACACAAGCAGTTTCATGTAAGGAAGCTGAGAAGTGGATAGAGGCTATGGAAGAAGAATATCAGTTCCTACAGAAAAACAAAACCCGGGAGTTAATCACCAAGCCAAAGGGGCAAAAATTAGTTGGGTGCAAGTGGATATACAAACTGAAGGAAGGAATTCCAGGACTTCAGTTACCAAGATTCAAAGCTAGATTACTAGCTAAAGGATACTCTCAGCAGGGGGGTATTGATTACACAGAATTTTTCTCACCTGTGGTGAAATACAGCTCCATCAGATTGTTATTGGCCATAGTGGCGACTCAGAATCTTGAACTAGAGCAGTTGGATGTTAAAACTGCTTTCCTCCATGGCGAGTTGGAAGAAAGAATATTCATGAAACAACCAGAGGGTTTTGAAGCTAAAGGGCAGGAAGATAAGGTTTGTCTCCTCAAGAAGTCATTGTATGGGTTGAAACAATCACCAAGACAATGGTATAAAAGATTTGACATCTTTATGGACAAGGCAGGGTTCACAAGAAGTCTCTATGATAGCTGTGTGTACTTCAAGGTTTCCAAATCAGGTTATTTCATCTACTTGTTACTTTATGTAGATGATATACTTATTGCTTCATTAAATAAGAATGAAATTGATGAGGTTAAACAGCAGTTACATGATGAATTTGAAATGAAAGATTTGGGGCCAGGTAAACAAGTACTAGGAGTGGAAATAGAGAGGAATAGGTCAGTTGGAACTCTGTTCATATCTCAAAGAAAATATTTGAAGAAGGTACTTGAAAAGTTTAAAATGGACAAAGCCAAAGTAGTTACAACTCCCTTGGCCCAACACTTTAAACTATCAATGTGTCAGTCTCCAAAGGATGACCATGAATTAGCACAGATGGCAGGGATTCCATATTCCAATGTTGTGGGGAGTATTATGTACTCCATGGTCTGTACTAGACCTGATCTTGCTCATGCAGTTAGTGTGGTAAGTAGGTTCATATCTAAATCAGGCAAGGAACATTGGAAAGGAGTTAAATGGATATTAAGATATCTTCAAGGAACATTAGGCGTTGGATTAATGTATGGAAGTCTTAACAGGTCAGGAAATGGGCTTGAGGGATTTGTGGATTTTGATTATGCTGGTGATATTGACAGCAGGAAATCTCTCATAGGATATATTTTTCAATTTAATGAAAATACCGTAAGTTGGAAGGCCAATTTGCAGTCAGTGGTTGCCCTCTCTTCCACAGAAGCAGAATATATTGCAATGACTGAAGCGGTGAAGGAGGCCCTGTGGCTCAAGGGTCTTGTATCTGAGTTGGGCTTCGAGCAGGAAACTGTGAAGATAAGCTGTGATAATCAAAGTGCCATACATTTGAGTAAGAACCAAATGTATCATGAATGAACCAAGCATATAGATGTAAGATTGCACTTTATCAGGGATGTTGTTACTGGCAAACAAGTCAAGATTCAAATGATTTCCACAGAGGAAAATCCAGCAGATATGCTTACTAAAGCACTACCAACAAACAAGTTCAAGCATTGCTTAGACTTGGTTCAGGTTATTGGGAACTAGAAGAAGCCCGTGTGGCTAATATGGGAAACGAGCAACTGGAGAGCCAACAAATTATTGCCAAAGGTGGAGATTTGTTAGTGAAATGGCAAATAACTTTGGAGTTGTTTTTTTCTCTTGGCTTTGTATAAAAACGTGTAAGTGGGTGATTGGTTAAGAACTTACATTGTTATTATTTGAGTGACATGTAAACACCTGATTGGTTATGATTTTGTAAGAGACCAAGTGTATAAGGTCGGTCAATATTGGGAAATAGAGAGAGTGAGATATCAGAGAGATTTTCTTCCTTCCTTCTCTGTTCTATATAACCAAAGGGGCTGGTGTGGGAAAAAAAGGAAATTTCTTTCTTCCTCTGGTATAGAGTATGAGAGTTGTAATTCCTCCGTTAGTGGGGCTTAATGAAAGTTGTGATGAGTGTTTCCAAGAGGACGTAGATCAACATTGATCGAACCTCTATAACTTCTTGTTTCTTCTCTGTTCTTTTCTTCTCTGTGTGTATGTGTGAGATTGTGTTTCTTTAAGTAATCTTGAAGTGTTACTAGAGAATGTTAGCTGAGGCAAACCGTTAGATCAACATATATATATATATATATATATACACACACACTAATGGCGCCTCAATTTTACGGTGTCTCCCGTTTTGTCTTTGAAGTCTAAAAATTATCATTTTATCTTTTGAGCTTTTAAAACTTTTTATTTTACCCTTGAATTTTAAAAATGACTATTTTACTCTTACACTTTCAAGGATCCCCTTAATTTGTCTCCTTAATTTTTGATTTTTGTTCAAATAGACAGAATTATGCGTATATGATTCGCACATGGGTCACTTGTAAGGGGCAAAATGAGATTTTATTACTCCAAAGTTTTATTTCACGTTTACACTCTCGCTTGACGCCTTTGGTTTCTTATTTGAACTCTTGTTTAGGAAGGTTTACATGCACATATCCGATATCCGAATTTAAATATTAAAAAAGATGAGTTACATATTAAAGAGGAGGAGATATCAACGAACAATATTGAGAAGATATGTGCATACAGACTCTTCTTAAATGAGAGCAGATAAAAAAAGTTAAATAAGAGTGTAAACATAAAACAAAGTTTAGAAGTGACAAAAATTTCATTTTTGCCCTGACAAGTGATATTTGAATCACGTAAGCTTAATTACGTATATTTGAATAAAAAATTAAAATTTAAGAGACAACGTAAGAGGAGCTTTGAAAGTCTAGGGTCAAATGGTCATTTTTAAAATTCAGGGGACAAAGTGAGAAGTTTTAAAAATTCATAAGATAAAATAGTGATTTTTAAAGTTTAGAAGACAAAATAAGAGACGTCTTAAAGTTGAAAAGCCATTAATGTTAATAATCTTATCTTATTATTATTATTATTATTAAGTTTCCTCGCAGTTCAACAGCCACATTTTATGAAGCAAAGTGCCCTTTTTGTTTTGTTCTTTCTCCCAAGTCTCCGAATTGTTACCTCATGTCGTTTTGCTCCTCTTCATGCGTTTTCAAGACCTGTAGGTTTCTTCTTAGAGAGAGAAAGAGGGAGATAGGGCGAAGGTTTGTAGGTTTCTTGATAGTGGGTTATCATTTTTTAAAAATGAAACTTCATTTAACTAAAAATAGTAGAAACAGAGCTGCATGTAACCGCTCATAGTAGGCATAAATGATGTCCGATAAAAACTAAATCCTCCAGTAAAACACAAATAAAATACATGGACAAAAAATGACTTTAAAACTTAAAAAGAAAAGGCCCGCTGACACCTATAGTAGAACTCATCAATGACTCGTTACCATAAACCAGTATTGTTGATGGATGAAACCAATCGATCAACATCAAATCTACCCTAACGAGGGCACATACAACTCAACATGGATTAAAATCAAGCTACTAGTCACCACCCACAACATTGTTAATCAACAGGTATGAGATACAATTAGAGACGAGAGGCAAGGAAACAAACTTGTTTTATTACACACTGAAAATAAAACAAATGTAAAACTAAGAAAATGGAGATAACATTTTGACAAAAGAGAGTCCACTACCTTCATCGTCTATCTTGCTCTTGGTGATTTGCCGTCTCAGTCCCCCCAGCCAGATCTAATGCTCCACGGGCTTCCCCGTTGTTTCACCATGCCAGAGATCACCCCTTGCCTCGACATTCCCAACCCCACCAAAACCGACGGCCCACGACATTCCCTGGACATATAAGCTTTTTGGATCTACCATAATCGACCGCAATTCTCTCACTTAGACCTTACCGACACCAATCTCCGCCAACCTCCATGCCACCTTACCCATGCAGTGCAACAACTCCCTAATGCCCGAGAATACCTCTCTTTCTAGTCACAATCGACCCCCTTCCAGCCGAAGGCGACATTGTCTTTTGTTCCCAAAGGGAAAAGGGGCAGCGCACTAAACAAATTAGCAGACCGTAGCAAATACTGATAGAGAGAGTCTAATAATATGAGGGTGTTTGGTATACAGTAATCCTGAAGTGGGAATGAGAATCTTACAGATTCCCATGTTTGGTATGCAGTAATTTGAGTTTTGGATTCCTAGGAAACTCATTCCCTTAGGATTCATATTACCTCATTTTGGAGTAATCTAAATCCCACTCAACAATATGATATTCATATTCTTGAGAATCTCAAAACTATAGAAAGCTCACTTTTTTTTCTATGATGATGATGATAATTATATTATTATTAAATAATATAATAATAATAATAATATTATTATTATAAATTAATATTTCTATACAATATAAATATAAAAATTATATCAATATAAAATAATAATTTGATAACAATGATCATAATAACATTAACAATAATAATCAAAATATATAATATATTACATATACAATATCTAAATATAATATATATTATTAATTAATATTAGAATATAATATATATTAATACTATAATAATAAAATAAAATAATTGTGTACTATTATTATAAATTAATATTAATATATGATATAGATATAAATATTATATCAATATAAAATTATAATTTAATAATAAGGATAATAATAACATTAATAATAAAAACATAATAATATAACATCAATATGAATAGTATAATATTAATATTCATAGTAATATCAATATAAAATTATATAAATACTATTATAATAATTATAAATATAAAATATAACTAATATATTTAATATTTTTATTTAATGTTTATATAATATAAATACTAATATATTGTTAAGAATTATATTTTTATTATTATGTATATTCATATCAATATATTATATATTATATACAATATTTTAATATTAATGTATTGTTAAATAATAATTCTATGATTATTATAAATTAATATTTTTATATAATATAAAGAAAGTATTATATTAATATAAAATAATAATAATTTAATAATAATGATAATAATAACATTAATATTCATAGTAATATTAATGTTAAATTATATATAATATTATTTTATTATTTATGTTTATATTATTATTATTTAATATTAGTACTAATATGTTATATTGATACATTTAATGTTAATACTATAAATTATTCATCAATTATACAAGATTTTATGTACAACTAAACACGGTAATGTATTATTCCTAGAAATCTAATCGAAAATTCCTATGTGCAACCAAACGTGATAATCTTGACTCCTGGGAATCATATTCCCCATAATCATTTTCCCACGAATATGATTCCTACTGATTACTGCATACCAAATGCCCCTATATTTTTAAAATGAAAAACACTTGTAATTATTGTATTTTAAAACAGCATGCAAAAGCTAAGAACGTTAGCAGTGTGTACAATACAATTGAATTGAATGTAAATTGACCCGACATATAGTTTAGCAATATTCTAGCATTATATTGTTTAGAGTTGTCCGTAACTATTAAGTGTTAATGCTGAATTTTTTTTATTTTTTATTTTTATTGAAAGTAGGTCGCTTCATGTAAAACTTGAAAAGAGAAAAATTCAAATATGTACCACATTACATGGTGAACTTTTTAGGGTAGAAACAATGTGATTTTGTATTTTTTTCCCCTTAAATTCCTGTAAATTGTGCCTTAAACTTTTAATTATGATAGATGTTTTTAACTATATGAACATATGTATAATACCTTGCACTTTAAAATCATTTAAGAAAGTAACCATCTTTTTTAACCTCATCAAATACACAAGATAGAAATGTGTATTAAATTTTTACTCCGTACTGATCAATGTTTTGCTTTTAACTATTGAAAAGAACAAATTATTCTTTTAAGGGAAGAGAAAACAAAAGAAGAATAAAACGAAAGTAAAAAAGTTAGAATAAAATCTCAAGTCACACACCTTCGTTTTTCTAACAATTTTATCTTATTAATTAAAAATTAGATTTTTTTTTATTTTTTTCTTTTAATTGCATTTTTGTGATTAAATTTAGTCAAAATTAAACATTGACGTTACAGGTATGAATTTGTAACACATTCTAAACGGCCTAGTACATGTTTGATGATATTCAAAATAAGTAGTATACTTTCTTAATAAACTAAAAATACAAAGCTTAATTATATAAATTTCCCATTTAAAACGCTTTACGAAGTATCCCAACGTGATAATAGTTAAAATCTAGACAAGACTGGAGTTTTGCAAGGGTGCTTCCTTCTAAATTTTAAGAGTCTTTGGGCATTCTACTTACTTCAAGAAATACTTTGTTAAAATAGAAGTTTATAAGGTTATTTTTTTGTTCATGAAAATTCAAGAGAAAAACTCTAAATACATGTAACAAAAAGAGTTGGAAAAAAGGGGTGAAAAATCCCAACAAGTGGTCTTAATTTGAAGGGCTCCCCCTGTTGAAAATTAACCAGTCCCTTCAAGAAGATTTTTTCCCAGTTGTTTTTTTTTTCTCCTTCCAGGGGATCTGATCTCTCTTCCTCTATTGAAAGAAATCTCAGGGTATTTGACAACTATGGTTAGAACAAAAAAAATAGTAATTCAATAGTGTAAGGTTTTTATATGCTATAGTAAACAAATAAAAAGTTGCTACAGTGTAAAGCTTTTACATGCTACAGCGTTTTGAACTATAAAAATAATTCGACCACACTTGCAAAACAACCTATAAAAAACGTGAGTTAAAAGGAGCAAAGGCTTCAGTTACTATCTGTTCGGCAAGTTTGGTCTTAGCTATAATTTTGATTATGAACAGTACAAAACTTTCATATACTATATTAACAATAAAAAAATTGTTACAGTATAAAATTTTTATATATTATAATAAAAATAGTTCTAACCACATTCTCAAACACCTTATTAGTATTACTATTACTCATTGATGCTTGACAAAAGACGATGAAAATGAATAGAAATAATGATGCAATTCATTGATTGAACTGTCTGTCGTTTGTTGTCTTCAACCCACATGGTACGATTCTTATTCAACCATAAATGAAAAAAAAAAAAAAAACTACTATAGTACGATAAGTAAATTCTAATAATAGACAGTGTTACAAATCCTAGTCAAGTTGTATGGGTGTCACTTGATATTATTATTTGACATTTTTCACCCCACAAAAAGAAATAATAAAAACAAAGCAAAAAAAAAGACAATATTTGACTAAATTATTGTTATGAAATTAAAATTCAACACAATATTTAAAATATCTTAAATGATATAATAATTACATTAATGATATCATATTTTGTAATATATAATTATATGAGAATTATTTTAATAATATTATTTTAAGACATATATAGACAAACGGAATCATATCTTAATTCAATAAATATAAGAAAAAATTACAATGTGTGCCTAAATTATTGTTATGAAATTAAAATTTAACACAATATTCAAAATATCTTAAAAATGTCTGTAATGATATAATAATTATCTTAATGATATTATATATTGTACTATATAATTACATATAAATAATTTTAGTGACATCATTATGGGACATTTGTAGAATTTTTATAAATTAGAGTCATATTTTAATTCAATAAACGTAATTAGGCCAATTGTCTCGTTAACCAAAAAAAGAATCTGGCAAAGGCCCAATTTATTTCCATAGTGTGCATGCCAATTTAAAAAAAAAAAAAAACAAAAGAAAAAGGTTTGAAGCCTCCAGATTCTTAGGCTGGAAAATGCATGCAAAAACCAAATCCAAAGTTACCAACCAGCCAACCAACCCAAACGGAAAGGGAGAAGAAAGTGCGCCAAAGATTCTTATCTTGTGAGGTTTGAAAATGAGTTATATGGGCTATTGTGTCGTTAGAAATGGGATGTGTGTGTTTTTCCATTTTATTTTTATTTTTATTTTTATTTTTATGATACAATTTTTTTAAAAGAAAAACTGCATTCCATTTTCCATGGGAATCGGATTTTGTGGGGGAATGTCACGGTCGTGGGAGAGAATATGAAGGGGGTTTAATGGATAGCCGAAAGCTCTCTCTGTGCATGGCACGTGCATGCCACCTTCCAAACTTGGTCTTTGACTTTACACTCTAATCCCACTTTGGACCTTGCCTTTCCACCAATTTTACTATTATGTCCCTCTTAAGAAACTACACCTTTCAATCCCAGGATCACAATGCTTTGATAGGTGATAGACCTTTTACCCTTTATTCCACACCAAAAAAGAAGCAGAAAACACAAAGGGAAAAAAAAGAAGAGCAACAGAAGAAAACAAAAGTGACCCAATTTTAGAATTAGGGAGAAGAAACCATTTAATCTGACACCAAATGCAAACAACAGCTATTTCATTAAATGTCCTCATCAATTGCTCCTGTAAATGGTCAACACCTTTTTTTTTTTTTTAGTTTTTTATTGTTTACTCTCATAGCTCTTACTCTGTCTTCACCAACATGGTCAATTGGTCATGGTCCCTTTTCTTTCTGCCAAATGGTTAACACTTGGTCAGAAGTGCAAAGCTCAGACAGCTCATCTCAATTGGCCACTCTCTTCACAAAACTAATTACCATGGACATTTATAGAAAGTGCTATGTAGCTTGATTTTTACAAAAAACCCACT
This sequence comes from Artocarpus heterophyllus, assembly GCA_025403435.1. Taxonomy (NCBI): domain Eukaryota; kingdom Viridiplantae; phylum Streptophyta; class Magnoliopsida; order Rosales; family Moraceae; genus Artocarpus; species Artocarpus heterophyllus. The sequence goes on along the minus strand of CM046348.1, from coordinate 22,515,979 downwards.
ATTTTTTAAGATGGCATTTATTTATGGGTTTCAAATTTTAAAAACAGAAAACATGAAATGCTTAAGCCTATAAAATTTTGACATCTGTATGTGGTAAAATCCTTATGGGATAAATAAAACTTTGAACCATCCAACTCAAAGGGAGCAAACCTCAGGGTCTGAGGCTCTTCAAATTTTCCCTTGCATAACTGCTCAGTATTTGTGTGTGATTAGTATTAGGAGCATCACTTCTAAAACAACTTCAAATCATCTGTCATTTTACTAGTAAATGCAATCTTTTATTATTGACTTATATGACTTTCTTTTAAAAATCAATAAATAAAACAATAACAACTTAAAGTTGATACAAAAGTTAATATTAGAGTTAGTATGCTTAGCCTTATTTTTGACTCGTAGATATTCAACCTCTAATAAGGTGTTTGGCTCTCATTCAAACCAAAAAATAATATAAAATTATCAACAATTACAATAACAAGCAAAAATTTATTACATTATAAAACTCTCACATGCTACAATATTTTTAACCAAAAATTAATTTTATTTATTAGTTCTAACCACATATTGTAAACACCTTATAAGCCAAAATATAAGATTATTTATCTATCTTTTTTTTTACTGTACTTTAAGTTATGGTCAGGAATCTTTGGTTAGTGATAAATGTGGGAACTTCCATTTATTTTGTCACTGTACAGTGCTTCATCATTTTAGTCCTATATTTCACTGTGGCAGTGCAAGAAAAACGTAAGCTAGTAAGATCATCACCTGCACCAAAACAAATATTGTGGTACCATTTTGCCAAATGGTCATGCAGAAATAGTGTGTGATAGAATAATATTATCAGTTAAGCAGAGAAGTTATCTTGGACCCCACTTTTAAGATTTTCCGTACAAAACAAGCCAAAATTACACTATTACTATGTTTGGGGAAATGTGGGGCTGTGCTAGACATCCTAAAAGAAAAATGTGGAGCGGAAATGGCAATTTCGTAATTTAGATAAAGAGTTGAGGGTATTAAGGTAATTTTGTTGCCGATATAATATCAGGCTAATCGACGAGAGCAGTAGAGCGTAGCGTCACAGAGAGGTTTTGCCTCGCATATTGTTCTTTCTTTCTTTCCCTTTTTATTTAATTTGTCATTTTTTATTTTATTTTTCGAAACAAAAAATTCTCTCTTTGCCTTTATTGTTCACTTTATTTCTGTACTTTACTTTGTTCTCAGTTCTTCTTCTTCTTCTGGGTTTTTGAAGTGCTTCATTCACTCTCTCAAGAAAACTTGTTCAGAACAACAATGGCAGACATTAGCCACCCTCCTATGGAACAGCTTCAAGACCTCGAGTACTGCATAGACTCAAACCCTCCTTGGCGTATGTTTCTCTCTCCTCTCTTCTCTTTCTCTCTATGGGCTTCTGGGCATTCAAAACAGTGTTTATTCTTTCCAGAAACTTTTACCTTTCTCTCTCTCTCTCTCTCTCGCTACACAGTTTTTTTTTTTTTTGTTAATGTTGTTTGTAACAGAAAGGAAACTATAGAAGGAAGAAAAAAAGGGCTTATGATTTTTGGAAAAAAAATAAGTAGTCTGTTAGAAAATGTGCGTTGAGAATCACTGGTTTTTGTTTAACCAAAATATGAAGTTTAAATGCACCGTGTCATTACAAACTTAAACCCCAGTAGAATAAAACATAAATAGTTTCTTTTTTTTTTCCCTTTTTGGAGAAAAATTTTTGTCTTCTAGTAGGTTTCTTATTCTTGGCTTGGCTTGAAGCAAAAAATGAGTGACAGGGAAAATGGAAGATTACACCTTTAGTTTGAGTTTGATAGGTGATTGCAAAGGCATGAACTTCAACTTCAACTTCAACTTCCATTGTTTTGAGACTGATGGGACGCTTTTTTTTCTTTTTTTCTTTTTTTCAAAATCTTTGAGTTTTGCGGAAAACAACTGTAGCAAAAGGAATGAAAGTGTAAATTCTTCTTCTGGGTCCCATCCCTTTTCAAGGTTGTGAAGTTTATTATCTCTCGGCTAGAGAACAATGCTATGTTTAATACTACCAGGAGTCTGTATTCTGCCACCCTTCCTAATGCTGTTCTAAAATAACTCTTCCAAACGATCCAGGAAAACTTTTTTTTTTTTTTTGGTGGGGCTGTCGTTATTGTTTGCTGGTTTACACAACTCAGGGCATGCCCTGCTTTGACCATAAATTATTGGTATGATTTGCTTGGATAAGGATTTTTGATCAAGTGGGCTCGTTTGGGAAATATGATCATTTCAAGCACATGGTAGTAATAATGGTTTTGTAATGACAACTTCTTTTTCTTTCTTTCTTTCTTTCTTTTTTTTTTAATGCGAAATGTAGAAAATGAATTTTGTTCTGTAATTGAATTCAAATATTTGGTAGTTCATTCACTTGTATGTTTATTATGAGAAGTCCAGGAAAGATTTGATGTAATTATGTAGGATTGAAGAGCGATTGTGTGTCACAAACTCAAGAGTCATTAGTCATTAGTTTGATCTAGATTTTCATTTTTTTTGCAGCTGAAACCATCCTATTAGCATTTCAAAATTATATCACGATGTTGGGCACAAGTGTAATGATCCCTTCAATGCTAGTGCCTGCGATGGGCGGAAGTGATGTAAGCTTGTTTTCCAGAAAAAGATTTCTCTCTTTTTTTTTTTAAGGTTTAGTTTAATCGTGGTCTAGCGATACCAAAACCGCCTTTCCAACAACTTTATTGTTCATGAACAGGGTGACAAAGCACGAGTTATACAGACTCTCCTCTTTGTAGCTGGAATTAACACACTTCTCCAAGCACTTTTCGGAACAAGGTTGCCGGCAGTTGTTGGAGGTTCTTTTGCCTATGTCATTCCCATAGCTTACATTGTTGGAGACTCTTCGTTGCAACGGATTAGTGATCCTCATGAAGTAAGCCACTTTCACTACTCACTAATTTTTATTTTAAAAATATCATTTTCGCTATGTTTAACTACGTTGAGGCTTAGCTAGATGGTTCTTCAACCAACAGTGTGAAAGAGAGTAGTTTGTGGACCGAAAAATTGTGCAAGGCACTTTGGAACTGTTACAATTGGTTTTGTTTATTGTATCTTCTTCTGAGGAACAAATTCAGACTTTTAGACTTAAAACTTGATATAGGCTATAGTGAGAGAAGGCTTTTAAGCTTCTTTATGTTGCAAAATGGTGTCCAATATTTTTAAGTTAATGCACAATGAATAAGTTGCGAAGATCTGAGTTTACTTCCTCTGCAAATGTACTTAAGAAACTCTCTTATTTGGTAGGGTATTGAAAGAGATCTTCCCATGTCATTGGTTGCAGAGATTTATAGAAACAATGCGAGCAATTCAAGGAGCTCTAATTGTAGCTTCAAGTATACAAATTATCCTGGGTTACAGTCAAGTTTGGGGTCTCTTTTCTCGGTATGTTGTTACGTAAAAATAATTGAAAAGTTGATTAAATAAAATAATTGATTCACTATGAAGTTCCTTTCATTCTTTGCTGCTTTTTCCAGCTTTTTCAGTCCTCTTGGAATGGCACCTGTGGTTGGACTGGTTGGATTGGGATTGTTTCAACGGGGATTTCCTGCAGTAAGTTTTACCTTTGGAGACAACATATTTACAGCTTTCATCAATTTTAAGAGAATGGAATTGAATCTTTTTTTTTTTTCCAACTTAGGAATTTCAAAACCCGTTGAAACTTTAGCTGTGTAACTTTAGTTTTTCATTGGCATAATGCATGCTTTAAAGCTGAAGCATCCAACCTGATATGTTTTAGATGTATGCATAATACGATTTATCCAATTCTTGACCAACCTTTTCGATAAACATGTAACTTTTTGTCATGCTCTTTACTTGTTTCAGTTAGGAAATTGTGTGGAAATTGGAATTCCAATGCTGTTGTTGGTCATTGGATTGTCACAAGTAAGTGATTTTGTTCTTATCATTGAAGCATTGTCTTTTTTTTCCTTTCCTTCGGACATCTTTTTTCACACAACAATGACTTTGCTAAAATGCAGTATCTGAAGCATGTCAGACCAATTAGAGATGTCCCTATTTTTGAGCGATTTCCTGTGTTGATCTGCGTCTCGATTATGTGGATCTATTCTCTTATCTTGACTGCCAGTGGGGCTTACAGAGACAGGCCTAATAAAACCCAAATCAGCTGTAGGACAGACAGAGCAAATCTCATATCTACTGCCCCGTGGTATGTCAAGGAAGATATTAACACCCCCTCTCTGTTTTCTGTGTTCTTCCTTAATCCTTATGGTGAGCTGAAATCCTATGTGTAATGCCATTCCAGGTTCAAGTTCCCATATCCTCTGCAGTGGGGTCCACCTACGTTTTCAGCAGGTCATTCATTTGCAATGATGTCAGCAGTGCTTGTCTCCATGGTTGAGGTATATCCTGTCTTTGTGCCCTACAATTTCTCCAACGTCTATGAGTTTGACCTATAATCCCTTTAAGGTTTCGATCTCAAATTGGAGTGTTGTTGTATGTATGTGTATTTTTCCAATTGTGGCACTCAGCTGATTTCACCATAAATTTTTGGTGCAGTCGACTGGTGCATACAAGGCAGCATCTAGGCTAGCAATTGCAACGCCTCCTCCTGCTTATGTGTTGAGCCGGGGCATTGGTTGGCAGGTGAGCTTGTTTGAAAAAGTTGATACAAGTGGTCATCCTGGCAAACTTGGGAAGATAATTTTTTATTTTCCATTTTACCATTAAAACCGTGGCAATTCTTGTTGAATCTAATTCCTTTTGGGGGGTCTATTATTGTCTTATAAGTCAGTTTGTACTCTTTTTCACATAGTTCGAAGGCATGAACTCTTGAATTAATTTGCAGGGAATCGGAATCCTGCTCGACGGTCTTTTTGGAACAGGAACTGGTTCTACTGTATCCGTGTAAGACAGCAAGCTGTGGCTTTGCAAAGCAAAAAAATCTTTTCATTATTCTTCTTTAGATTGAAATTTTGTTGACTCAATAACTTGGTCATGTACTCTCCAGGGAAAATGTGGGACTTCTTGGACTGACCCGAGTAGGAAGCCGCAGAGTTGTTCAAATTTCAGCTGGCTTCATGATATTCTTCTCTACATTAGGTGAATAGCAACTTTCCAGACTTTGAGGAAGTAAACAAGTTCCTCTTTGCTTCCATCATATTTAATGTGATTTTTGCAGGTAAATTTGGAGCTGTCTTTGCATCCATACCCTTCCCTATATTTGCTGCACTATACTGTATTCTCTTTGGCCTTGTTGGTAAGTCTTGAACCTTGAATTTTTACCTCAAAAAAAAAAAAAAAAAAAAAAAAAAAATGAAGTCTTGAACCTTGAACAAAATAGCTCTGTCACATGTTTTACTTCCCTCACTTCTTTCATAACACAATTGTTTGCCTGTTTTTCTTTCAGCTTCAGTTGGGTTATCATTTCTCCAGTTTACAAACATGAACTCAATGAGAAATCTCATCATCATCGGGCTTTCCTTATTCCTTGGCATATCTATCCCTCAATTCTTCAATGAATATTGGACGCCTTCACATCATGGCCTCGTCCGTACTAATGCTGGATGGGTAAGTACCTAGTATTATTAGCACTTGCATTGACAATGATTTCGAGTAATGTAAAATTTCTTGTTTTCTTGATGCCCTATTTACCACAAAAAAGGCTCAGGACCCCACCCGTGCTCAACACTCGTAGAAGGCAAGCCACGATGCCCTTTTTTTTAATGAAAAATGTTGTTTAGATTGATGGGGTCATAGCCCCAACAGACGCAAACCGATGGGACCACATAGGTCTCACAAATGAGCCCACCAGTTAGTCTGGTGTAGCCATGGCCCGTCAGGCTCCATTTTTAGTGTCTGGTGTTGGATATTGTTGGTGTTATTGTATTTTTTTATTATTTTTATTTTGAAAAATGCATGAGAGTACCAACACTAATAAAAAATGAGTCTATATGTAAGTCTTATACTATCAGACTCATTTTTTTTATTAGTATGTGGTGTTTAATGCCACTATTGTTTTATTATTTTTGTTTCGGAAAACATAGGAGAGCACCATCAGTGTTGAGCACTACAACCATTAGAAAGTAAGCATAAATATGAGTCTTATATTATAGGACTACTTATCAGGGTATGGTGCTCGACGCTGCCGTCGTTTTATTATTTTGTTTCGAAAAATGCATGAGCACCACCAGTGTTAAACACTATAGCTAATAAAAAGCGAGCCTTTTATGACTCTTTATTAGTGTGTAGTGTTCAACGCTACTAGAGTCTCTTAGCGCTTGCTTAGAGTATAAGTTCCAACCGTGTTGTTTTCTAGTTCAAACCAAAACTACTATTTGGCTTATTTATGGTTCAAAATATAAATTATGGTTTAATTTTTTTTTTTTTGGGTTCAGACCAACTAAAACCAACATTTTAACAAACTTACTAAACACAAATTCAAATAGTAAATTATGTTTCAAACTCTTTTTTTTGTTCTAACGAATATGGTTCAATTATTTTCTTTCATGTGGTAGTACAATAATGTTGTGTCAAATGTGTGATTTGGCAGTTCAATGCATTCCTGAACACCATATTCTCCTCTCCAGCGACGGTGGGTCTAATAGTGGCAGTTTTTCTTGACAATACCTTAGAAGTAGAAAAATCAAAGAAAGATAGAGGAATGCCATGGTGGGTTAAGTTCAGAACATTCAGAGGAGACAACAGGAACGAAGAGTTTTACACTTTACCATTCAATCTCAATAGGTTTTTCCCTCCTACATAAAACAAGCAAAGCAGGAATTTTGAGAAAAATGCACAGCTTGAACTCTGGAAAGAATGGCTGCAACAACTTCGAAAAGTGCCAATAGTCCTTTTTTTTGAACTTGGGTTGGAGGATTTAAAATCTCCACTTTATGTGAAATTGGGGGAGATTTTACCACTAAGTTATGCCTGCAACCATGTCAATAGTCCAATTTTTAACGTCACTTATTAGTTCTTTTTTTGTGGGGCCTGATTTAAGTCCCAAGATTAGGGTTATAGAATCATTTTTATATCCATGCTTTTTGTAGATGCAATTAATTAATAAATTAAGTAAAATTAGTTCTCAAGAATTTCTATTAGTGAGATGCACTTGAATGTAGAATAAAACCCAAAAACAAAATCAAAAAATGAGAAAACAATATTACGTGCACAATGTAATATAATTTGGGCTACAGGATTAAATATTTTCGGGAGTTTGATAAATATTTCATTGCTTAAAAAAAGGTGGTTGAGGAATATTTCTGTGGGTTAGTTTGCTGAATAATTTGAATATTTTTGTATGGTCCCTAAAGTGCAAATCCCAACCCAAAATTAAAAAGGATGTTCCTTGTTTAGAACTATAATTATAGTTATTAAATAATGTAAAACTTTTATAAAAAATTGATACAATTTTTATATGCTACATTGTTGAACTAGAATTAAATTTTAACCATATTTTTTAAACAACGGTTGTATTCATCAAATTATTAGAAAATTCACAAATTAGAAAGCCTCATAAAACAGCCAGTATATATATATATATATATATTTGATATAAGAGTAATGAGAATGTCACTTATTTTTAAATAAAATGTGACTCAAATTTTTAATTTATAATTAGAGTAAAAGGGATTACAATCAATTAAGCTGGCATTTGACATCAAAAAATCCAGACAGTAATTCCAACAAAAATAATACAATCATCATTGGCTTCAAAATTAACCATCAATTTTCCCCAACCAGAAATTATTTCAGTATCAAAAGAAAAAACATTGTTAATTATTAGTAAATAAATGTAATCGCACAAAATGGCTCCGTGGATCAACAGGAAGCAAGATCCACAGGTTCCTACGAAGATGCAAAACAGAGAATCACTCTTGGACCAATCATAGCATCCTCGGTCGAAGCTCTCTTGGAGCTACCGGCGACGTGGCATTGGCCTATAAAAACAAATTCCTACATCAAAATTTTCCAATTTTCTCCGCTTCAGCCCTTCTTCTTCCTTCTTCCCCCAAATTCTAAAGTCCCCCAACCTAGTAGGTGTTCTTCTTCTTCCCTTCTTCTTCAATTGACGGCCCTGAGCAGAGCAGTTCTTCAGGCCCTTCGTAGTAGCTCGTCTTCCTCTTCTCCTTCTTCTTGTTCTCGTCTCCGTCTTCTTCTTCTGTACTGTGTCTCGTTCTTCTTATGGCATGATTTGGGCAAAATTTGATGAAAAAGCTGACCAACCCAACAAAATCCCTAGCAGAAGTCTCTATACCAGGTATTTTCGAATTCCTTGTTTTCTTTTTTTAAAAAAAAAAAAAATTAAATGCTGAATTTTTTTTTCTTGTTGCTGAGCAAAGATATAGTAGAATTTTGCGTATATAGATCTTAGATAAACGGCAAATTTTGAGTTAAGAATATAGTTTCAATGCCCATGGCTACTATAGAATCACAGATTCCTTGTTCCTGGTGGCATTCATTCGCCATTCCTTCCAAAGACACAAGAATCATCCGCCAAAGGAGCGGGTAAAATTTTATTCAAATTTTAGGTGTTAAATGTTTGGAGAGGGTGTAGCTGTAGAAGCCGTGGCAGATGAATATGAACCTAAATGAAAATTCTGATTTTACTATGTTTTAATTGTCTACCATCGATTTGATTATCGTGAGGAAATAGGTGTAGCCATCAATTGTTGTAATGTTTACTTTTGCTATTTTAGCATCCTTTGGGATTAAAGTGCTTGATACTTGGTTGTCATACTTAAATGACCTTTACGTTCTTCTTTTTTTTTTTAAAGCAAAAACGTATGTTTGTTCTCCTCTAGCCCAAAAAATAGGGAAAATATTTTTCTAAAAAAAAAAAGAAAAATAAATTATTTATTTTATTAATTTATTAAAACGTATGTTTTAATTGTCGATCATTTTGCATCAAACTCATTATTGAATCAGTGTATTGTTTCCAACATAGTTGTGTTGTATTGATTGTTAATCCTGTTTTCTGTCAGGCATCAGTAAGCGTACTTCAAATTGGTCTATCCTAGTTCATGAATTGGAATATATGAAGATGCCATTATTAGTAAGATAAGGATTCTTGATACTCGAATCCAAATTTGAGTTCATTGAGTACAAAGAGTACTCAAAACAAACAACCAAGAAACTGTTAGTATTTTAGCAAAATAAAAAAAGAGCCTAGTGTCATATTGTTTAGGAAGCAAAATGAAAGGGGGTTAAAAGCCTATGTAAGAACCTAAAGCTTTGTTTTATGTTGTCCTTGATAGTCTTGAAACATTAATTTCCAATTAAATTCATTTTTGTCTTCTCATTTTGCTTTGCTAATCAACTTCCATATCCACAAATTTTGTCTTCCTCCCTTCAAAATTTTAAAAATATTCTGCCTGCTGCTCCTTTGTCACAAGAACGGCATCATCGGCTTAATTATGAACATATACAATAACATTTCATCAACTGAGCGATAAAGGAAGAGAATGTAGTTAAAAAAAAGAAAAAAAAAAACAAACTATTTGTAAAATCCTTGCTAATAAGAATGCTCGCAACCTTCAACAAATGCAAAGTTTGCAAGTCCAATTTGCTCCAATAATATCATAGACGTATACCTTGATGTTTTCATACTTTATTTTTCTGATATATTTTGATACTTTTATCGTCCTATAAAAAAGAAGATGGAAGATTAAGAGTAAACCTTTCTCTTTTGGTATTTGATCCCTATCAATCTCTTAAAATTGAGATCTTTGAAGGATTTGAAATCTTCACCTAATTAATTCCCTCATTTTTGCTCTAATATTAAACAGTTATTGGTTCCAAAATTCTTCTGTTATCCTTCTCAAATTCTCTCTCTAGTCTCTTTTTTCTTTTTTTTACTTTTCCCTCTTAGCCATATAATTGCCTAATATGTTTCTCATGTTCCCTACCCAACACACAGAAATATAGCATAGAAAAATTATAATATATGCAAATAAAGAAGCAAGGCATTATAAACAATGGTCTGTTTTCTTTCCAAAGTAACTGGATTATTAGATTTCTCTTGCTCCGTGTTCCTAATTCAACTGTGATCGATAACCCCTTTTGTAGTGCAGTGTTATCTTATGTTCTGTTACAACTTAAAAATTCTGTTTAATTTGTCCTTGATATGGAGTCTTCAGCTGCTGAGTTGCCATTGCCATTTTGCTTAGATAATCATGTCAAAGCAGCTTATATTGATCAAGAGGGACTGAAAAAATAAGAGCTTGTGACGTGGATGATTTTTTTCTTTTTTTCTTTTTAAAAGAATAATATGCACAACCTGCACATTTCCAAGTCGAGAGACATTACCAAAATGGTTTGTAACCACAAAGGAGAATGATAGATATTTTACTTGATTAGTTGAGAAAGTCAATTTTTTCCATTTAATGCAGCATTGCCCATGTTACAAGAATTTCCAAACTATTTTATGTGTTGATGGGGCTCCCCAAAAGCATTGTACAGATTTTAGGCCCTCAATCTGAAATTAGACTTTTGTATTTATTGGTATGACTTTACTTTATAGTTACTTAAAATAGACTTAATTTATTTATAACTTAATTATGTTTGTCAAATTACATTGTTTGGTGGGGAGCTAAAAAGGATTCAAATGACAGTCCAAGTGAGGATTCCATTACTAGCATGACGGCGATAGATAAGGTCACAATTATGTTTCCCATTTTTTTCTTTGTCAATTGGTATTATCTTTTGTTCTAAAACTGTATTATATCTTTTTGCCGATGACAATGTGCATTGAGGATCAGACATTAAGACATAAAAATATACCTATATGTTGGTTCTAGTTGGCTCATAAACCATAACTTACATACGCTAACCAAAATAGAGTAATTTTTGTTCGGCAGCTACGGTCGCAGTTGGACAAGGCCATTGCTAGTGAATGCCAAGTAGAGAAGCCTTTTGTTAATGCAAAAATGAAACTAAAAAGTTTAGGAGTTCTTGTTAGTAGGTCATTACTTGTTTGATTCTTTGAATTTTGGATAAAATCTATATATTTATGTAATTGTTAATAGCATAATTTCTGCGAACTGTATATCTATGCAATGTTTAGCTAATTGTATTGTTTGGATTGGAATTGTTAATAGCATATTTTGATTGAACTAGAATTGAGGCCTAGCCTAAATTTCGTTATTTATTTATTTATTTATTTTGCAGTTCGATAACTAAATGGCTCTGTTACTAATTTATTTCGACGTTGGTGGACATTGGAATGAGCTGGAAACTCGTTGGGTGTGGTGTGAGGCACAAAGTGAAATGAAAGGAGTTATGTTAGAAGAAGAGAGTCCTAAGTTGAGCATGTTAATTAACAAGATTTGTACAAAAGCTAGAATTGATCATGGAAATAAGTCATTGAAGATAACGTACATGCCGCCAAAACACTCTGATAAGATGAAGCTGATTAGAATTTCTGATGATGATGACCTGTTAGTTTTTATGGGGTTACTTAAGTACATTGGTAACATAGTACCTCTACATGTTCAGGTGGAAGAAGAAGAAGATATGAATTCTGTTAAACGGGATATTGTAGTTCGAGAGGAGATTGCCTCGACTTCTACTAATGTAGAAGAAATTCAGAGAAATCTGCCAGATGATGAATGTTTTGTTGATGCTGCTTTACCGCCTAATGTTAAGCGAAGATGCGGTAGGTCAAAACAGAAAAGAATTCCAAGTACAAGCGAGAGCACCATGCAAAGAAGAAACAAATGCGCTAGATGCGGACAATATGGACATTATCAAAAGACTTGTAGGAATACGCCAATTTCTTGATTTCATTTGTTGCTAAGAGATAATGACTTTTATGTTTTCAATGAATTAATTGTTAATTGTTCCATTTAATATCATTATTGTCTTGTTCCATATTGTTTTATATAGGGTTTTTTCAGATTTTGATTAAATTAAGTCGTTATGCTTTCAGAATTTAACGGGGTCAATACATGGTATCGACCTCCTTATAATGTTGTTGAATAAAATGTATAAGAACAAAAGAACAGAAGAACAGGGTTGATATGGAGTCTACATGGTAGCGACTTTTTTATAATGCTGTTGAATGAGATGTACGAGTACAAAGAACCAGGTCGATATGGGGTCTACATGGCATCGACCTCCTTATAATGCTGTTGAATGAGATGCACAAGTACAAAAGAATAAGGTTGATATGGGGTCTGCATGGTATCGACTTCCTTATAATGCTGTTGAATGAGATGTAGGAGTACAAAGAACGGGGTTGATATAGGGTCTACATGATATCGACCTCCTTATAATGCTGCTGAATGAGATGTACGAGTATAAAAGAACAAGGTCGATATTGAGTCCATATGGTATCGACCTCCTTAGAATGCTATTGAATGAGATGAATAAGTACAAAGGAACAGGGTGGATATGGGGTGTAGACCCCACATCCATCCCATGTGAAACCATGTAGATCTTGGTGTCTTGTTAAGCGAAAATTCACCTAATCATATATAACTATACAATTATCATATTTTAAGAAAAATTATGCATGTGGGATTGCTCTACTTGTTCCATGTTTAAGAATCATCACATGAGAAGGAACATTTTCAAAAGAACATTATCTTCCTCTTTTTTAGTATTCAACCCATTACAAGGATGAGAGTTAACACATGAGATTAAAAAATGTACAAATATAACATTTTAGATGCACACGTCAAGTCGGACTCACTCTAATGCCTGGGTCGATAAAGAGTCAACATAAGGTCTATATAATTATAATTTTTCTATAATTTTTGAAATATATGAGGTTGATTTGAGTCGATGCAGGTTCGACATAGGGTCTACATATGTAGACCTCATATCGACCTCACATCGACCTATGTTTTTTTTTTTTTTCCATATTTTTTGAATTTGTAAGGGATATTGTCAAAATTTCAGCTAAGGCCACATCAAATGGCCCAACTGATCTTTTCATTATGCAAAGTATGTTAATTCTCCATAACCAAAATATCTTAGTTTACAAATAAACACTTATTATATCTTAGCTCAATATTGATGAGGAGGACGTTGTAGGTGGAGAGGTTTCTGCAACAGTGGACATAGATCAGATGCCATGTGAAGACAGATACATTGGGGTCTATTTGAATTATATGAGGTCAATATGGGTCGATACAAGATCGACATAGGGTCTACATATGTAGACCTCTTATCGAGACCTCACATCGACCTCTCTTTTTTTAATTAAATTTTTTTGAGTAATGCTAAGTTCTTGAGAAAAATAACTTGAAATGGCCATATTTATAAATGTTTGCCTCAATTTATGTAGGTTGAAGATAAAGTGAAGAAAGGGAGCAAGAGCACAAGATCAAGCAAGGAAATCGACCCCATATGGGGTCTACATGGTGTGTACATGGGTCAACACATGTAGACCCCATGTAGATTTAGGTTTGTCATAGGGTCGACATAGGGTTTACATATGTAGACCTCATATCAACTCCATATCGACCTCATGTAGACCTTTTGTTTTTAGTCCTATTTTTTTGGTCAAAATATATTAGCTTACAAATAAACACTTACTAACAAAAATCATTACTTTGATTCTGCAACAAGCTCAATATTGATGAGGACCACGTTGTAGGTGGAGAGGTTTCTGCAATTGTGAACATTAGATTGAGAACTTGTACTTGTCTTGTCTTTTTCTCTATACATAGATCAGATGCCATGTAGACCTCATGTCGACCTCATATGGGGTCTACATACTATCTACATGGGTCGACACATGCAGACCCCATTTAGATACACGTTCGACATAGGGTCGATACAGGTTTGATGTAAGGTCTACATATGTAGACATGATATCGACCTCACATCGACCTCATCTTTTATTCTAATTTTTTTGAATTTATAAGGATATTGTCAAAATTTCAAGCTAGGGCCATCAAATGCCCAAAATAATCTTTTCATTATGCAGAGTGTGTCAATTCTTCATGACCAAAAAATATTAGTTTACAAATAAACACTTATTAACAAAAAGTATTACTTTCATTTCTGCATATTAGTCTACAAAGTTTGTCATTTCTCCATAACCGTTTGTGCAAAATATAGGAAAAGTTGCTTTGTTTTTTTTTTCTCCAAAAAAATTTTGACAGCATAATGACTTATATTAAACAATATCTAAAACCTGCAAACACAATCTAGACAGCTACAAAACCTGCAAAAATAATCCATAAATTAGAAAACCTACAAACATAATCCAAACAATTACAGTGTTCTTTATATATATGACAAAACTATAATCATTTTCTTCTAGGATCAATATATGGAGTTTGCATATATTGTGATCTTTTTCTGATCCTCTACAGTCTTTCTATTTTAGTGGCTCTAGTTCTTCATTATGTACCACTATATCAGTGAAATTTATAGGAGGAGGTGAGCGAGGCGAGGGTGTTCTATGAGGCGAGGAAAGAACGGATGGTGTATGACATAGATCAGGCACAACCGTATTGCAAGGTTGGGGCGAAGCTTCCTTGAGTGAGCTCGATAAGTGCAGTGATCTAGCTTTAGGTATAGGAGTAGTGCGAGGTGAGGAAACAAAAGGTGATTCATCTTCAGGCAAGGGCGTAGTGTGAGGTTGAGACGTAGTGCAAGGTGAGGGACGAGGTGAGGGAGATAAGTGTGGCAATCCTTCTTTATGCAGGGGTGTAGTGCACAGTTGAGGCATAGTAAACCCATCATAACCCTTACTGTAAGGTGCTCTTGATGTCCTATTGACAGCATAATTTTTGACCAATGTTTGAATTGGTCAAAAATATGTTGTTTTAATTGCTCAAACCCCAAAGCCATTTCTCTTATCATGGCTTCTTGCTTTTTCCTGATGGCTTTTACCTCATTTTCAAGCCGCACTACTCTAAGAGGAGCCTCCTGATGTTTATATGTTGATGGCGCATCTTGATCAATAGAGGGAGAAATATGCTCCAGATGCTCATGGCCAAAAACTAAGCGCTCTCCTAGATCAAGAATCTCGGTCAATTGGCTTATAATTGGATCAACAGTTTTTTCCCACAAAAGGTCTAAAATTGACCATCCATGGGTCTCTCATCTCCTCATTCGTAGCAAACAAAATGCTACGAATATCCTGTAAAACAAATTAAAAAAATTCTTGTTAAGACCATGTTTGTTTTACTTATTATAAATAATTACATGAGTAGTAGGTAGACACTAACCTATGACCATTCTATTAAATTGTTTATCTCAACCCTTGAAGGATTGGCTGCACCCTTCCACTTTATTGTCTTCCAACAACACATTCGAAGCATAGGATCTTCTATAGGTACGGGGGTAGCCAATCTGTTTGCCACCGCAGGGATGCACTCATAAGCAAATACCTAAACCAAAATTAAATTTTGGATCAAATATTATATCAAATATAAAACGATAAATGCGATATCAAATACAAACTAGTATAATCTATTGAAAGTGAATGTTGCATTCCACACTTACTCCTTATATCCTTTTTCAGTTGCTTGACTGAATACTTAAAGGACTCTCGGCCCCAAGGATAGGCATAGAAAGCATCATGTTATCAACCAAAGTTAGGAACTGTGCTTTGATTTTCATGCAATTTTTGTCGTTGACCATCAAAACACCAATGACAAAAATCAAGCTACCATCTTCCTCTTCTCTAAATTGTCTATGGCTTCAATGTTCTATTCCATCTTCTCGATAACATCATAGATGGAAATTTCTATGTTCTTCGGCCAATGCCTATGCATAAAAGGTGGAGTACTATCATCCTCATCTTCCTCATCCCCCTCATCCTCATCAACTTCGTCAAGAACAAGATACTCATCACCGCAACATAATCATGTTAGCAACACAAATCCTTCAACGTGTACCTAACTGGAACACGATTAACCACCATCCAAAATTCATTCTCAGAGTTCACTGTTGCCATCCACAACACCAACGACCATAACAACTGCCCAGAATGTTGAAAATTTTGGGCCACATCCAATACATGGCCAAATTGGGTGCCTCTAAACCACTGCACATCGTCTGGGTCTAGGTGGTCTTGAATGAACTTTGCATAATACTCATACTTTGATTTCTTCGACACTCTGCAATCGTAGTGCTCCTCACTCCTCAACACCGTGTCTAGTCTTAGAGGTTGTAACACGCTTTTGAAAAAAGCTAGCATTAGTTAAATCAAGTGCAAGCATTAATTAAATCAGGCATGAATTATCTTGTAGTAACGGCTAGTGTAGTGGCAAACAGCCCCATTCCATGCATATCAGAAGGAGATGTTCATCTTAATACATTATTACATTAACCTTAAAACAACATTATGTAATCTAATACACTTCAACGGTTTGTCTTTGTTATGTTTCATACTCAGACTTTGTAAGCACAGAAAAGTCTAAGATTTATATTCCCTTATTGATTAATAGAAATACCTAACATAAAACCTTTGTCTACTCACAATTTTACATATCCATTAACTAATTAAAAAGTCTGCTTAATTAAGTCAATTGAATTTGTGGTATATAATAAGAGAGAAAAATAATCACAAAAACAATAAAAAAAGAGCACAAACTGATGTAATCATTTAACATGCCAAAAAACCAGCTAAGAAAAAACATGGGTGCTAGCTGAACACACTTAGCTTTGAATTACTATTACAAAGGAAAAAACCATCCACACTTAACTTTGAATTAATGCAAGCTGATGTAAACATTTAACACACTACACTTAACTTTGAATTAATGCAAACATGGGTGCTAATAAAAAACAATCCACACTTAACTTTGTGGATGGACTTCTCTTTCTGCAAGCCTCATGCACTAGCATGGCTTAACCTTGATCCAACAACTTATCTCCAAAACAACAAAGCAACACGCTTTGATCCCACATAGCTACTACACATTGGTTACAAAACAACAAGGTTGAGGCCTATAATATTTTAAGCCTAACACGCTTTGATTGTTTTCACACAATGAGGCTCTATGAAAACGTTTGCTCTTTATCTTTTCTTCCCCTTTTCTCCCTTTTCAAGCAAGTTTTGGTTATTGCTTTCATTAAAATGAGGCTTTAGTAATTCAGGTATTAATTTGATAGGCATTTGAAATGTTGTGTTGTATAATGGCTGAAGTAAATAGCTTATACTAAGAATAAATAATTTATTTATTAAGGATAAATAAATTATTTACGTAATAAATGTTATTTACTTCAAATATGTTAAACTATGTTATTTACTTGTTTAAGTTTTAAAAAAATTATTATTCACTCTTTGTTACTAATTAACCATTGAATATATATCTAGCTTCTAAAAAATTCATTACATAAACAGATCTAAAACTAATGTGGGGAACTATAGGATTTGCAGCTTCCTGGATTATGTGTAGAAAAATAAGGGTGCTTGGATCGAAATGGGTCGATGAAGGGTCTACATACGTAGACCTCATATCGACCCCAATCTATGTTTGCAGCAATAAGGGTTGATATGGGTCGACACATGGTCTCCATATTTAGACCCCTTTCAGGCCCTATATTGACCCCACAACAGACGTTCCCAAGCCCATCAAGATGGGCATTTTTTTGGTTTTTAGCCAAAAAAATTAGGAACAAATTCATATTTCCATTGCCCTTCCATTACAGTTCACAATTTCAGGAATTAAAAACACTATGAACATTATAGGATGTTTTTGAAAATTTAATCTGTTAATGGGATGCCTTTATTTGTTTTTAAGAAAGCAACCAGAGAGATTTATATAACACACATAGTATTTATACCTAAATAAAATATTTGTGTTGGTTGCATAGAGATAGAGGTTAGCTGCTTTGCCTCTATTTTTCTTTTTTGTTTGTGCGTTGTTTTCCATTTTTTTTTTGTTTTGATTTCACATTTTAACTTTCTCTTTTGCTTGCTTATCCAATGCCATGCAATGCAATCTTAACCTAATTTCCAAACCAAAATCAAAACAGTCACATACAAAACACTTATTTTCTTTTGATTTGATTTGTGACTGAAAATGAAATTTCATTTCTTAGTTAGTTATTTGCTGCTGCGGATAAATATATACTGTAAATAGGAACATCATTAAAAATAACAGTAAGTTGAAGTGGGAAAAAGTGTGAGATATTGAATTAAGTTGATGAGAATATAAGGGTTAAATTATCTATGGGTTGCCTCCATTGGGTCATCGATCATGGCTTGCTGCGTCTAACGACGTGAATGGCACGACAGAATGGAAGTCAACAATCGCCAGCGTTGATACTCGTGACCTTTTGGTTTAGAGGCAACAAAATCAAAGACTTGACAAAAAACTTGAACCAAACTTAATCATATTACATTTCATGGAATTTGAAATTTGAACAAAAAAATCCAAAAAATAAAAAGAAACAGATATATCATAGAGGAAAAAAAATACAAATCAAAGCCATCACCCACAGGAAAAAAAAAGCATCAAACATGAAAAAGGAAAATAACTCACAAATTTAGAAAACCAGGCAGAGATGGACATTAAAAAAAAACCAAAAATCAGCTTAAAAAAGAAAAAAAGGGGGTGTGAAATACATTAGTGAGAAAAGAAGTTAGAGACTGACGGCTTCATGGATGAGCTGACGATGTGAAGAACATTGTTTTGAGGAGTAGGGGATTTTTGGGTATGGATTTGAGGAGCAGATGATGACAGAAAAAAAGGAGGAGTGAGAGAGATACAATGAAGTAGAAGAAGAAGAAGAAGAAGAAGAAGAAGAAGAAGAAGAAGAAGAAGAGAAAGGGAGATGGAGAGAAGCAACAAGAAAGGGAGAGAGCTAAAGAAGGGAAGAAAATGACGAAAATGAAAAGAAAAGAATAGTGAGGGAGAGAGGGGGCGTCGAGGAAATTTTTTTTTTCTTAGATTAGGGAGGGTTATGATTTAGGGCAGGGGACTTAGGGGTAAAATTTGGGCTTTGCATCTGGAAAGGGCATGCCAACGCGGAGGGGTTGAAATGGATAAAAAGATGCCACATAAGGAACAAATGGGACATGTAAGCTATTTTTTGTGTCCCAAAAAAAAGAAGGTTATTTCTCCAAATGAATTTTTGCGTGAGGTGTTTCTCTAAATTTTACCATAAAAAATCAAACTTTCCAGGAAATGAAAGAAAACCAGGCAAGAAAAGGAAAATGAAACCCTCAGAGACCCATTTCAAATCACCCACGCTGTGGAAGCGCACCGAGGAAGCCAAAAGCTGTTCTCAACTGATTGACGAAATGTCGGGAACGACTCGTCCCCACAAAGGAGACGAATCGACTGGCGTTTCAAAACCAGTGGATGGTAAGGAAATTTGGGTTTCCCTTAATAGTGTGCTCCACCGTTGGTTTAAAAGTGTCATACAACACTTCCTATCAATTTTTGGGAGTGCTTCCTCACCGGGATCTTGTTCTATCACCGTCGCTTTCATAACGCAAAAATAAAACAACCCTGAAAGTAAATCGAATTGCCATCAACAGAAACTCTGTCCCTAGATTTGAAGATGTGAGTGGATTGGAAGTGGTTACACTCGCATCATTTATATAGAGACGAATGATTCGGAACCCTAATTCCCCTTTTTATTTTTGCTTTTTATATTTTTTTTGAAGGAAGCATTTTATATTTCTAGGGTGTTATCATTTTGGTATGTTTAGTATCTTAAAGATTCTTTATCATACCTTATTGTATTGTATTATATTATATTTTTTGTATATAATACAATACAATACAATATAATATGGTGTGCCAAACATGCCCTTATTGTTTAAAAAATATCAAAACAGTATCTTGAAATTTTTGAGTTTTTTTATGTGAATTTTCACTCTTTTATTAATAAATTTTGTAAAATTATAATAGAAAATCAAAGCAAAAAATTAAACAAAACTCATCACAGAAAAGTATATATGTAGACTAATTCTAGTATTACGTATATTTATTTATTTTTTTATAGTTTTCATGAAGGGTTGCGTCTCTTGATGCCCATCATTTTCCTTTTTACACACTCCTATTTAATAAGATTTATTTATTATTGTATTAGCTATTAATAAATTACTCTTAAGGATAAAAGTGTTTTAGAAAAATACTTATTAACACCAATATATATACATTCCCTTCAAAAAAATTAGTGTATTACTTTTTTTTGAAAGAATCAAAATAGATTTCAACATGAAAAGTCTCCTATAAAAAACATATGTAGTTTATTTCTTTTTCAAAAATTTTATTTTTATTATCATTTTGTATATACTAATTATAAATATATATATCATTGCAAATTGTTTTGATTCCTAAATAAGTACAAATTGTGTGCTCCAGTAAAAGGAACTACACTTTTATTTGTAGTGGCAGAATCGCGATTTTGTTTTAAGGGGCGCAAGCAAAGAATGTGAAAAAATCTATAAACTATCAATATATAACTCTCAATATTATAAAATAGTTAGAAGGATATGCATATTCAATTTGTTGAATTTTTTATTACGTAAATGTAAAATTTTCTTTTAAGTTTAGTTTCTTCTAGATTTATTATTCTCTTCTAAGTTTAGTTTAGTTATGATAAGAACATCCTATTCACAAAAACCTACGAAAAGGGGAACAAAGAGTAGAATACTTATGAGAATGTAATTTTGATAGAGCAAAACTAATAATAAATTATTTAAGGAGTGTAAAAGAGAAGCATGAAAAGAGGTTTAAGTATAAACACAATCAAGAAAAATGTTTTAGTGAGGTAATTAGGAAAATGTATTTATGAAGGCCATATTTATTAAAAAATAGTATTATTTTAGAGAACTAAAATAAAAATATACTTAATTAGAGGCACATTTGAGAAACATTATCGAAACGAGGGCAAGTTAGAAACAAAAGATTAATAAGATACATACAAAAAAATATTTTTAATAGGATTAAAATTAGAGGAAAAAATTTGTTAGCATAGGCGTATATATAATACTTTTTAAATGAAAAGGGACATAGATGAAAAGTTTTTTAAAAACTATAGGCAAAAACATAAATTACCAAAAATTTGGGGGGGCATAAGCAGCCTCTGTTTGTTTGATATAAAGAACATGATATATATATATATATATATATATATATATATATTTTATATAACTATGTTTCCCTTCTTGTTTTTAAGTAAAAGAAATGCAATTTGTTCAATTTATATATAAACTCTTACAATTTTACTACCGATTATTTTTTCCTAGAATCCAAAGTTTTCTTTAATAAAAAGAAAAAATTATATACTAAGGAAAATTTATCGCTAAGTATATAAATTGAAAAAAAATATTTGAAAAAAATTGTAAGTTTATTTGGTGGTGGGTGGGTGGGAAAAGAAAAACCAATAGTACTGGTTAGGTGTAGAGAATTTTTGGGATTTTAGGAGGAGCATAAGAAGTAGAATGAGAGTGGTTGAAGAAATGATGTGTGAAAAGTAGAATACATGGGGTCAATAGAAGTCCCTTAAAATAATTTGAGGTTCATTAATATAAGTTGGAAGTTTTATGTTACAAAACACGGACTAAGAGTATCAAAATTATATTTTAAAAAACAGTAAGGTACTATTTTAATATTTTTCAAACAACGGTGTGCCATTGTGATTTTTTTAAATACAGAATGCCAAAATGATTATATTCTCGTTTTTTTATTTAAGGATAAAGAGGCAAATAATATTTTGAGAAGCTTTTTCGAGTAAATGTATAATACTAAATATTATGTTTAAACATATTTAAGATAAATAGCATATTTATAGAACAAATAAAGCGTGTATACTGTATTTATGGTTTACACATGCTATTGGTCTCAAAATTTTTTTTTTTGAAGTTTACTGCCAATATTTAAACATGACGTTATTTTTAAAAGTTTCAAAAAAAAAAAAAAAACAGTTGATTATTATGGTTTTATGTTGTACACGGGCATCCATTTGGTTGTGTGAGTCCATTTTGATTGGAATTTTGAAGGGTGAATTGAGGGATATTAAACGAAGAGTTGATAATAGAAATTGGAAAAATAGGAATATATTCCAATTTTTGTTTAAATATTTTTTTTATTATTATTCAAATACCCAAACTCCTCTGTGTTTACACAATCATACTTAAAATGCCCTTAAAGCAATTAATTTTTTTTAAAAAAAATCTATAAATTACCTTTTCAATTTATATTAAATACTATCTTAAGTACGAATTAACTAAATAATTAAATAAAAAAAATTTAAGATGTTCGGATAAAAATTTCAATCAAGCAAATACTTCAATAATTTTTAAAGTTCAAGATTGATTTTATTTATAATGTTTTGAATTGTATTTATTAAAAGTTGGTTAGAATAATCTTTTGTTAAAAAAAGTTTAATTGTCTTAGTGGTACTTTGAGTGTGATTTTAAAAATATAGGTGGCATTTTTGGCATTTTATAATAAAAAGGACAAAAGTAGTATTTAGGTAAAACAAATACGTTGTTTTGGGTATTTTAAAAAATAGATATTGAAGTAAACATTAGCAGTTTGACCTCTAAAAATTGTAGACTTTTGAAACTTAAATATTTATACATTTAAAGTATTTGAAATAAGTAGTATGTTTATTAGGTTAAATGAATTATATATGTAGCAAATATGAAATGTATTTTAAATATTTAAAATATACTATTCACTTTTTAATTTTAAAAAATGTCATTTATTGCAGTTTGCTCTAAAAGGTATTTACACGATTTTCAAGATTACGAGATGTATAGGTGATTTAGTGGAATATAATTCTTGTTGGTATTTGAATATCTTGTGAAAGATTTCAGCTTAATCTACTTCTAAAAATGGTGTGGGTTAATAACCATTAAACTTAGAGAAATTGTCCTGAATAACATATATTTAATTCTTAATGTTAGATATGGTGTCCTAAGGAATAAAATATTGTAATAAGTTTTTGAAAACATTTTATCAATTATGAGTTTATTTATTAATTCATATACCTAATGTTGTCCTTTTTATGTTCATTTCAGTTGATGAATCTTAAAGGTGATGTTCTAAATGATAAGATCTGCGATCGAGGGAATAAAGTTAGGCGTTTTATTCACACTAAGATTGTTATATTGTCTGCATTCTTAACAAAAGATAGCTTGTTTTGGTCATCAGAGAGGGACTTCGCAAGTAGAAACATTGGTACATTGTTTGAAGATGTATGCATACCTTTACATTGGAGATTTGACTCTTGATTGACGTAGACTCAGTTTTCATAGATATAGAATCCATAGCTCTTTTGTAGAATTATTTGTATTCTCTTATATGCATTATCCAGTAATTGAAAGATTAGAGCGCTCAACTATTTGGATACATAGGTGTAATTACATGGTATACTATTTATGAATAGTAAGTATTTAAATGATGAGGTAATGAAACGTAAGATAAAAATAATCGGGAAGGTAAAACGCAATTTATTTTTAAGCTGATTATGAATATCCTATGAGGATGTGACACATTATGATATGTCACGAATGATTAACTTATTGGAGCTTTGTAATTTTATATAGTCGAGAGTGTAGCTCTAAGCTTTTAGTAAAGTAGCGCTAGAGTTGATAATTATAAAATATGTATTTGGGATATTTTATTTTATAATTATAGGAGTTTCATCTATATATGTTCATCGTATCCTCTTTGCTAACTCATAATAAATCTTGTAACGATATGGCGTATTTTTCTTATATATTAGTGACTTATATTAAATTATTAGATTGACTAAAATTCAAGTTAATTAGATTTAATAATTCATGTTAGTTTATCAATTGAATTAATTTTGTCAATTAATTCAAGATAAACATTTTGAATTATTTGGATAATATTTATTTGTATAGGTTTATTTGTATATGACCATTTTAATCAGATAACTTTTTTGTTAGGTTATTTAAATTAAAATTGAAGCTCTATAAAATATACCTGTGTCGAATAAGATAGGATTTATTTAATTGGTTAAGATTGAATCAATCAGATCAACTTGAGGAGTTTGAATGTGGTTCGAACTCTGGGATCGCGACTGCATGGTAGACCGCGACAGTTAGATCAAGATACGCATTTCACGCGTTTTTACTCTGAAGTTGATCCAAACTTGAATTTGTCAAATTAAGGATGCCCATGATTGAAATTTTCTACGACCAGTCCTATAAGCCCTTATTAAGGGGCAAAACTCTCCTCATGCCTTCCTTTCCAATAAGAGAATCGCCACCTAGATTCTCCTAGGATTCAAATATCCCCTTAGGGTGAGTACCAAGAATTCTTGCAAGCAACTATATCATTTTCAGTAGCTAATCCCACCAAATCCATCAGTGGGGCTATTACAGATGGTCTTTCCCAAATTCTTTCATGTGGGATTGCAAGAATATAAGAATTGAACTTGAGTTTCCATAAAACAAAATATCCATGTCAATTGGCCTAGGGCCATACCTTATGCCCTTGGTACAAACTATGTCCTTTTCAATCTTCTTCAGTACTCCCAATAACTCATGAGGTCCAACTTTTGTGAAAGCTCTAACAGCAGAATTGAGAAACTGAGGCTGCTCATTGACATGGGCTGGTGCTGTCGCATATAAACAACCATATCTTGTAACATGTATGCCCAAACTTTTTAATTACCACAAGGCTTCATTGAAGTTATGCAATCTGTCACCACATTGCTCCCCAAAGCAATCACTACTTCTTGTTAGGATTGGTGCCCTAAAGAATAAATACTTTGGTTGTATTTATGACTTTTTTGGTGAAATAAATAATAATGCGAATTGTTCTTGTATCAATAATGGTCTTCATATTACTTTCATAACAATTATTGTATATTAGAAAACATGTGATCTGCGACTATTAGATCCAAATCTTGGAATTAGGTATATATAGAGTTAATATGTGGAAAGACTCGATTCAAAGATTAATAGTTTAAATTATATAGTCCACAGCTTATATATATAGTTGGGCACTTTATACATGACAAGACATACATGATAGCTTATCTTGGTCGTCAGAGTGGATTGACTCTATAGTAGACAAATTGGTATGGTAGACTTAATGGCGGTTGCACACTAGACTAGAGCTAAAGTTGAATTGATGTAATCATGATTTCATTTAACTTAAATCAATTTGCTTTGATAATTATTTATGCATCCTCTTAATCTTAAAGTAGATTCATGATTCCATATTTGTAGTTTATATCTTTTAATATACCAAAGGCATGAATTTCGATGATTGAATATTCTATTTTCGGTACATTGGAGATGCAACCTATATTCATTGAGAGCATAATATACAGACACAAAATTCATAGCTTTTTAACAAAGAGTCAATGTTATCCTTTCAAAGGCATTATTCGGGTGTTGAAAAATATAACAATGCCTCGATCATCTGAATACATATAATAACTGGATGATATTCCTTTTATATGTGTCATAAAAAGAATGAATTTTTCCATAGTGATATAATAGGACTTTGAGATAAAATAATCAAAGGATAAAACAAAACTATGTCCCTCATTCGATTATGGGTAATTTATAAGGATACACATAATATGAGAGGTCATGGACAAAACTTTTATTTTAGGAGTTTCGTAATACGGTATATTATTATAAGTGCAACTTCGGCTATAGTCTAGTGATATTGAAGTTAATAATTAAAGGATAATTATTATTGGAGCTTGATAATATATGTCCATCGGGTCCTAATGTTAGCTCATTAATTTCTTTATAATAGTTTAGGCAAGTTCGGAGTACCATAGGTAATACAAGAGGTTACACTAGACGGGTTACTAGACATGTTAGTGTGCAAGCCCAACGTTCTAGTTGAACTGTGAGTGACACCTAGCCCAGTCCAATAGGACTGTCGGCGCCTACTATTGAGGGTATTTCTAGAATAAATTATTTAACAAATCAATTTCAGAATAATAGTTATTTAAATTTAATTATTAGGATTTTGTGAAAATTAATTATTTGATTTGAATAATTAATTTAAATCATAATTGTATTTGAATTTGAATAAAGGATAATTATTTATAATTATTTAAAATATATAATTATCATGGATAATTAAAAGAATTATTCGAATAAGAATTATCTTGGATGACGCAGTTAATCACAAAACCCTGTATTATGATTGGTTGAGTTTGAATTACCATATAACACTAGGAAAAGGCCCAATGAAGGTGGTCCCAACTTCATGGGAGGAGAGAGAAAAAATTCTCAAGTTTCTAACTACTCCTACTACTTCTATAAATAGAGACTTAGAGTCTTCATTTATTCTTAGACTGCTATAGTGTAAATTAAAAAGTGGAGCTTCTATCACTCCCTTTTAGTGTTCATAGTTCATCTAACACATAGCTCAGTTAGAAGGAGTATAGCTGTGGTGGGTATTTGTTGAGTTGTACCTACACACACACAACGATCTGAAGGAAGAGAATAACATTGAAGATTCGACGGCAGAGAATTATTCTTGAAGAATTGTTTAGTCAAAAGAGCAGTTTTCGGTCTCCAACTAGTACGTCAAGTTATATTTAATTTAATTTTTGTAGCATAATTAGTTAGTTTTTAGAGTAATTATTAAAAATTTTTAAAATTTCGCCGCCGTGGCCGAACTGATTCTTCCGACGTTTCTTGCTCTGGAGAATGGCATTCCACTTATGCATCTCCTGATGAATGGAGGAAGGAAATAAGACACTGCATTAAAATTGAAACAAAAATGACAGCAATAAAAAAAAAAACTCCACTGAGTACCTTTATCTCTTCTCAAAAGGTAGAATTTTAGGCTTAAGGACCTGCAATATTTGAAACAAAATTACTATCACTCTAATGGAATCTCAAATCACTAAGGTTCTGCTATTAATCAAGATACATTCTATGTTAGATTTGGTGGTCTAAGGATTAAATGTTGCAATAGTTTTTAAGAAATTTAATTAATGAAGAATTATTATTTATGTCATATATTAATATTGTTCTCTTTATGTTCATTTATGATTAAATATATGATAAGAAAAAAAAAACAAATTAGAGATTGTCAATCTAAACCTTTAAGATTGTATATATGATAGACAAATTATAAGAAAGACATGAATTTAAAGGTGATAGTCTAAATATAAAAGGTACGCAATTAAGAGAACAAATTGAGCGCGTTATTCATGCTAAGATTGTTATATTGTCTGCATCCTTAAACGCAGATGACTTGTCAACGATATATTGGATCAAAACTAAAGATAAGTTGATTTAGTTAATAATTCTGTTTAAATAAATCAATTTACTTCAGAACAATCATATGTGTTTCATCTTAATCCTAAAAATGAAGTAATGAGTCTGTATTCTTGAGTCTTTTGATGTACTAAAAAGTGACATCCTAAATCAATTAAAAGTACGCATACTGATGCATTGGTGACATGACTCTTGAATAACATAGACTCGTTATTCATAGATATAAGATCTATAGCTCTTTTGTAGAGTTAATAATATTATCTTATAGGCATTATCTCGAAATTAAAAATTAGAGCGCTCAACTATTTAGATACATATATGTTACTGAATGGTATTGTGATGCCCAAAACTCTCACAAGTATGCTTAGTTATATATTTAGTTATTTATGTATATACATTAAATGTATAAAGTATTTATTTAGATTTTATTGTGCAGTGAAGAGCTTTGATCTCTAAGCCTTATATGGTCAAATTGATGTGCCACATAAGCAAAGATTGGACGATAAAATACTAGAAGTGTTATTATTAATATCGTATTTTATAACAAAAACGTATAATGATATTATTTTTATTTATTAAAGTTGCGTGTAGACTAAGTATATTGGAGCATGATTTACGTAATTACACTTGATAAGTCAAGTCTGTGTAATTCTATTTGTTTACAAATGTGCTTAATTCTTTTCACCGGCTTGGACACATATGAACATATAAACCTTTATATCAAAAAGGGTTATCATAATCTATTGCTTTACTGTATAATTATTGGACACTGCTACTTAAAACATAAGTATAATAAATACCCAAACAGAAGTACCACATGTAAATACAAAAAACGGAGTCAATTTTCGTAATTTTACTTCTTTTAGTAACATTGTTTTTCATGATCATGTAATTGTTAGGAATTAGGCGTCATAATTCTATGGAGAGAAAAAAAAATATGAGAAGAAAAATAAACAAAAATGAACACATAAATTTACAGTAGCTCATCTTCAATACGAGAGCTACATCCATGTAGAAAATTCACTATGATGAAAAAGACGTTTGACAAGTTGATTAGAACCAAACCAATCAACTAGAGTGCAAAGCCCGTAGTAGCTATAGTAAAAATATAAAAAGTTGTTATGGTGTAAAGTTCTTACATACTATAGTTTTTAAACCAAAATTTTCAGTTCCAACCGATTTGCTAAACGCCCTAGAAAAAAATTTATAAGAGAAAATCGCACGTCATAATAATTTAACAGAATATTAAAATAGGCTCCACAAATTAACAGTAATTAGAAAAATAATTTTATAAGGGATATTATCATTTTTGGTATCCTTTGTTTTAGAGAAGCATCATATTGATACACTGTTGTTTGAAAAATATCAAAATAGTACTCTATGATTTTTCAAAAATATCATTTCGGTACCCCTATTTGGTGTTTTTTGACATGAAAATTCCTTTTTACTCTTTTGTTAATGACTCTCAAATTAATTATGTAAAACTATAATTGAAAATCAAAACAAAAGATTAAACAAAACTCATTAAAAAAAGCATCTATGTGTGCTTAATCATTTTTTTGTCATTATTTGTATGTATTTTCTTTTATAGTTTTCACAAAATAATTTGAGGTTTATTAATAAAAGGGTAAGTTTGAAATTTTATATCACAAAATACGGATTTAGGGTACGAAAATAATTTTTGAAAAGCATAGGTACCATTATGATATTTCCTAAACAGCAGGTATCAATGTGATGTTTTTTAAAACATAGGATACTGAAATGATAATATTACTTATAAAAAACTGCGGTAAATAAATAAAATATCCTCCGATTTCCTTGATTTGGTGACAAAATATAATAAAAATATGTTGGTTTAGATAGTTAGTGATTGGTGCTTGGAAACATTAATTAGCTACTGGTTTGATGCCATTTATTTCGAAATTAGAGGGTGTTTTGGTGAGGAAAAGAGGAGATGCTTGTGTAATACTACACCACTACCCAGATGGAGGCTTAAAGAAAGCAATGTCTACTCTAAAAACCACAACAAAAACAAGCCCTCCTTTTACTATGTTCAATGTTCATCCAAAGAAATTTCAAAAGACTTCTCATACATTTTTTAAAATAAAAAAGACTTCTCACACACGGGATTGTTAATGCTTGCTTTGCAAGGCTGTAAAAAGTATTTCACTCACAATTAGTTCAGAAAGTTTTGCTTTTGAACATCTGAAAGTTTTAAACTAAAGCACGCACCTGTGCCCCAAAATCCTTAATAACTACGATGCATGGACCATTGTGTTTGGTACGGTGATGGGAAGCATTGGTTAGAACTGTTGTTATTGTAGCATATGAGACTTTTACACTGTAGCAATTTTTTTTATTTTTATTTTTTATTTTTTATTTTTTATACTATAGCATGTAAGAGTTTTACACTGTTCATAACTGAGATAGTAGTTGAAACTACTCCTTACCAAACAACATGTAATTTGTTTGGTTAAAGACATCAAACCTCTAAATAATCTTTTAAATGACTCTTCGTTTTGCACCATGAACAATGGATATCAAATTATGGCTTTTTTTTTTTTTGGCTCTGAATCAAATTATGGCTTTTGGATTATGTGAATGTTAGTACTCTTATGTGCTATGAACTTGATGGCAATCAGATCATGGTTCACGGATTACGTGAGTATTGTTTTTCTTTTTCCCCAAAAAAGATAATTTTCTTTTGGTATATACTTAAAAAAATGTTTGGGAACGTTTTAATTTCAAAGTTTCAATTGATATACTATAAAGCTCATACATGTTACAATGTTTAAGTTTCAACTTTCAAGTTTCAATTCGGTTCTTAAACGCTCCTATAATGTTAAAATATGCCTTTTCCTAGTGTACTTAACGGTTCAACATTCTAAAATATGCCTAATATTTTGTTTAATTTTTTGAAATAACTATATATTTACAGATGTTCATTTCTTACAATTCGTGAAATTGCGTCAAAATAAACTTTAAACTCATTCAAAATATTGCGTCCTTGTAAAACAATATGAGAACATAAAATAAATTTTTCATTTAAAAATAAAATTATTTTTCTTATTATTTTTTTAATTTTTAAGTAAAATATGAACGGGTGGATTGTTTTACTTTAAAGGTTTTAGTAAATTACCCGTTTTGTAATATATATCGACGTAATTCTCAAATTTTAGATTCTCAAATAGAGTCTCTAACAGTCTCTAAAGAAGTAGAATTAGAACGAGAACCAGAAATTGAAGGTAGTTTATTAGCCCCCAAAATAGATCTCGAAAGATTTGAAATACCTGATATAGAATTAATGCATCAAATATGCAAGATTATAATCTTAAAGTCCTGAAGTTAAGGGAAACCAAGAGTCTGTAATATATTCTAAGTATGTTTTAATAAATTTCAAGTTCTCGAAAGTTGGTTTTGTTTCTTTATTGAGTACGTTTGTTTCTTTATGCTTTCTTTCTGTACTAGGACTATAAAACTCATATAGAAAGAGTAGTAACATCCTTTATAGGTTTAAAGCTAAAATCTAAACTGTAATAGGGTGTTTGGAAGGACGGTGGGAACCACTTTTACTGTAGCATGTGAGAGTTTTATACTGTAGCATATTTTTTTTATTGTTACAGTAGCATATGAGAGCTTTACACTGTTCATAACTGAGATTGTGGTGGGAACCGAGTGGTTCCCACCACTGCCAAACACCCCCATAATGAAGCAACAAGAGAAAATGAAAACCAATGGTTTAGTAAAGCCTAACCCCCATAACAGATGCAAAATAAATTCTATAAGAGCAATTTAAGTGCAATTTAAGAAAAAAGCAAGAGATAAAGAGTGGAACATGAGAAGAAAGAGAACAATAAGGAGTGAACATTGTTTAAACATGAACCCTTTTATATCAAAAGAGAATACGACAGTAAATTTTGATTCTGTAGTCAAAGATCCGGAAAAAAGAATAGCATACCTTTATCAATTATTAGAAGTATTAGCAAGATTTCATAAACAGCTAAACACAGAATTAAGAATTGATCTAAATTCAAAAAATACAAATGCAATTCTAGAAAACATTGAGACATAAAAGAAAGACAACACAATATACTAGAAGAAATAACAAAAGAAATAAAACTATGTCGCTAATAGAACAAATTTGCGAAAATCTAAGTTTAATAGATTAAGGTAACAAACGAATAATTGGAAAACTAAAGGAAAATCTAGAAGATCTATTCCAAGCTCAAGAAGAAAACTACCAAGAAAATCAGGAAGAACTAGGAATAGAATTTGTAGATCCCATAAAACTTAATAATAACAAAAGGATAATAAATAATTTAGTAATGACTTTAAATCAATTATTGGAGAACATAATTTCAATAGCTAATGAATTTCAGTCCTCGAACAGATGTACTTAGAGAACAACAGAGGTATACAGAAGAGTTATTAGATAAAATACGAAGACTAAGAAATGAAATGCATTAAATAATAAATCAGATAAATGAAGCAACAACCTAGGTGTATGGAATACAATTTATTAAAATCGAAAAGATAAAATCTTGTAAATGAAAAGAGATTTGAATACTAGAATTAATTAGGTGTATAGAATAAGAGAAAGAAATGAAAAGGCTGAAAACCACTATCAAACTAGAAATTTCAGTGAATTTGGAGATGATAGTGTTTATGAATAAATAAGTCCCCTGTTTAGTCTTATAGAAAGCTAGAGTAGACATATTATTAGAATCTAGTCTAAGATACATGTGATAGAGAGATTCTGTTTAATAGGGTGTTTGGAAGAGTGGTGGAAACAAGTGGTGGGAACCACTTTTACTGTAGCATGTGAGAGTTTTATACTGTCGGACATTTTTTTTATTGTTACTGTAGCATGTGAGAGCTTTACACTGTTTATAACTCAGATTGTGGTAGAAACTGAGTGGTTTCCACCACTGCCAAACACCCCTAAGTCTCTAGAGCGTGGGTACGTTAGATTAGATTCGTTTCTTTAGAACAGGGACACCCCTTGGTATTAAAGTCTAAATCACACAACATATGAATCAGGTCTTCTGTTTCACTATTACCATCATCCTCTGTTTTAAAATTAATTTCCTCTTCTGAATAAATAATATAAATCTTAGAGTCTGAATCTGAAGTATCTTCTATGGGTAAAATAGGTTCACCTTCCATACTGTCTTGAATTATCTAATTGATTCCTTTTTTCTATCATTCTTTTTAGAACATTGTGGTGCAAGATGCTTAGGGTCTCCACACATATAACATCCGCACTTCTTTTATATTTTTTTTATTGGGTTTGACGTTCTTAAAATATCTCTTCCTATTTTTCCCAAAATTTTTCTTTCTGAAGGTGGTTGATCTTCAAGTTTTAAAATATTTTTCTTCTAGTGATTTTTCTATTAGGTGACTTTTCTATTCTAGTATATTGTTGCTACAAAAACTATATTCTCCTTTGTTTCCTTTCTTTAATTTCTTTTTATTGTATTACCTCTATACACATATTTCTAAGATTATGAAAGGTGTACTGTTATTCTAATAATAAATTAGGTTGGCTGTTTTCTGATGTGCATTTGCATTCAATCTTGTAATATATTTCTCACTACTCTTTCTCGTATTTTTAGCATGTACCTTTGGGCTATTCCTAAATCATAAGTTTATCATACTTTAGCGGTAATTCCAAGTATTTTTGGCTAAAACTGACAATTTCTCTAAGATTATGACAAGTTAATTGTTTTAATTCTCTGCCAGATATTTTGTATGAATTAATTTTTTTCTCCAAAACTTGCTAACACTAATTCTTTGATTAAGTTTATAAAATTATGAAGTC